>NC_069440.1:27300805-27348305 GCF_026875155.1 Cherax quadricarinatus
AAAACCGTGGCAGCCGGGGCCAGAATAGGAACAGCCAGGTTGACAAGCTACGAGACAGCCGGGTTTTTAGAAGCTACGAACACCCGGGGTTCAGAAGCTACAAACACCGGGTCGAACTAGAACAGCCATTAGAACTACGAGACAGCCAGGTTCAGAAGCTACAAGACAGCCAGGGTCAGAAACTACGGGACAGCCAAATTCAGACACTACGAGGCACCCAGGTTCAGAAGCTACAAGACAGCCAGCTTCAGAAGCTACGAGACAGCCAGCTTCAGAAGCTACGAAACAACCAGTTTCAGACGCTACGAGACAGCTAATATCAGGTCACGTCACGTGTAATCTGACAAAAAAATTATAATTTAACAATTACAGAAGAATTTCAGTAGAAGCACGGTGAAAATTATTATTAGGAATATTATGGATGAGGGCGAATTCAGCCAAATGGCGTTTGTGAAGGTTAGAAGTGGGATAGATAGATAGCTGAGGAGCAGTTTATGGAATAGTAATTATCTTGGACTAGAGAGAAAAGAGGATTGCTGGTGTCAGAGAGGAGAACACTTCTCTTGTGTTCTTCAGATCTGTCCAACACACGTAGCTGTATTGTAGCGGGCCGCAAAAGCCGTCTAGCCTTCCCCAACACATTGATTTACGTGTATACCAATGTATGCTTTTCACGTACACTAGTGCTGTAATGCATATATTATAGTGCAGTGATGTATGTGTCTCGTGTCAGTTATGTGTTCATACACGCTTGTTTAAATCTGAAGAGAATTACTCTTAAAATTGATCCATCTCTCATTTATTCTCTCTCTCTCTCTCTCTCTCTCTCTCTCTCTCATCATAAAATAACATGTATTTATCCGACATCACACTGACTCACACAGACTAAGATGACACACCAAATGGGGAACTCGTGAAGTGTGTCTGGCTGTATCCACTAATTCACTCTGAATTATTGCACTCGCAAGTCCTAATTTATTGCATAATATATATCAAGATACTAATGAAGGATGAAGCCATTACACCAGGAAATCGTCTCAGCCCGAGAGCGAGAATTCATTGTTTGATTTATTCGTGTCGGATGTACTCAGGGGCAGAGTGGGACAGAGGTCATGTTGACAAGTAAAGTTCTCAGGGGCAGAGTGGGACAGAGGTCATGTTGACAGGTAAAGTTCTCAGGGGAAGAGTGGGACAGAGGTCATGTTGACAAGTAAAGTTCTCAGGGGCAGAGTGGGACAGAGGTCATGTTGACAAGTAAAGTTCTCAGGGGCAGAGTGGGACAGAGGTCATGTTGACAGGTAAAGTACTCAGGGGCAGAGTGGGATAAGGTGAGGGATAAGGATCTTAGACACAGGAACAACAGAGGACATACTGACAGATAATGGAATCTATAAGACGTCATTTTTATGTTTACATTTTAATTTTTCCTTTAAAACATTTATAAGACGTGCTAAATCTCTTTATTTTTTGCCAAAGGGGGGGGGGGAGAACTCTCAAAATACATTATCGGGAATTTTGGAAAATTTCCATTGTGTGTGTGGTATTTTATAATTATTCGTCAGAGTGTTTGTGTTTCCCAGGCTATTCACAGCTGAGGTCAGCCAGAAATCCTTATGAAAGTGGTCGGGAATTTTGCTGACGAGATATACAGGTTTATTCACTCTCTCTCTCTCTCTCTCTCTCTCTCTCTCTCTCTCTCTCTCTCTCTCTCTCTTTTTACACAGGGTTTGACAAGGTTAAGGATCCCTAGCTTTATTGACAGCTATATTACAGGTTAAGGATTCCTAACTTTATTGGCAAGCTAAGAGCTGTTACCTACATCAGCTCATTTGAAAGCATTTTTATTGTTATGAGACATACAAGTAGGGAACAGGATGAAGTTGGAGCCATCTGTGGGCCAGCATTTTCATTTGATCAACTGACTTTATCTCGTTGACATCATTATGCTGTACGAATGTGTTCCATACTCGAGTCATCCTGGGTATGTATGATCTCAGATGGAGTGATGTTCTGGAGAAGGGTACAGCCAGAGTGAAGTTGCTGCTTTCTGCCCGTCTTGTGGCATAAAAGCTTGTTTCACGCTGTCCTCGAAGTGGATCCAAGTGTGGTATTTTAACAATATTGGCCTTGTACATAACAGTAAGGCCACCCACATCCCTCCTGTGTTGAAGGCTCTGCTGAAATGACAGATCTATCCAGGATGGGTCCAGGCGAGAGATGAGACGCCTTGCTCTGTTCTTTACTCTGTTAAGCAGTACCCCTCTGTTTAATGTTATTTTTGGTAATGAAAAGTTATATATATATATATATATATATATATATATATATATATATATATATATATATATATATATATATATATATATATATTGGTGCTAGACGGCTCGGTGATTTTCTTTTTTATGACATCGGCACCAACTTCAGATGTTCTGCGTCCGGTCTCTACGTCATTCGTGACATCACCTGGTATAATGTCAGTTATACCAGGTGATGTAAATCAGTCTTTCTTGTAATGTTTCTTCTATCTATTCATTTAGAATCAATGTATCGTGAATTTCATTGCACAAGAGTTAACCATTGTTTACAATATTTACAATGTAGTGAAGCAGCACTCAAACTCTGGAGAATGGAAGAAAAAAAGTGAGGAAGAGGTTGTAAAACTTATTGGGTTGAAGAGGACACTCACAGAGCATGCAAACTTTTACTGAGACAAAGTTTGGCCTGGAGATCAAGCCTTTGAGATCAAGCCTTTGAGACCAAGCCTTTGAGACCAAGCCTTTAAGACCAAGCCTTTGAGACCAAGCCTTTTTAAGACCAAGCCTTTGAGACCAAGCCTTTGAGACCAAGCCTTTGAGACCAAGCCTTGAGACCAAGCCTTTGAGACCAAGCCTTTGAGGACCAAGCCTTTGAGACCAAGCCTTTGAGACCAAGCCTTTGAGACCAAGCCTTTGAGACCAAGCCTTTGAGACCAAGCCTTTGAGACCAAGCCTTTAAGACCAAGCCTTTGAGACCAAGCCTTTGAGACCAAGCCTTGGAGACCAAGCCTTGGAGACCAAGCTTTGGAGATCAAGCCTTTGAAACCAAGCCTCGGAGATCAAGCCTTTGAAACCAAGCCTCGGAGATCAAGCCTTTGAAACCAAGCCTCGGAGATCAAGCCTTTGAAACCAAGTTGGGGACAAAGCCTTTGAGACCAAGCCTTTGAGACCAAGCCTTTGAGACCAAGCCTTTGAGACCAAGCCTTTGAGACCAAGCCTTTGAGACCAAGCCTTTGAGACCAAGCCTTTGAGACCAAGCCTTTGAGACCAAGCCTTTGAGACCAAGCCTTTGAGACCAAGCCTTGAGACCAAGCCTTTGAGACCAAGCCTTTGAGACCAAGCCTTTGAGACCAAGCCTTTGAGACCAAGCCTTTGAGACCAAGCCTTTGAGACCAAGCCTTTGAGACCAAGCCTTTGAGACCAAGCCTTTGAGACCAAGCCTTGGAGACCAAGCCTTGGAGACGAAGCCTTGGAGACCAAGCCTTTGAAACCAAGCTTTTGAGACCAAGCCTGGGAGACCAAGCCTTTGAGACAAAGCCTGGAGACCAAGCCTGGAAACCAAGCCTGGAAACCAAGCCTTGGAGACCAAGCCTGAGAGACCAAGTCTTGATACCAAACCTGGATAACAAACCTGGATACCAAGTCTCGATATCAATCCTGGATACCAATCTTGGAGACCAAACCCGAGTACAAGCCTGGAGACCAAGCCTGGAGACCCAGCTTTATCAAGTGTGTAACCTTAGTCTCCAAGTATACATTGTGCCAATGGTTGTTTCCGTTCTTCCATAATTTCTTTCTCCTCAAAAGGGAAACTGATCGTGGGTTATTTGTGAACTGTGAGGAGACACAATACACAGTATTACGAAGACATACGTAGGTCTACTCAGGATACCTTCTTCTCCTCCTCCAGAAATCCTCAGTAGAAATCCTCAGTAAAGTGATCTTTCATGAATATTTCGCTACAGAGCGGATTTGCAAGTCCTGGAAGCCAGACAGGATATCCATAAACATCCTGGCCTAAGGACATGCATATCCAATGACTCCTCGGAACCTGAAGGGTATACTGTAAATGCTTGTGAATCCTTAGGACCAGAGCGATATTTAGGATACATACATAAATTCACCATGTGTTATATATGTATATATATACATTTTTTTTCAACAAGTCGGTCGTCTTCCACCGAGGCAGGGTGACCCAAAAAGAAAGAAAATCCCCAAAAAGAAAATACTTTCATCATTATTGAACACTTTCACCTCACTCACACATAATCACTGTTTTTGCAGAGGTGCCCAGAATACAACAGTTTAGAAGTATATACGTATAAAAAATACACATTATATCCCTCCAAACTGCCAATATCCCAAACCCCTCCTTTAGAGTGCAGGCATTGTACAGGTTAGTACTACTATATATATATATATATATATATATATAATATATATATATATATATTATATATATATATATATATATATATATATATATATATATATATGTGTGTGTGTGTGTGTGTGTAGTATATATTTCTCTGAGTCCTCACCTCCTAAGGGGTAGTAAGAACATAAGAATAGAACGGTAGAGAGAGACTGGATGCAGGCAATTGGTTAATAGGTTCACCTGGATTGGATTATCAATAAGTCCCTCTGACTTTTAAATTGGACAGGGAGGCGTCCGAGCAAATGGAAAGTGTCAAGCGATCTCTGAGCAATAAGAAGAAATATCTGTATTTACGGAAAAGCCAAATATGATTTTGTGTTTAAGGTTTGTTTGTGTGTGGGGGGGGGGACGGGGAGGTAGCGCGTATATGTTTGTATATGTATGTGCGTGTATGATTGTGTTCCTCTTTCTGTGTGTGTGTTTGCAAGAGTACGTATTCACGCACACGTGTGTGCACACGGAAACACATGTATGTGAGTGGGTACTGTATGTGTGTACTCGTTTATTGTACTCGTCTAGTTGTCGTTGTGGTTGAGCTTCTGAGCTTCGACTCCTGGCCCCACCTCTCAGTTACTCGCGATCAGTCACACACACACACACACACACACACACACACACACACACACACACACACACACACACACACACACACACACACACACACACATCTTTTACGCCACACTGCAGAAGTTCTCTCTGTCGAACACATGACTTAATACCTCATTAACTTCCTTCAGTATAGCTATAATTATGCAATACGGTACTGCGAAGTACATAATTAAGACAAATCTACCTGGAGTCTACCTGGAGTCTACCTGGAGTCTACCTGGAGTCTACCTGGAGTCTACCTGGAGTCTACCTGGAGTCTACCTGGAGTCTACCTGGAGTCTACCTGGAGTCTACCTGGAGTCTACCTGGAGTCTACCTGAAGGTCGTTCCAAGGATCAGCTCCTCCGCAGCCAACTCCTTAACTGGGCAACACTTCGGTATAATTCTTTCCAAAACCGTTTTGCCTACGGAGTAGACTTCTTCAGTCGATTAGGGAAGTAGCTAAAATTGGAGACAAATAATTCTGGATACCCTAGACAAAACGTATTGAAAATAAGGATACCAAGGATGTTCGTCAACTTCCTAGTGTGCCCATACTTCTCCAATCTGTCTCTCTCTCTCTCTCTCTCTCTCTCTCTCTCTCTCTCTCTCTCCACAATTTGCTGAGAAATAACTTAGGAAGGTACTAGTTCTCCAATAGATTTATCGATGATAGGAACAGCCTGCTAATTCCTTGAGAATTTATCTATTCAAAGAGTTGCTTGCTTGCTCACTCGCTCACTTGCTTGTTTTGCTGCCTTGCTTGCTTGTCTGCTTACTCTGAGTCGCCTCCAAAATATTCCCAAGAGTTTCGTGCTTCAGTTTCGCAGCTGCCACATTAAGACGACCCCCCAAGAAACCAAGAATAAAAATAATCATTCAGTCTCTGAACTAAGAAGCCTCGTCTTTCATCTCCCCCTGATTACCTTTTATCTTTATTTCTCCTAATTCTTTTCTCTTAAGCAATCCTATCCTTTTTTTACTTCGCTGTTAGCATCAAGCTAGCATCAAGCTGGCATGATCCTGGCATCAAGCTGGCTCATAAATCTTACAAGCTTAGTATCCCATTTAAAGCTGCACAGTAATGGCTAGTGTCTTAAATTTCGTGGCTATTAAATTCATGAGGAACCGCAAGTGTCAAATAGCGCCTAGGAAATGGGAGGTAATCAGGGTAAATTCAAGAAATAGGGAAGGAGGCAGGTCCACTTTCTTGGATAAAAAGCCTTTCACTAGCTATTTAGAGAATGTTAGGTAATCAGGTTTGATCTCTCGTTTCTTCCAATATATATATATATATAATATATATATATATATATATATATATATATATATATATATATAATATATATATATATATATAATATATATATATATGATGGAGTGTCTATGATGCATGAAATACAAATTAATACACCCTGAGATACATAATATACTTTATAACGATCCTTAAGCTATACAGTCGAATTAATATTCAAATTCTCTGCCTATGCATATTGTGTATTGCCAACTAAAATGGAAGCGACCAAATACTTTCCACTGAGACCAAAGAGTGTGTAGCTGTTTCAGAAAGTTCTTTCATAGTGCTCACTGAGTACTCTCAGTACTCTTAGCACTCCCTAGGACTGTGTTCCCTTGACCTGTGTCGCTACAGTACCAGTCTGTTGCCTGAAATTCACTCACGAAATCGTAATGATACGATTGAAAACAAACCATACCACGGGTGGGGTTAGAACCCGCGATCAGAGAGTCGCACAACTCCAGACCGACGCGTTAGCCACTGGGCTAACATGTAGCCAGCTGGCCCAGTGGCTAACGCGTAGGTCTAGAGTTTTGTGACTGATCGCTGGTTCTAACCCCACCCGTAGTATGGGCTGAAATTCACTTGCATTTGTTTTTTTGTGTATGTTTCCATCAGATTATTCATGTTATCATACTTTGTGTTAGTGTAGGGAAATAGCGGTAGCTGTTTGTGTGTTTGTGTATGTGTTTGTGTGGGGGGGGGGAAACAATAGTTGAGAACAAATATTATAATTATAACCTTAATTTTTAAAGGCGGGGATGGACCGGTAAGCCAGCAGAAGGCCTCGGTCACATGATCAAAGTTCCAGCTGCGGGTCATCATATAACTGAAACTCGCGTCAGGAAACACTTGTCCTCTTTCCTGACGACTCTTACCTAACCTGACCCAACCAGACAGGAGGCTAGAGTGTCGTAACACAGCTAGAGTGTCGTAACTCAGCTAGAGTGTCGTAACTTATCCATGTCGCCGGGACAGAGGTACCAGCAGAATTTCCGCTTTCCAGCCCAATAATAAAAGCGCAGATTATACATTACTTTTATTTACAATATTTAAGAGTACGAGTTGCATCACAGTAAGCTGATCATAAACCTTGACGAAGTCCTAGTTAATAGAACCAATAGAATCCCGTAATAGAATCAACAGAATTTCGAAATAGAAGAATAGAATTTCGTAATTGATTCAGTAGAATATCGTAGTAGAACCAATAGAATCTCTTAACAGAACCAAATTCTATGTCGTAATATAAATAATAGAATCTCGTAACAGAGCCAAGAGAATCTAGTAATAGACACAACAGAATCTCGCAATAGAACCAATAGAATCTCACTAATAGACCCAATATGTAATTAATATATTATCATTCAGGATATAAATGTTAAATTATGCCATATAATTTAAAAATAACAGCCTGAAGTGCCAGAGTAGCCAGGATGTGAAGGCCGAGTGGAGTGCTGGTCGCTGACAGCAACAACTTTGTTGACCCAGCAGTCAGCAGTACAATCTAACCTAAATGAAAAAAGATTTTTGGAATTCAACTCTGTAAACAGGACACAGGTATGTGACCCTTGTACGTTAGGTTAAAAAGGATATCTTAGTTATTCTCAGAAATTGTTGGTACTATAACTAATCTTACATAACTCGGACATAGGAGAGAGGAGCTTAAGACGACGTTTCGGTCCGACTTATACCATTTACAAGTCACAGTTAATGTGACTAATTAGTGGTCCAAATCGGACCAAAACTTCGTCAAAATCTCTCTAAGCCATGCTACGGGCGGGGTTAGAACTCGCGATCAGAGAGTCATAAAACTCCAGACCGACGCGTTAGCCACTGGACCAGCTGGCTACAATAAGATTCATCCAACTAGGTATATTTCTACACCATATGAAGGTTACCATAGGCACCACTGTGACCACAATTGCAAGTTTTTTACAGATGAATCTCCAGCTAGCGTGTAGAAATATACCTAGTTGTACGAATTTTATTGAAGCTAGCTGGTCCAGTGGCTAACGCGTCGGTCTGGAGTTTTGTGACTCTCTGATCGCGAGTTCTAACCCCACCCGTGGCATGGTTTGTTTGCAATCGTGTCAAAGGACCCCCAATGGAAATAAGTCACTCTGTCTGACTTTTTTGGGTTATCCTAGGTTCTCTACACATATGCTGCTATGTATGATAATCTATGTAACTGTATGCTGCTATGTATGATAATCTATGTAACTGTATGCTGCTATGTATGATAATTTATGTAACTGTATTTGTGTATACCTGAATAAACTTACTTACTTAATACAATTTCGTGAGTCAAAACCTCTCTCCTATGTCCGGATTGTTTATGCTGGAATATTCCAGACACGGTATTGTGCATTTGTGTTCAAAACTACTCTTAGTAATGTGAAAAAAAACTAAATAAGACAGATTAAAAAAAACGGCTTTACGAGAGGAGAAGAATTCCCCGCAAGGCGCCAGAGGAATTGCCTGAAAGTATGAAGGATTTTTTTTATGATTATTAATGGTAGCAACTTGGCTGCAGTTTTTTAGCAATATTGTCAAGGTAAAATTTAGCGCCTCCATAAATCACTAAGAGCCAATTATCGCTCTTGCTTTTTTTAAATATTTTCTCACTACTTACTGTCGAAAGATTTAGTCTTCTTGACACCCACGTAAACGAAGAATTATATATATTAACAAAAATCTCACTTGTAAGTAAAGAATTGTCAAAAATTCTCAGTTGTAAGTAAAAAAATGTCAAAATTCTCAGTTGTAAGTGGATATAGTAAGTAAAGAATTGTAAATAAAGAATTATCAAAAATTCTCACTTGTAAGTAAAGAATTGTCAAAATTCTCAATTATAAATTTAAGAATTGTCAAAATTCTCACTTTTAAACTTAAGAATTGTCAAAATTCTCACTTGTAAACTTAAGAATTGTCAAAATTCTCACTTGTAAACTTAAGAATTGTCAAAATTCTCACCAATAGATGAAGAATTATCACAATTCTTATTCGTAAACTAATAATTGTTTATGAAAATACTAGTAAATCAACGAAAAATTATCAAAAGACTTTGCTGACGTTTCAGATCGTTCAAAAATAGACGCAAGAAACACGAGTTCGAAAAAAAAAAACTGCAGTCTGGAGGACACAGAAACTAGCAAAAATTAGCACAAAAACAAAAAATAAAAGTGACGTAACAAAAGCGTTAAATAATGAATTTAATAAAATAAACGTTATTATTTTGCAAAATACATAAAAATAATGATGCAATTTTTACATAAATAATCATTATCACCCTATTATAAGGAAGTAATAATAATAATAATTTATTATTATTATTATTATTGATTGGGAAGTGGTAAATTCAAAGGGGTCTCGCACTGCCTGAGGATTCGGAGGTAATCAGGTTTGATCCGAGGGTAAAAAAAAAGGGGGAAGCTTCAGTTCCTCGTATCAGAAGCCCTACACCATCAAAGTTCACTCTTTCCAGCTATCCAGCCTGAAGAATCCGTCCCTTGTACATGACTGTAAAGCAACGGCAGGAACTCTTACAGCTACTCCCATTATGGCGCTTTAAAAAGGAGAAACAAAGCACACACACACACTCCTCTCTCTCTCTCTCTCTCTCTCTCTCTCTCTCTCTCTCTCTCTCTCTCTCTCTCTCTCTCTCTCTCTCTCTCTCTCTCTCTCTCTCTCTCTCTTTTCTCACACACACTCTGTGGTCTGTTGTTGAGGTCCGCACTGTGTTCGTCTCTTGTTTTCCACTTGCCAGCTCTCAATTGTTTCTTCTTTCATGTGTTGACGCGTTTGTTTATCCTCTAAATAAATATATTCTGAAGCCCTCTTCTTCCAGAAGAAAAATCACATAGCTTTGGAAAATGGATTTATTTTTTTTTTTTTGCTTTTTTTAAATACTATAGCGACGGTCAGAGTATTGTTGTACGCTAAGCATTGTTATAGATGTGCCTTGTCTGCGTGCAGTAGCGGTCACTGAAGAGGCGGGGTCAGGAGCTGAGTCTCGACCTCCGCAACCACAATTAGGTGAGAACACAAACACACACACACACACACACTCACACACTCACACACACACACACACACACACAAGGTGGACAGAGACAGTATGTTCCAGAGATGGGACACAGCAACAAGGGGTCACAGTAGGAAGTTAGAAAGTATTTCTTCAGTTACAGAGTTGTCAGGAAGTGGAATAGTCTCGGAAGTGATGGAGTGGAGACAGGATCCATACATAGCTTTAAGAAGAGGTATGATAAAGCTCATGGAGCGGGAAGAGTGACCGAGTAGCGGCCAGTGAAGAGGCGGGACCAGGAACTGTGACTCGACCCCTGCACCCACAACTAGGTGAGTGCACACACACGTACGATGAAGTAGAGATTATAGAGAATACAGAAACTTTCAAGGAGAGAGACGGTGAATGAAAGAAAGCTGATGACAAGGATAGTAGAACTGAAAAGACAATTGGTCAGAACGGATCATTAGACTATAATGTGCTCATTATTAATCCATGTATGTGTATGCAGAATAATCACAGTGAAAACAAAAGTGAAATTCCAAGCGCTTTCGTGATTTCCCACATTATCAAGGAATAGTGAGTTGACTATTCCTAGAAATTATGAATAGACTACAGGTTGAGAGATTAATTACCTCAAACTCCTCGCCTTCCACCTGCATTGAACTGAAGAAACCACTGCGGGGCGAAACGTTTCCAGAATATAGACACCCAAATGTTGCACGTCTCATTTATCAACTTGTTAGTTTTGTAAACCATTTATCACATCACTGTGGATATCTTGCATACTAAGATATCACATGTTTCCCATGACCTTATTGCATGTGTATGTACTCACCGAATTGTACTCGCCGAATTGTGCTCACCGAATTGTGCTCACCGAATTGTACTCGCCGAATTGTGCTCACCGAATTGTGCTCACCGAATTGTACTCACCGAATTGTACTCACCGAATTGTACTCACCGAATTGTACTCGCCGAATTGTGCTCACCGAATTGTGCTCACCGAATTGTGCTCACCGAATTGTACTCACCGAATTGTACTCACCGAATTGTACTCACCGAATTGTACTCACCGAATTGTGGTTGCAGGGGTCGATACTTAGCTCCTGGCCCCGTCTCTTCACTGGTCGCTTCTAGATCCTCTCTCTCCCTGCTCAATGAGCTTTTTTATACCTCGTCTTAAAGCTATGTATGGTTCCTGCCTCCACTACATCACTTCCCAGACTGTTCCACTTCCTGACAACTCTGACTAAAGAAATACTTCCTAACATCCCTTTGACTCATTTGAGTCTTCAATTTCCAACTGTGACCCCTTGTTTCTGTGTCCCATCTCTGGAACTTCCTGTCTCTGTCCACCTTATCTGTGTGTGTGTACTCACCTATTTGTACTTACCTGTTTGTGGTTGCAGGGGTCGATTCATAGCTCCTGGCCCCGCCTCTTCACTGATTGCTACTAGGTCCTCTCTCTCCCTGCTCCATGAGCTTTATCATACCTCGCCTTAAAACTATGTATGGTTCCCGCCTCCACTACTTCACTTTCTAGGCTATTCCACGGCTTGACTACTCTATGACTGAAGAAATACTTCCTAACATCCCTTTGATTCATCTGAGTCTTCATCTTCCAATTGTGACCTCTTGTGTCTATGTCCCATCTCTGGAACATCCCGTCTTTGTCCACCTCGTCTATTCCGCGTAGTATTTTATATGTCGTTATCATGTCTCCCCTGACCCTCCTGGCCTCCAGTGTCGTCAGGCCGATTTCCCTCAACCTTTCTTCGTAGGACAATCCCCGTAGCTCTGGGACTAGTCTTGTTGCAAACCTTTGCACTTTCTCTAATTTCTTGACGTGCTTGACTAGGTGTGGATTCCAAACTGGTGCTGCATACTCCAGTATGGGCCTGACGTAAATGGTATACAGAGTCTTGAACGACTCCTTATTGAGGTATCGGAACGCTATCCGTAGGTTTGCCAGGCGCCCGTATGCTGCAGCAGTTATCTGATTGATGTGCGCCTCAGGAGATATGCTCGGTGTTATACTCACCCCCAGATCTTTTTCCTTGAGTGAGGTTTGCAGACTTTGGCCATCTAAACTATATTGTGTCTGCGGTCTTCTTTGCCCTTCCCCAATCTTCATGACTTTGCATTTGGCGGGGTTAAACTCAAGGAGCCAGTTGCTGGACCAGGCTTGTAGCCTGTCCAGGTCTTTGTAGTCCTGCCTGATCCTCATCCGATTTGATTCTTCTCATTAACTTCACATCGTCCGCAAACAAGGACACTTCTGAGTCTATCCCTTCCGTTATATCATTCACGTATACCAAGAACAGCACAGGTCCTAGGACTGACCCCTGTGGAACCCCGTTTGTCACAGGCGCCCACTTTGACACCACATCACGTACCATGACTCGTTGTTGCCTCCCTGTAAGGTATTCTCTTATCCATTGCAATGCCTTTCCTGTTATGTGTGCCTGATCCTCTAGCTTTTGCAGTAACCTCTTGTGAGGAACTGTGTCGAAGGCCTTCTTGCAGTCCAAAAAAAATGCAGTCGATCCACCCCTCTCTCTCTTGTCTTACTTCTGTCACCTTGTCATAAAACTCTAATAGGTTTGTGACACAGGATTTTCCCTCCCTGAAACCATGCTGGTTGTCAATTATACACTTGTTTCTTTCCAGGTGCTCCACCACTCTCCTCCTGATGATCTTCTCTATGACCTTGCATACTATACACGTTAGTGATACAGGTCTGTAGTTTAGTGCCTCATGTCTGTCTCCCTTTTTAAAAATTGGGACTACATTTGCCATCTTCCATACCTCAGGGAGTTGCCCAGTTTCAAATGATGTGTTGAAGATCTTCGTTAATGGTACACACAATGTCTCTGCTCCCTCTTTAAGGACCCACGGAGAGATGTTGTCTGGTCCCACCGCCTTTGAGGTGTCAAGTTCGCATAGCAGCTTCTTCACCTCCTCCTTGGTTATATGTACCTCATCCAGCACTTGCTGGTGCACCCCCCTGCTCTGATTTCGTGGAGTCCTACTGGTTTCCACTGTAAATACTTCTTTAAATCTTGTGTTGAGCTCCTGACATACCTCCCGGTCGTTTCTTGTGAATTCCCCATCACCCTTCCTCAGTCTGATTACCTGGTCCTTGACTGTTGTTTTCCTCCTGATGTGGCTGTACAACAGCTTCGGGTCAGTCTTGACTTTCGATGCTATGTCATTTTCGTATTGCCGCTGAGCCTCCCTTCTTATCTGTGCATATTCGTTTCTGGCTCTTCGGCTAATCTCTTTATTTTACTGAGTTCTCTGTCTTCTGTACCTTTTCCATTCTCTAGTACACCTAGTCTTTGCCTTCCTACACCTTTGGGTGAACCAAGGACTCGTTCTGTTCTTCCCATTATTTCTGTTTCACTTGGGAGCAAACCTCTCCTCTGCCTCCTTGCATTTTGTTGCCACATAGTCCATCATTTCTTGTACTGGTTTTCTTGTCAGTTCCCTCTCCCATTGAATGTCTTGCAGGAAGTTCCTCATGCCTGAGTAGTTCCCCCTTTTGTAGTTTGGTTTTTCCCAACCTATTCCTGCTACTCTCTCCACTTGAAACTCAACTATGTAGTCGACGCACAGAACCACATGATCACTAGCTCCCAGGGACCTTTCATACATGATATCCTCGATGTCCGAACTACTCAAGGTGAATACAAGGTCCAGTCTTGCTGGTTCATCCTCTCCTCTCTCTCTGGTAGTGTCTCTAACATGTTGATGCATGAGGTTTTCCAGTACCACATCCATCATCTTGGCTCTCCATGTATGTGTGTGTGTGTGGAGGAGAGAGAGAGAGAGAGAGAGAGAGAGAGAGAGAGAGAGAGAGAGAGAGAGAGAGAGAGAGAGAGAGAGAGAGAGAGAGAGAGAGAGAAAAAAAAAAGTTTATTTTAATAGTTCATGTTACTCTGACCAGAGAGATTTTACACTTTTCGAATTGTGCAATGTTGAGGGTAGGTATGTTAATTGTCAACTGAAATTATGAAAACCATGAGAATTGCTGGAGTTAATTTTAATCTGAATTGCTTCATGACCTAACACAAATATATTTTAATTAACACGTCAGCACATCTCGGTAAAAAAAAAAAATATTATTACAACAGCAAATGTCAGTTGTTCATCCTTAGTTGAAATATTCCATGTTTGCTGGATTTGTATAATGGTACTTTGAAGACAGTTTCATCCACGTTCTTCTGGTCTATTCCACTCATCATTCTCTCTCTCCTCTTCATCGTTTTCGTTCTTTTCTTTCTGTTATTGTTCTTTTCCTCTTCTGCTTTCACCACCTCCTCATGAACTGGAGAAACTGCCACCTTCCTTTCAAGAGTTGATGCCTTTGTTGTTCATTTGGACAAACATGTTTTGAAATGTGTCTCTCTCTCTCTCTCTCTCTCTCTCTCTCTCTCTCTCTCTCTCTCTCTCTCTCTCTCTCTCTCTCTCTCTCTCTCTCTCTCTCTCGCTACACTGAGTTTAGTTTGGCTCGTGAGTCTGACCTAAGAAGAACATGACAGTCATGTTCATTTGAGTGCATCTAAATGTGTGTGTGTGTGTGTGTGTGTGTGTGTGTGTGTATGTGTCACACCATTCCCATTGCTCCTCGGCTCACGTCACGCTAAAGAAATTCTCCCTTAAGCCCCATTGAAGTTGCTCTCCCTCATTCAGGAGTCTTGCACAGGATTAGCCTTAAGACCCTCTCAGATCCTGGACCTCCCACACCCAACCTTCTTACAATCCTCAGCATTTTTTTTCTTTATCAAGTTTTTTTTATCCCAGGCTTTCTAGTGAGGTTTTCTCATTACCTCCGTTTCTGAGGTATCCAAAATATAATAACTGAATACTGAATCTAGTTACATTTATATTTTGAATTTAATTATTATTCTAATTAATATTACTATTAGTTGTAGTAGTAGAAATAAGCTTCTTTGAGGGTCTGATTGATTTTATACTCTAGTATACAAAGATTTTTAGGGTTACATACAACGTGTTCACCACCAGTCATTACACTTTAATCCCTAAAATGAGAATTAAGATTAATCCCCTCAGGTTGTATACACTGAGAGACGTACACCCCTCGGTGTATACACTGAGAGACGTACACCCCTCGGTGTATACACTGAGAGACGTACACCCCTCGGTGTATACACTGAGAGACGTACACCCCTCGGTGTATACACTGAGAGACGTACACCCCTCGGTGTATACACTGAGAGACGTACACCCCTCGGTGTATACACTGAGAGACGTACACCCCTCGGTGTATAGAAGCTGTATACCCGAGGTTGGTGAAACCTGTTGACTGCACGAGGGTGATTAAAACTGCATGCTAACCTCTAGTCAAAAATGTTTTATTCCTTAAAATGGGGATTAAAGTAAACGCTGAGCGTATATACGCTGAGAGAAATATACCTTCACATATATCCTGTAGTTGGTTAGGCTGGTTAAAGGAATTTAAAGCCTATCGGCTGCATTGGGGTTAAAGTATACTCTAAGGGTATACGAACTGAGATATATATCCCTTCACGTGTACAAGGAGGGATATATACCTCAGTGCACACACACACACACTTCAAGAGGGATGTACCCAACAGAATGTACACCGACTGTCTTCAGTGATCGTTCTAATGCTCGACAGGACAGAGTGACGACACGCTCTGTCTCTCTCTGTATCTCCCGTTATCTTACCGTCATGAACACAGTGCCTCCTGACATGGGTCTTAAAGCTAGTGTACGTAATTCCTTTATACCTACGGGCCCACCAGTTTTGTCGCGTCGGGACGACGCGCGGTAGGTGGCCGAGCGTATGTAGACAGCCTGTACTGTCTGCACAGACAGCCCATCTCTCTGTATCTCCCGTTATCTTACCGTCATGAACACAGTGCCTCCTGACATGGGTCTTAACCATACTGAACAACCCACGTGGTTAGGTCAGCTGAGATTTGTCAGGAAACAGGACAAGTGTTCCCTGATGAAGGTCTTAGTCATATGACGGCTCCACCGATGGAGCTTTTGGTCATCTGACTAAGACCTTCCACTGGCTTACCCGTCCAACCCTTTAAAAATAGCTAATATATTCACGTGTGCTGGCTGAGGTGAATTAATATTCTCTTCCTGCTAGCTGTATTACCCCTTAAAGAATATTACATTAAACAAAACGGTGAATGTGAGGATACCGAGAATTAGTAAGCAATAAAACGTACAAGATTAATTAAAAAGTTTATTCTTATCAAGGTAAATCCTCTTACTGAATTTGGAAAACCAATTTGCTACATGTGAGTTATGAAAGAAAAATAACATTAGAGAATATTAATTGGTTAATAAACATTACTGTGTAATATATCTGGTCGAAGAATTGGTAAAACTTGCGATTTTGGCTTAAAAAGCAACGCTCTTCTTGCCGAATAAGGCAAGCAAAAATTTGTGTATGCAATAATTTCGCAAAGTCATTCTGAGCCTAACGAAAAAATATATTTCATTGTGTTTGTTTATTATTAAATTATTGTGAACATATCTATAATATATTTAATTGGATTAGGCTAAATTACACAAATAACCCGCACATAAAAGAGAGAGAAGCTTACGACGACGTTTCGGTCCGACTTGGACCATTTACAAAGTCACACTAACCAGAAGTGGAGCACGACGGCTATATATAGGCAGGAAGAGGTGGTGGTAGTAGTAGTACAAGAATGGTATATAATACCGAGAAGATGCGCAACACCCGGGCATCCCTATCGTAGGCGTTTCGCCATCCAGCCAACCACTGGATGGCGAAACGTCCACAACAAAGACAACCAGACGCCGCACATTTGTCTTAATTTCATCAGTAGTAGTAGTAGTAGTAGTAGTAGTAGTAGTGGTGGTGGTATAAGAGGTAGTAGTAGTAGTAGTGGTAGAAGTGGGGAAAAAGGAGGACGAGTCAGTCAAATACAAAGGAAGGGGAGCACTGTAAGAGAACTAGGTGCCCACAGAGGGAGAGCAAGCGCACAGAGGTGCGTGAAAGGGGAAGTGGTGAAATAAATGAAGAAGGAACGGAAACATGATACAGAAGAGAGAAAGACAACCCAGAGAAGAAAAAGGAAAGAGGAAAGGGGAATAGGGAGAAGAAGAAAAAGAAAAAGAAAAAATGAGGAGTCAGGTTAAGTCACGGGTGTTCTGAAGTTTGGAGCATTTTACAATGTAGTGGGAGAGGAAGGCATCTACAGAGACGAAGCCAGGGCTAAGATTCATACAAGGAAAGTTGTGTATTAGATAGGATTCAACTAGACGGCGACTGTTCGATTTGGAAGTAGGGAAGACAGTTTTAGAAGAAGACCAGTCAATAGGATGGGTATGATCTCTGACGTGAAAGAAAAGACCATTGTTAGTGTCGGCAAGCCTAACACTATTTTTGTGCTCGCTAAGTCTGTCAGAAAGAGATCGACCAGTTTCTCCGAAGTATTGAAGAGGACAGGAGGAGCAAGAAATAGAGTAGACACCAGGAACATCTGTGAACATTGAAATGGTATAAAATACCGACAGGCTGTTAGGTAAGACACATATGCAACAGTTAGGTATCTTTATTTCGAAACGTTTCGCGTACACAGTAGGCTTCTTCAGTCGAGTACAGAAAAGTTGATAGAAGCAGAAGATACTTGAAGACGATGTAATCAGTCCATCACCCTTGAAGTTTTGAGGTGGTCAGTCCCTCAGTCTGGAGAAGAGTATTGTTCCATAGTCTGAAACAATATGGAGTTGAAGTGACAGGATTGAGCCTATATACCGCCAGGAGGTGAGATGTAGGCCACTAGTAGAGGGAAGAATGTTGTCGTTGGAAGGCCAGTCCCTCTCAAATATGTGGCTCCCAAACCTGTCACTTCAAACTCCATATTGTTCCCGACTATGGAACATACTCTTCTCCAGACTGAGGGGGTGACCACTCAAAAACTTCAAGGTGAAAGGACGATTACTTCGTCTCAAGTATCTTCCCGCTCTATCACTTTCTGTACCCCCCGACTGAAGAAACCTACTGTGTAGGCGAAACGTTTCGAAATAAAAGATACCTAACTGTTCATATGTGTCTACCAACAGAACATCTGTAAAAGGGGGGAAGGTATGAACGAAAATTAGTGCGAAAGTGTTTTTGTCTGGCCGGAAGGTAAGCTTGTGTCTAAGGGACGGAGAGAATTTTTGAGATTAGAAAAGACCGAAATGGGAAAAATCAAAACACTGTCGTTTGATTCTTCAGATAGTTTCCTGAACTATGGAACTGAACTTCTCCAGGGTGAGGGACTGACAACCTCAAATTCTACGACTTCAAGGGTATGGACTGATTACATCGTCTTCACATCTCTACTGTTCCTGCCTTCTTTTGTATTCGACTGAAGAAGCCTACTGTGTAGGCGAAAAGTTTCGGGAAATTTAAGTTGTCTAACTGTTGCATGCAAAATATATATATATATATATATAATATATATATATATATATATATATATTATATATATAATATATATTTATTTTTATAAAACACTGCGCTCCCAAAGGATTCAAACCCCATTGAGTGGTTCAATGAGAAAAATTTTTAAAAGAAACTTTTCATTTAAAAAAATCTATTTCAAAGAGATTTTGAAACATACGTAATTAAACTTCTCTCTCTATCTCGGAGAAAATATTAAAACCTCTCGCACCGCTTAAAAGTTTGGGTCTAAACTGAAAAAAAAAATCATTTGGGGAATTGTGGCTATCGGGACTTAAAATTATTTTTCGGCAACTTTGGGGTCGGGCCTCAGCAGTGATGAGGGAAGTTTGGTGAGCGTGCAATTCCTTCCTGGCCAGGCTTTTTTTTTTTTTTTGGCTGTTGAAAGGGAATTTGTAAATGGGTTTCTTTCCTGGCGGAAACTTTGGGGATTTTTTTTCTGGGGAATGCACCCACACCATGTGGTGGCAGGACCATTCCGTTTTTTGAGGGGTTGTAAAGCAAAATTTACAGGGAGGGTGAAATCGGCGGAGAGGGGGCGGGGGGGAACCCCAAAATTTTTTTGAAGAAAGGGGGAGGGGGTCCCCAAACCCCAAAGGGAACCCAAAGAAAAAAACACCAAAAAAAGGGGATGGGCCGGGAAAAAATTTTGGAAATTGAGGAAAAATTTTTTAAAAAGGGGGTTTGTTGGGGGGGTTTTTTTTTTGGATTGGGGGTTTTTGGGGGGGGGTATTTGGGGTTTTAATTTATTTTTTTATGGGGGGGTTTTTGGGGTTTGGGATATTTTTTGGGTGGGGGTTTGGGGGGGGGGGGGGGTGGAATTTTAAATAAATAATTTTTTAAATTTAAAATTTAAAAATAAAGAAAAAATTAAAAAAAATAAAATAAAAATATTATAAAAAAAATTAAATAAAAATAAAAAAAAAAAATAAAAAAAAAAAAAAATTAAAAAAAAAAAAATAAAAAATAAAAATAAAAATAAAAAAAAAAAATAATTTTAAAAAAAATAAATTAAAAAAAAAATTTTAAAAAAAAATAAATAAAATTATTAAAAAATAAAATTAAAAGGGATTTTTTAAAAATTTAAAAAAATATAAAAAAAAATTTTATTAAATTTTAAAATTTATAAAAAAAAAAATTTTTATAATATTTAAAATATAAAAAAAAAAAAATTAAAAAAAAAAATTACATAAAAAAATAATGATATAATAGCCCAATGAATAATAGTATATATAATTAATATAATGATAATATTATATAATAAAAAAACAAATTATAAAATAAATAATTAAATATAAAAAATTAAAAATTTAAAATTATTTTTAAATAATATATTACCAACTACTAAATATATCACATATACAAACATCACCAACTCACAAACACACTACACATACACCACTACATAAACATATACACAACAACAACCACAACAACAATACAACACATCATACTAAAATCATCATACAATCAACAATAAAATGATCCCCCAACCAACAAACACCTACAAAAACAACTCACATAATCACACTATACCAATCATATATAATCTCCCCACGCAATCACCAATCACCACAACAATACTACATACCTCACCCCAACATCACACCACCTAATATGATATCAACCACAACTACATCATCATACACCACCCACATCATCACACATACTCATTCATAACAAAACCATCATCACAACAACACATACACACCCACACACACATCAACTAAACTACCATCATGCACCACCCCCCCACCCCCCCCACACACCCCACCCTCAACCAAACACCACAACCACACTCACCAACCAACATCAAACCCCATACCCATCCCACCCAACATCACCACACCACCACCACTACACTCATCATCACAACACACCACCACACACCATCATCACCACACACACAACATCATCACATCCACCACCACACACCATCATCATCACCACCCCACACCACACCATCACACACCACACCACCACCCACCACCCACATCACCACCACCTAACCACACCACATCATCACTACCACCACCACCACACCATCACCACACCACCACCACCACACCACACATCACCATCACAACACACCATCACAACATCATCACACACCACCACCACACACACCATCATCACCACCACACAACACACACCATCATCACACCACACAACCACACACCACCTCATCATCACCACACACACCACACCACCATCATCACACCACACCACACCACTCACCACCATCACCCTCACATCACCACACCACACACCACCACACACATCACCACCACCAACACACCATCATCATCACCACCACCACACCACACCACACACCACACACCACACCCCACACCATCCACACCACCACACCACCACACCTCATCACCACCACCACCACCACCCACCATCACACCACCACCACCACCACACCATCACACACACCACCACCACCACACCATCATCATCACCACCACCACACCACCATCATCATCACCACCACCACCACCACCACACCACCACCATCATCATCACCACCACCACCACCACCCCACCATCATCACCACCACCACCACCACCACACCACCATCATCATCACCACCACCACCACCACCACCACACCACCATCATCATCACCACCACCACCACCACACCATCATCATCACCACCACCACCACACCACCACCATCATCACCACCACCACCACCACCATCATCATCACCACCACCACCACACCACCACCATCATCATCACCACCACCACCACACCACCACCATCATCACCACCACCATACCACCATCATCACCCCACCACCACCACCACCACACCACCACTACACAATCATCACCACACCACCACTACACAATCATCACCACACCACCTCTACACAATCACCACCACCACCACTACACAATCGCCACCACCAACACATCATCACCACCACATCATCACTAACACCACACCACCACATCATCACTACCACCATCACATCATCACTACCATCATCACACCACCACCACATCATCACCACCACCACATCACTACCATCACACCACCACTACACCAACACCACCCACTACACCATCACCCCCACCACTACACCACCCCCACCACTACACCATCACCCCACCACTACACCATCACCCCCACCACGACACCATCACCACCACCACACTACCACCACCATATCAACACTACACCATTACCACCACTATATCACCGCTACACCACCACACCACCACCACTATATCACCGCTACACCATCACCACCACACACCAGCACGCACACACCACACAACCACCACTACCTATTCAGCTCGCGTTCCTTTCCTTTAGATGCATATCAGAATTCCCCTAACAGCATTACTCTCATCACTGCAGCGGTTGTCCACAGCATCACAACCAGCCTGGTGCTCCCACTCGCACCTTACCTGCCTATCACGACCCTAAGGAAGCACAGAGTAGCCAAGACGCTCTTATTATGGTCTCTGATTACAAGGCGCCGCCCCAGAGTAGCAATTTACGTAAGGTCAGAAGAAAAGCCTAGGAACATTACACTGAGACTGTCGAGGGATTTGAACCACAAAACCAAAGCTTTTTTTTTTTTTTTTTTTTAAAGAGAGGGAGAAAGAGACTGAAGGAAAAGCTTTAATAGAACGGGTGGTTGTTTGGAAATAAGATAAGATAGTCTTTCGTAACTAGTTAATGATCCAAGTCGGACCGGAAAGTCGTTATAAGCTTCAGTCTCCTATGTGCGATTATTTGTGTATAAATATATATGCTTTGAAGAGAGGGGAAGGGAGACGGAGTTAGGAAAAGGAAACTTGTATTATGCAGATGTTTGGAGATAAAACAAACCTTTTAAAAGGCGTGGAGAAGAAAGGGAACTGGAGATAGGGGGGTGGAGAAAAAAACTTGTACAGCTCGGATTATTTTTTTTTTTTTTTTTTTATGAGAGTAAATAATCTCTTGCATAAGGAGGGGATGGATAAGAGGAAAGAGACAGGGTAAGTCTTGCACGGCTTTGGTGTAACAGGATGGAAAATGGTTAGATAATGGGATGACAAAGGTCAGAACTGCTAATTTAAAACATCGTAATTTTCCTCACCACGAGTTTCGGAGTAACTCTTCGCTATCATTATGTTTAGCTTAACATTCTAAAACAATAAGTAAAAACTAAATGTTTTTTGCTCGACAGAAAGAGTCGAGGTTGTTACTGATAAACTTTCCTGCGTCAGGTTCAGTCATATCTGGTTATAGACCGGACAGCGGGGCATTGATCCCCGAAATCCAACAGGTATACTCCAGGTATACTCCAGGTAAACTCCAGGTATACTCCATGAATGTGAACACCTCCATAGCTCATGCATGTATTAAATTTTTATTGACAATTTACAAATATATATATATATATATAATATATATATATATATATATATATATATATATATATATATATATATATATATATATATATATATATATATAACTGTTCTGGTAGATAAAGTGTGGCAATCCTTATATGAGATACAGTAAAATATACACCTTGATTTCTTACAAGAAATCGAGTCAGCTTCGAGGTACTCTGAGAAAGCAATACATCCTTGAAGAAAGAGTGCCAGACGTATGTCACCGTTGGTCCTGCCTCTTATATTTCTCCATTGTCGGTATCGGAGAATGAGCCTTTTCTCATGGTAATAAAAGGAGATGTGGCAGAAGGCGGTGCAGACAACTTGGGCTCCAGTAAGAGAGAGCAATAAAGAGATATTTTCTTATCTCGCTAAAAGGCGACACTAAGAGATATTGCTTTATTTTGGTTTTTTTATGTATTAGAATTAGAGATCAGTCGTACTGTTGCTTTTATAGGGAAATGCTAAGATCGTATGGAAAAGTGGGTCCTGCAGTCCGATAGAAAGGAGAGCTCAGGTTAGGTTAGGTAAGGTTCATCAGGAAACAGGACAAATGTTTCCTGACGCGGGTCTTAGTCAGATGATGACCCGCCTTTGGAGCTTTTGGTCATCTGACCGAGGCCTTCCGCTGGCTTACCGGTCCACCCTTTAAAAATTATGGATCATATATATAGAAAGCAGTTACAATTTCGATCCCGTGAAAGGATGGTAGCTTCAGGTTTCCTAGTAACAAAACCTTCCTCACTGAAGAGACGGTTAATCCACCTTCCACGTCAGGGGTAAATTCCAGGCAAGTCTCATTGTTGCTGCCTCAAGCAGTGTGTCTTAATGAATGAAGAAAAACAACTGGATGAAATGTATTTTCGACCAGTTTAAAAACCCAGACAAAAGCTGTAAGAAAAGGTTTTATAGGGACAATGTTTCGTTCTCCGTAGAACGAAAGGTTTTCCAAGGTAAAGTTTGTTCTGCAGCTTGTGCTTGCCTCTGTGAAGAGTCACTGGTTAATAAGACAAACCTGACATCATTACCTCACTTGTCTCTTTTACTTGCTCTAAGTAGAAATATCTACATGGACATCTAATTATTTTTACAGAGTTGCTTGTAATTTAAGCCAGGAGCTGAGACTCGACCCCCTCACACACACACACACACACACACACACACACACACGTACCGATGTTTATATATCATTAAAATAAGTAGTGAGTTTCTTGTTGAGAATTGCCGAGTAGACACTCATATGTATAATTTATTCCTCAATTCGGTAGTACCATTTGTCGTAGTTATTGTGTGTGTTATTGCTGGAGCGCAGAGGAGGCATGTGGGATAAGGAAACAGAGAGAGAGAGAGAGAAACAGAGACAAAGAATTATTGTTCTCATATCCCCCCACACACTTATTTAAATCTGTGTAATTACATATATACTATTTCTTCTTTAACTTGCAATTTTTAATGCATCCCTTGTTTAAATCCTGTACCAATTAGCTCTCTCTCCTTGCTTTAATCTCTGGGAGTGAGCCCCCGGCCTGGTGTGTTGTCGACAGCAACCACACCAATTAACCACAAGGGTCAGTGCTAGAGACACAGCTTGAGCCTTGTATGTAAACTGGAGAGAGGAGAGAGAGAGAGATAGAGAGAGAGGAATGCGAGATGAGAGTGATTGTGAGAGAGAAGAGAGAGAGAGAGGAGATAAGGAAAAAGGAGAGAGAGATGGAAGAGAAGAGAGAGAGAGAGAGAGAGAGAGAAACTGGAAAAGGCAGAGAAACGAAGAGAGACAGATGATACCAATATTTTATCATTACTTCTATACCTTCTTTACCTCACTTTTAATTTTCATACAGTTGCTGTTGTTGTACGAAACACACGTTCAACACTTGGGTATAATTATTGCTTAAACGTTTCGCCCATCAAGTTATTTAATTGCTGAATGGAAATCAATATCAATATTTATTGAACATTAAAATGGTATAAAATACCGACAGGTTGTTAGGTAAGACACATATGCAACAGTTAGGTATCTTTATTTCGAAACGTTTTCTGTACTCGACTGAAGAAGCCTACTGTGTAGGCGAAACGTTTCGAAATAAAGATACCTAACTGTTGCATATGTGTCTTACCTAACATCAATATTTATTAAAAAAAAAAGAAAGATAAACTGTAAGATTTGTAGCCCAGTAATAACGCCAAACTTCCTTTCTGGAGAACACACCAAATGAAAATTTGAAGCCGATCTGGAGAGTTATTCTTGAGTTATTCCACGGCTTTCGATTCCATATTTTATGAAAAAAATACGTTTGAAAATTTGCTCCGTATACAAACTAATGTTAATGGTACTAACCCGGCCGTAAGATACATCAAATATTATATTCTGAAGTCGTTCAGGAAAAAAGTACAGCCCACGGAACGGATGGGGTTAGAACTCATGGCAAGTGAGTGGTGAAACAAAGCATACCACGGGTGGGGGTTAGAACCCGCGATCAGTCTCAAAACTCCAGACCGATGCGTCATGTCGAGTAGTGAAACCGCAGGTCAGTGTGTAATCACTGTGCCAGCCGTCATGCTGACGGTTTAAGGGGACATGAGCTAGAGTTTGTCACGACCACGCTGGCGAAAGATTCATCTGTAAAAGCTAGCATTTGTGGTCACAGTGGTGGCCCATGCTAACCTTCCTATGGTATATAAATATATCCAGCCAGCTTGTTCAGTGGCTTACGCACTGGCCTGGAGTCTTACCACCTATTTGCCACGAGTTCTACCCCCCACCCTAGCCCTGGTTTCCTTACATTCATGTCATTAAGATTTCGTGGGACAGAAACATACAGTGCCTGCACTCGGAAGGAGTGGAGATATGTTGGAGTTTATGAGCTCTAGTGTAGGCACGCCTCTGCCAAGACAGTAATGGAGTGAGTGATAATGAAAGTGTTTCTTCTTCTGGTCACCATGCCTCTGTGGGAAACAGCCGATATGTTAAGAAAAAATCAGAAGAGAAAGACTCAAATTTATTCAACGCGATTAATCGGGAATACGTACTTTACTCTATTTTACTCCCAAAATTCATCAGCGAATTAGGAGGCAACTTTTCTTTTTAATGATTTAGCCTCCGTCAGTGAGTTTTTTTTTTTATTTAAGTTATCCCAGCCATTCCAGGATGCTGGGAATGGGTCTAACAGCTATGGTCCTAGGACGCCTACACAGTGCCAGTTGTTCCTAGAATTTTTTCCCTTAAATGACACACCAGAAGGTGATCCGATTACGCATCATGTTAGCAGCGAAATAATATCGAAAAGTTGGAGAAAGAACAAAAAAAAAAAAAAAAAAAAAATAACGAAAAATAATTCTGGCTGCTACATAAAAGTCCTCATTCGGTGATCAATAATAATAATAATAATAATAATAATAATAATGTGGAAGGTCTGAATCATATCGGTTAACAAACCTCGAGAAAAACAATCGTAAATACTTCAGTTCGTTGGTCCTTAAAGCTATAAGTCCAAAAGCTTTGTGTCTGCTTGATTTCTCGTGTGCAAAGTCGAAAATCTTGGAGAAATAAACTAGTGAGGGGAACAATGTAAAACTCATATACAAGGAACTGAGCTTCGGGGCCTTCAAGAAATCCAAAAAAAAATACAAAGTTGTAACTCGTAATAAGTCCCAGAGTGGATACTAAGAGTGCTAGAAAAACTCCCGAGGACAGAATAGCGAGTGAAGAGCGTTGTGTATGTTGTCTTGAGCGTCAAGTGCACACGCATGGAGAGATGTGCATGTGTTTAGTGAGTCTCAGTAACATGGCATGACGTATGCGTTCAAGTAAGCGTGAATAGTACGATAGATTCGTCGAGTTGCACATGCGTTGTCGTAAACCTCAGCTTTGTCAGGCATGCTAGTCTCTTATGCGTTCCTGTAAATCTCAGCAGCATGGCCAGGGGTGCGAAGTCTCTCATGTGTGTTCTTGGAAGTCTCAGCAGCATGGCCAGGGGTGCGAAGTCTCTCATGTGCGTTCTTGTAAAACTCGACAGCATAGCCCAGCGCTCGAAGTCTCTAATATGCGTTCTTGTGCGCCTCTGGGTAATACCAGAAGCGCACACCTTTAAAGATAAGCCTTCCTAGGACCCAACCATTATGTGAGGCGCTCTGCTCCCAGGCCATTATCCTGGCTGGAATATTGAGCGGCTCCTGTGCAGTTTGCGTCACCAGATTATTTACATGATGCCTACCTTTTGTGACTCTGGGATTAGCAGCTCCCAGGCAAGGAGAAGACCTAACGAATTCAAATTCCCTTCTTTTTCCCAGAGACATATTGAAGTTTTAAGTTGATCCCCTGATTACGTTAATTTGGCGGGGATGAACCAGTCTTTTGATGTGCTGGGTTTCCAAGTGTCATTGATTTGGACTTCACAGATCCTGGCAAGAGTTTAATATTGCATTGTGTGGGGTGCAGGTCAGTAATTGTCTGTTGGATGGAAAAATCCTGAAGGGTGAGAATTGTAATACACACACCCATCTACACACACACACACACACACACACACACACACACACACACACACACACACACACACACACACACACACACACACACATTATATATATATATATATATATATATATATATATATATATATATTATATATATATATATATATATATATATATAATGTCGTGCCGAATATGTAAAACTGGTCAATTAGCAAGAACTCATTTAAAATTAAGTCCTTTCTAAAATTTTCTCTTATACGTTTAAAGATATATTTTTTTCATTAATGTTGATGTTAAAATTTATAATTTTGCACCAAAAGGAACTTAAAAAACTTACCTAACCTTATTATAACAAGCGCAATTTATTTTACCCTAACCCAACTAAATATATTTTAGATTTGTTTACAGTAATTTAATACTAAACAAACACAGTGAAATATATTTTTTTCGTTAGGTTCAGAATGATTTTGGCGAAATTATTGCATACACAAATTTTAAGATGAGCGTTGCTATTTAAGCCAAGATCGCAAGTTCTGCCTATTCGGCACGACATATATATATATATATATATATATATATATATATATATAGGTAGTAGGTTGGTAGACAGCAACCACCCAGGGAAGTACTACCATCCTGCCAGATGACTGTGAAACAGAAACCTGTAACTGTTTTGCATGATGGTAGGATTGCTGGTTTCTTTTTCTGTCTCATAAACACGCTAGATAACAGGAATATCTTGCTGCTCCTACTTACACTTTGGTCACACTGCACAGACACGCACATGCATATATATATATATATATATATATATATATATATACATACATCTAGGTTTTTCTCCTTTTTCTAAATAGCTCTAGTTCCTCTTTATTTCTTCTATTGTCCATGGGGAAGTGGAAAAGAATCTTTCCTCCGTAAGCCATGCGTGTCATATGAGGCGACTAAAATGCCGGGAGCAATGGGCTAGTAACCCCTTCTCCTGTAGACATTTACTAAAAAAGAGAAGAAAAACTTTATAAAACTGGGATGCTTAAATGTGCGTGGATGTAGTGCGGATGACAAGAAACAGATGATTGCTGATGTTATGAATGAAAAGAAGTTGGATGTCCTGGCCCTAAGCGAAACAAAGCTGAAGGGGGTAGGGGAGTTTCGGTGGGGGGAAATAAATGGGATTAAATCTGGAGTATCTGAGAGAGTTAGAGCAAAGGAAGGGGTAGCAGTAATGTTGAATGATCAGTTATGGAAGGAGAAAAGAGAATATGAATGTGTAAATTCAAGAATTATGTGGATTAAAGTAAAGGTTGGATGCGAGAAGTGGGTCATAATAAGCGTGTATGCACCTGGAGAAGAGAGGAATGCAGAGGTGAGAGAGAGATTTTGGGAGATGTTAAGCGAATTTATAGGAGCCTTTGAACCAAGTGAGAGAGTAATTGTGGGAGGGGACCTGAATGCTAAAGTAGGAGAAACTTTTAGAGAGGGTGTGGTAGGTAAGTTTGGGGTGCCAAGTGTAAATGATAATGGGAGCCCTTTGATTGAACTTTGTATAGAAAGGGGTTTAGTTATAGGTAATACATATTTTAAGAAAAAGAGGATAAATAAGTATACAAGATATGATGTAGGGCGAAATGACAGTAGTTTGTTGGATTATGTATTGGTAGATAAAAGACTGTTGAGTAGACTTCAGGATGTACATGTTTAAAGAGGGGCCACAGATATATCAGATCACTTTCTAGTTGTAGCTACACTGAGAGTAAAAGGTAGATGGGATACAAGGAGAATAGAAGCATCAGGGAAGAGAGAGGTGAAGGTTTATAAACTAAAAGAGGAGGCAGTTAGGGTAAGATATAAACAGCTATTGGAGGATAGATGGGCTAATGAGAGCATAGGCAATGGGGTCGAAGAGGTATGGGGTAGGTTTAAAAATGTAGTGTTAGAGTGTTCAGCAGAAGTTTGTGGTTACAGGAAAGTAGGTGTGGGAGGGAAGAGGAGCGATTGGTGGAATGATGATGTGAAGAGAGTAGTAAGGGAGAAAAAGTTAGCATATGAGAAGTTTTTACAAAGTAGAAGTGATGCAAGGAGGGAAGAGTATATGGAGAAAAAGAGAGGGGGTTAAGAGAGTGGTGAAGCAATGTAAAAAGAGAGCAAATGAGAGAGTGGGTGAGATGTTATCAACAAATTTTGTTGAAAATAAGAAAAAGTTTTGGAGTCAGATTAACAAGTTAAGAAAGCCTAGAGAACAAATGGATTTGTCAGTTAAAAATAGGAGAGGAGAGTTATTAAATGGAGAGTTAGAGGTATTGGGAAGATGGAGGGAATATTTTGAGGAATTGTTAAATGTTGATGAAGATAGGAAGCTGTGATTTCGTGTTATAGGGCAAGGAGGAACAACATCTTGTAGGAGTGAGGAAGAGCCGGTTGTGAGTGTGGGGGAAGTTCGTGAGGCAGTAGGTAAAATGAAAGGGGGTAAGGCAGCCGGGATTGATGGGATAAAGATAGAAATGTTAAAAGCAGGTGGGGATATAGTTTTGGAGTGGTTGGTGCAATTATTTAATAAATGTATGGAAGAGGGTAAGGTACCTAGGGATTGGCAGAGAGCATGCATAGTTCCTTTGTATAAAGGCAAAGGGGATAAAAGAGTGCAAAAATTATAGGGGGATAAGTCTGTTGAGTATACCTGGCAAAGTGTATGGTAGAGTTATTATTGAAAGAATTAAGAGTAAGACGGAGAATAGGATAGATGAACAAGGAGGCTTTAGGAAAGGTAGGGGGGTGTGTGGACCAGGTGTTTACAGTGAAACATATAAGTGAACAGTATTTAGATAAGGCTAAAGAGGTCTTTGTGGCATTTATGGATTTGGAAAAGGCGTATGACAGGGTGGATAGGGGGGCAATGTGGCAGATGTTGCAGGTGTATGGTGTAGGAGGTAGGTTACTGAAAGCAGTGAAGAGTTTTTACGAGGATAGTGAGGCTCAAGTTAGAGTATGTAGGAAAGAGGGAAATTATTTCCCAGTAAAAGTAGGCCTTAGACAAGGATGTGTGATGTAACCGTGGTTGTTTAATATATTTATAGATGGGGTTGTGAGAGAAGTAAATGCGAGGGTCTTGTCAAGAGGCGTGGAATTAAAAGATAAAGAATCACACGTAAAGTGGGAGTTGTCACAGTTGCTCTTTGTGATGACACTGTGCTCTTGGGGGATTCTGAAGAGAAGTTGCAGAGATTGGTGGATGAATTTGGTAGGGTGTGCAAAAGAAGAAAATTGAAAGTGAATACAGGAAAGAGTAAGGTTATGAGGATAACAAAAAGATTAGGTGATGAAAGATTGGATATCAGATTGGAGGGAGAGAGTATGGAGGAGGTGAATGTATTCAGATATTTGGAAGTGGACGTGTCAGCGGATGGGTCTATGAAAGATGAGGTGAATCATAGAATTGATGAGGGGAAAAGGGTGAGTGGTGCACTTAGGAGTCTGTGGAGACAAAGAACTTTGTCCTTGGAGGCAAAGAGGGGAATGTATGAGAGTATAGTTTTACCAACGCTCTTATATGGGTGTGAAGCATGGGTGATGAATGTTGCAGCGAGGAGAAGGCTGGAGGCAGTGGAGATGTCATGTCTGAGAGCAATGTGTGGTGTGAATATAATGCAGAGAATTCGTAGTTTGGAAGTTAGGAGGATGTGCGGGATTACTAAAACTGTTGTCCAGAGAGCTGAGGAAGGGTTGTTGATGTGGTTCGGACATGTGGAGAGAATGGAGCGAAACAGAATAACTTCAGAGTGTATCAGTCTGTAGTGGAAGGAAGAGGGGTAGGGGTCGGCCTAGGAAAGGTTGGAGGGAGGGGGTAAAGGAGGTTTTGTGTGCGAGGGGCTTGGGCTTCCAGCAGGCATGCGTGAGCGTGTTTGATAGGAGTGAATGGAGACAAATGGTTTTTAATACTTGACGTGCTGTTGGAGTGTGAGCAAAGTAACATTTATGAAGGGGTTCAGGAAACCGGCAGGCCGGACTTGAGTCTGGAGATGGGAAGTACAGTGCCTGCACTCTGAAGGAGGGTGTTAATGTTGCAGTTTAAAAACTGTAGTGTAAAGCACCCTTCTGGCAAGACAGTGATGTAGTGAATGATGGTGAAAGTTTTTGTTTTTTCTGGCCACCCTGCCTTGGTGGGAATCGGCCAGTGTGATAATAAAATAATTATATATATATATTTATATATATATATATATATATATATATATATATATATATATATATATATAATGTATATACACATACATACAGAGAGGGAGAGAGAGAACAGGGAACAGAAGAAATGTAAATCCTGAACTGCTGATACTTCACAGTTGTGGTAATATACAATCCCCCACCAAGCAGTAGGAGACCTACATATAAATATAATCCAACTAACAGCCAAGCAATAAATATCACAGAGAAGGCAATGCAGAGGGCCAGTGCGAGGCTCCCAACCATCAAAATTCCAAAACGCTGCTTCTGTCTAAATTTATTAATTTGTCGGTATTAAATAAAGAACAAAAGGGCACAATACCGTGACTGGATCAATACACAAATAACCTGCACATAGAAGAAAGAAACTACCTTTGCGTTTGTGTGTGTGTGTGTGTGTGTGTGTGTGTGTGTGTGTGACTAGTTAATGGTCAAAGTTGGACCGGAACGTCGTCATAAGTTTCATTCGCCTATGTGTGGGTATTATATACCCTAACGTTTCCTAACTTAAAATATTATCCACCTTAGAGCAAATCCATAAAAGCAATAAAGCCTGACTCTCACTTTAATTTTTCTTGTTCACCCTAATTCAGGTCTCAAATTCACCATCTTCCCCAATTTCCAGCTTTTATTTCTCTCGCTGTAAATCCCTAAATCTTGTTTCCAGTTCACAGTTGTCTCAGCCTAAACTTCCGATCGTCGTTCCAGTTCAGGTCTATCACACCGACTCTCTAATGTTGGCTCTAGTTCATGATTACCTCACCTGGAGCCTCCAATTATATTTCCTGATTAGCTCTTTTTAAACTCTGAACAATGTTTCCAGGAAGTAACTAAGCTGATCCTCACTTTCAGGAAGTAACTACCCTGATCCTGTCGTCAGGAAACAGTTACCATGATCCTCTCATCCAGCAAGCAGCTACCCTGATCCTTATCGAGACCCTGTAAGCTATATTCTAGGCCAATGCTATCTTATTCGGACCCAGAGGGCTGTATTCTTGGCCACGATTACCTTATCCAGACGCTTCAACTTCCAGACTCCCACTACTTCATTCAGACACATTAGACTATCTTCTAGGCCACGACTACCTTATCCAGACGCATCAGTCTATCTCTCCAGGCAACGACTGATCACTTAATCTCACTTCAAAGCAACGCCAACCTAACCCTTATCCATAAAACTTTAGTTTCCAAGCCAGGGTCCTCTCATAATGGCACTTTAACCTCATTTCCAGGCCCTGGAATGCATTTTGGGCTGTTAAACTACAGTCTAACGTTACATAATACTGTTAATGTTGCTTGTAACGCAATTTAGGTTTGGTGACCTGAGCTAACCTAATAGATGTGACCGTACACTGTGAGGTAACCAAATGCTTGAGCTACCTATGAAGTACGTGTTGAGAGTGCTCAAGTTTCAGAAGGATCATAACGACCTTCGATTACTTGTATGTTTAGCTAGAGTCCCTTGGTATCCGGGACGATCAGTATGATTCATTGTTTTCCAGTGGGTTTCATATCCTGATTAGGATTTTACGACAAAATATTTTATTTTGGGGAGTAATTATGGGATTTCAGCACTAGTCCTTGATTTTTAGGGGGACTTGATAATTTTTGCACTGATTAACCAGAGAATTCGTGAGCTCTACGACATATCGTATTCTCTCTTTAACAGAAAATTATGTGATGGTTCCACAGTACAACCATTATTCACTATCAAATTGAGAAATTAAGAATTACACCGCACACACACGCACAAGCACACACACACGCGCGCGCGCGCACACACACACACACACACACACACACACACACACACAAACACACACACACACACACCACACAACACAAAAACACACACACACACAACACACACAAACACCCCTTTTAAAGTTGCTAGGGTTACCTCTGTCATGTAAACATCTGACAGAAGGTCACCTCCTGGACGCATAACACGCACACAGCCACGGTATCTCAAGACAAGCTGCTTTTTCTTAAGACATCGATGCCAAAAACACTTCTCAGGAGAGAGAAGAAAATATATTACGTTTAATTATCACGATTGACGGAGGACGCTGTGCTGGCGACAGCTGTTTAGGGAGCGAAGAAATACGAGCCTCTAGCCTTGCGCCAAAAACTGAATATCGCTGGAAATACTTCTCCCAGTCTGGGGTACACCAAGAGAATATCGCTGGAAATACTTCTCCAGTCGGGGTACACCAAGAGAATATCGCTGGAATACTTTCTCCCAGTCTGGGGTATACCAAGAGAATATCGCTGGAAATACTTTTTCTCCAGTCTGGGGGTACACCAAGAAAAATCGCTGGAAATACTTCTCCCAGTCTGGGGTACACCAAGAGAATATCGCTGGAAATACTTCCCCCAGTCTGGGGTATACCAAGAAAAATATCGCTGGAAATACTTCCCCCAGTCGGGATATACCAAGAGAATATCGCTGGAAATACTTCTCCCAGTCTGGGGTACACCAAAAGAATATCACTGGAAATACTATTCCTCCCCAGGCTGAGTACAAGAAATTATCACTGGTAATACTAGTCAATCGCTGAGTGAAAAAAAAAAATATCGGTAAAAATAAAGGTGGAACAATACAATACGATACAGATGAAGTGCTCACGATAACACTGAGAGCTAACAGAGCGTGACTCCTTCAGCAGGAAGGTATGTACACCATGTGTTATGCACTCCAACATGTGTTAAATACAACTTAACTTTTTTTCAAGAGGAAGGGGTGTGTGTGTGTGTGTGTGTGTACTCACCTAGTTGAGGTTGCGGGGGTCGAGTCCGAGCTCCTGGCCCCGCCTCTTCACTGATCGCTACTAGGTCACTCTCCCTGAGCCGTGAGCTTTATCATACCTCTGCTTAAAGCTATGTATGGATCCTGCCTCCACTACATCGCTTCCCAAACTATTCCACTTACTGACTACTCTGTGGCTGAAGAAATACTTCCTAACATCCCTGTGATTCATCTGTGTCTTCAGCTTCCAACTGTGTTCCCCTTGTTACTGTGTCCCAAACTCTGGAACATCCTGTCTTTGTCCACCCCTTTTCAATTCCTCTCAGTAAATTTTTTTTGTCGTTATCATGTCCCCCCTATCTCTCCTGTCCTCCAGTGCGTCAGGTTGATTTCCCTTAACCTTTTCCTCGTGTGTGTGTGTGTGTGTGTGTGTGTGTGTGTGTGTATATATATAAAATATATATATATATATATATATATATATATATATATAATATATATATATATATTAAAAATGTGTGTGTGTGTGTAAATATGAGATGAGTAAGCAGGAGGTGAGTAAATAGAAGTAGAAAGATGAGTATGTAGAAGGGTGTGTATAAACGAGAGCAAGTAATCGCCTGACATTGCAAGTCCTGCCTGGTTCACCTGTCATCTCAGTCAAGCATCTTGTAGAGAAAGGACGGGGGAGAGTATGTATGTATATATACATTTTTGTGTCTATCAATACTTTGAATAAATATCAACTGTTTTGCCTTTTTAAGTCACGTATCTTCTTTCTGAAATAACATTATTAATGTCATTACATCTCACTGACGTATTTTGAGGGGAAAAGCTGCTTTTTGCTATATAATTTTAAGAAAATCTGTCCTGGCGATTTTTTCTCTTGGTATGCTGAAGGTCTTAATTAATTGACTCAACAATGTCCCTGTGAATTTTTTCCAAAATGTTTTATTAATTCGAAGTTGTTGAAAAAAAAATCTTTGCAGTTAGTCATAACTATTAAAGAATTAATATACCAAAATTTAGAATTTAGGCCAAAAATAATGGCTATTGAATTTAAATGTTAATACCATCATTAAGATATATTGTTGAACCTGCTTAAAAAATTACTTTACCTGACTTAGATTACATCAAATTACCTTTAATCTCCCTGAGCTTAAATTCTTTCAAATCCTTATTGTGAAGACCAGGTTTAATAACATGGAACTTCACCAAGCTATAGCTCTGCAAAGCTCGAAATAGAGCGAAACGTTGGTTAGATAAAACCTCGTTCTGCAACATGTGCGTCTTGTACAGAGCCTTTGCTACGTCGAGTACAGATGTGTGATAGCATCAGCCACGCAAGACAGAGTTAAATCTTCCATTGCAGCATAAAAAATATGAGAGGAGGAAAATGGAATATTTTTCTTCTCTCATTCTTCGCGGTCTATTAAATAGAGTGAATCATGCATCTTGAACAGCAATAATGGTAACTATTGCTTACGACCGTGAATAATATATGTCCAGAATCATTTTGCTTTGGCTAGTATTTCTTTCTCGGAGAGAGAGAGAGAGACAGGGGGGGAGAGAGAGAGAGAGAGAGAGAGAGAGTGAGAGAGAGAGAATGTGTGTATTACAGGTCAGTATTATTATTGGAAACACAAGTTGTTTGACCTATTGCTCAGGAAGAGAACGCTACGCCTGGAAAATTAATTGTGAAGCAAACTTTTTCAATTGCGTGAGATTTATAATGGCAAGTCTAGTTGTATGTTGTTCTTAAGTTTAAATATTTAGGATATTACCGTGTTGGTGCTTGGCTCTATTCTTCTCTCTATTCTTGAATGTATTATTCCTTCTGCTATTGTCCATATTACTGTTTCTATTGTTGCCCTTATTACTGTTTCTATTATTGCTATAATTGCTTCTATTATTGCCCATATTACTATTTCTATTGTTGCCCTTATTACTGTATCTATTATTTCTATAATTGCTTCTATTATTGCCCATATTACTGTTTCTATTGTTGCCCTTATTACTGTATCTATTATTTCTATAATTGCTTCTATTATTGCCCATATTACTGTTTCTATTGTTGCCCTTATTACTGTATCTATTATTTCTATAATTGCTTCTATTATTGCCCATATTACTATTTCTATTGTTGCCCTTATTACTGTATCTATTATTTCTATAATTGCTTCAATTATTGCCCATATTACTGCTCCTATTGTTGCCCTTATTACTGCTTCTATTATAGCTTTTATTAATGCCTCTATAATTGCTTCTATTATTGCTTCCATTGCTTCTATCATTGCCTATAATATTGTTTCTATTCTTGGCTCTATTCAGTGCTAGGTTCGAGACGAGACTGTAAAGTACGTCATAAGAATCTGATTTAAGACTGAGGAAAAAGAACAGGAAAATAAATTAGTGGTTACGTCACATAAACAGTGATGCGTCATATTACACGCAGTGCAACATTGCGTAGCAAGTACTGCAACATATACATTGCTGCTGGAATAAACGCCTTGCAGACACACAGGAAGTGATAGGTAACACAGGTTAAAATTCCAGTTTCATGCTGGACGACAACGTCAGTTTCATGCTGGAGGACAACGTCAGTTTCATGCTGGTGGACAACGTCGGTTTCATGCTGGTGGACAACGTCGGTTTCATGCTGGAGGACAACGTCGGTTTCATGCTGGAGGACAACGTCAGTTTCATGCTGGAGGACAACGTCAGTTTCATGCTGGAGGACAACGTCAGTTTCATGCTGGAGGACAACGTCAGTTTCATGCAGGAGGACAACGCCAGTTTCATGCTGGAGGACAACGCCAGTTTCATGCTGGAGGACAACGCCAGTTTCATGCTGGAGGACAACGCCAGTTTCATGCTGGAGGACAACGTCAGTTTCATGTTGGTGGACAACGTCAGTTTCATGTTGGTGGACAACGTCAGTTTCATGTTGGTGGACAACGTCAGTTTCATGCAGGAGGACAACGTCAGTTTCATGTTGGTGGACAACGTCAGTTTCATGTTGGTGGACAACGTCAGTTTCATGCTGGAGGACAACGTTAGTTTCATGTTGGTGGACAACGTCAGTTTCATGTTGGTGGACAACGTCAGTTTCATGTTGGTGGACAACGTCAGTTTCATGTTGGTGGACAACGTCAGTTTCATGTTGGTGGACAACGTCAGTTTCATGTTGGTGGACAACGTCAGTTTCATGTTGGTGGACAACGTCAGTTTCATGTTGGTGGACAACGTCAGTTTCATGTTGGTGGACAACGTCAGTTTCATGCAGGAGGACAACGCCAGTTTCATGCTGGTGGACAACGCCAGTTTCATGCTGGAGGACAACGCCAGTTTCATGCTGGAGGACAACGCCAGTTTCATGCTGGAGGACAACGTCAGTTTCATGTTGGTGGACAACGTCAGTTTCATGTTGGTGGACAACGTCAGTTTCATGTTGGTGGACAACGTCAGTTTCATGCTGGAGGACAACGTCAGTTTCATGTTGGTGGACAACGTCAGTTTCATGTTGGTGGACAACGTCAGTTTCATGTTGGAGGACAACGTCAGTTTCATGTTGGTGGACAACGTCAGTTTCATGTTGGTGGACAACGTCAGTTTCATGTTGGTGGACAACGTCAGTTTCATGTTGGTGGACAACGTCAGTTTCATGCTGGAGGACAACGTCAGTTTCATGTTGGTAGACAACGTCAGTTTCATGTTGGTGGACAACGTCAGTTTCATGCTGGAGGACAACGTCAGTTTCATGCTGGAGGACAACGTCAGTTTCATGCTGGAGGACAACGTCAGTTTCATGCTGGAGGACAACGTCAGTTTCATGCTGGAGGACAACGTCAGTTTCATGTTGGTGGACAACGTCAGTTTCATGTTGGTGGACAACGTCAGTTTCATGCTGGAGGACAACGTCAGTTTCATGTTGGTGGACAACGTCAGTTTCATGTTGGTGGACAACGTCAGTTTCATGTTGGTGGACAACGTCAGTTTCATGTTGGTGGACAACGTCAGTTTCATGCTGGAGGACAACGTCAGTTTCATGTTGGTGGACAACGTCAGTTTCATGTTGGTGGACAACGTCAGTTTCATGCAGGAGGACAACGTCAGTTTCATGCAGGAGGACAACGTCAGTTTCATGCTGGTGGACAACGTCAGTTTCATGCTGGTGGACAACGTCAGTTTCATGCTGGTGGACAACGTCAGTTTCATGCTGGAGGACAACGTCAGTTTCATGCTGGAGGACAACGTCAGTTTCATGCTGGTGGACAACGTCAGTTTCATGTTGGAGGACAACGTCAGTTTCATGCTGGAGGACAACGTCAGTTTCATGCTGGAGGACAACGTCAGTTTCATGCTGGAGAACAACGTCAGTTTCATGCTGGTGGACAACGTCAGTTTCATGCTGACGTTGTATAAATAATAAAACAAAAACAACAAAATCACCAACATCAGCAACAATATTCAACATCATTTTCTTTCGTAGAATTTACCAAATTCATTATTATAGCCTTAAGTCTACAGCATACACCTGAAACAGTGTATATATGTGTATACGTATACGTTATATGTGTATACGTTACGTAATGAACAGAAGAGAGTGGAGAAATGCCTGCTTATCTTAGCTGGTGTGTTATTTAAAAACTGCTATCTCTAAGGAAGAGATCACTATGATCTGAGAGACAGTCTCTCTCTCTCGTATACATCATTGATCTGAGAAATACAGTCTTTCTCTCTCACACACGAAAGATAAGTCAAACTCATATGAGAGATAAAGTCTATCTCTCACACACTGCTCTGAGATACAAAATCTCACACACACAAGATAGTGACAATGTTCTGAGAGATACAAAGTCTCTCACACACAAGATAGTGACAGTGTTCTGAGAGATACAAAGTCTCTCACACACAAGATAGTGACAGTGTTCTGAGAGATACAAAGTCTCTCACACACAAGATAGTGACAATGTTCTGAGAGATACAAAGTCTCACACACACAAGATAGTGACAATGTTCTGAGAGATACAAAGTCTCACACACACAAGATAGTGACAATGTTCTGAGAGATACAAAGTCTCTCACACAAGATAATGACAGTGTTCTGAGAGATACAAAGTCTCTCACACACAAGATAGTGACAGTGTTCTGAGAGATACAAAGTCTCTCACACACAAGATAGTGACAGTGTTCTAAGAGATACAAAGTCTCTCACAAACAAGATAGTGACAATTTTCTGAGAGATACAAAGTCTCACACACAAGATAGTGACAATGTTCTGAGAGATACAAAGTCTCTCTCACAAGATAGTGACAGTGTTCTGAAAGATACAAAGTCTCTCACACACAAGATAGTGACAATGTTCTGAGAGATACAAAGTCTCACACACACAAGATAGTGACAATGTTCTGAGAGATACAAAGTCTCTCACACAAGATAATGACAGTGTTCTGAGAGATACAAAGTCTCTCACACACAAGATAGTGACAGTGTTCTGAGAGATACAAAGTCTCTCACACACAAGATAGTGACAGTGTTCTAAGAGATACAAAGTCTCTCACAAACAAGATAGTGACAATTTTCTGAAAGATACAAAGTCTCTCACACACAAGATAGTGACAATGTTCTGAGAGATACAAAGTCTCTCTCACAAGATAGTGAGAATGTTCTGAGAGATACAAAGTCTCTCACACAAGATAATGACAGTGTTCTGAGAGATACAAAGTCTCTCACACAAGATAATGACAGTGTTCTGAGAGATACAAAGTCTCTCACACACAAGATAGTGACAGTGTTCTGAGAGATACAAAGTCTCTCACACACAAGATAGTGACAGTGTTCTAAGAGATACAAAGTCTCTCACAAACAAGATAGTGACAATGTTCTGAGAGATACAAAGTCTCTCACACACAAGATAGTGACAATGTTCTGAGAGATACAAAGTCTCTCTCACACAAAGATAAGCTAATGTTTTCTTCAGATTAAAAACAATATCGTTAATGGAAGCCATTTATAACAGATTAAAAATCACGCAATCAAAACTTCCGTCTTTCAAGTAATGGCGCCATTTAAGTTTTAATATACATTGTTTCTTTTTCAAAGTGAGAGACATTTAAATATAGTCGATTATGTCTTGATCAACGTTTGCCTTTGCTGATCAGTTTTTTTCTTTAATATTTCTCATTCTTTCATATTTCTCGTTCTTTCATATTTCTCACTTTTTTACGTCTCCCGTCCTTTCAAACTTCCCATTCTTCCATATCTCCCATTCTTTCATATTTCCCATTCTTCCATATTTCCAATTTCTAATTCTTCCATGTCTCCAATTCTTTCACATTTTTCATCTTTTCATATATCTCATTTCTACATATTTCTCCTGTTTTTCACATTTCTCATTTTTACACATTTTCTTTCATATTTCTCCATTTATTTTTCTCACAATTTTACTATTTTTTCTGTGATTTATTTTTTCTCTCTTTCTTCTTGTCATGTAATTCCATCATTATTTTTTTTATTTTTGAATTTATCAATTCCTCAATTCTTAATTCTATTCTCCTTTGTCTTCTTACATTCCTTATAAAAAATTTCACATCTCTGTCAGTCTCTGTATCTCTGTCTGTTTCTCTGTCTGTCTGTCTCTGTGTCTGTCTGTGTCTCTGTCTCTTTGTCTCTCTGCCTGTATCTGTCTCTTTGTCTCTCTGCCTGTGTCTGTCTGTCTCTGTCTCTGTGTCTGTGTGTGTCTCTGTCTCTTTGTCTCTCTGCCTGTGTCTGTCTGTCTCTGTGTCTGTGTCTCTCTCTATCTCTATCTCTGTTTCACTGCTGCTTCTCTTTCCCTTTCGTTTTTCTCTAATTAATTAATAGTTTCTGCTAAAAACATTATTGAGAAAATAGTCTAAATATGATAATTTTGGATAAAATAAAAAAAATTGCATTCAGACGGAATTTCGTGTAAATGTGGATTTTTTTTTCTAAGGTAATATATGTTTTATGAATAATATTTTAATCAGGGATAATACTTTACACGAGGAAAATATTTTTGGGATATTATCGACACGGAAAATATTTTTAGACACTGATAATACTTTAGACATTAATATTTTTAGAGAGAATATTTTTTGGGGGGGACAGGAATAACATTTTTTAGTCAGGTAATTTATTTTGGATGTGGATAATACTTTAATGTGAGATAATATTTCCCGAAAAGGATAATATCATTTACAGAAAAAATATATCCAGGTAATTGTATCTTTTACGAGGACGACTGAAACACGTTCTTATGTCTTCATATACCATGAAAATTTACGTTGTAGACTCAAATTTACAGTCATGGGAATAGGCACATTGAGGCCTTTTTTTGGCTATGAATAATTGATGTCACATCTATGTCGTTGCTACCTCACTGATGTCACAATCTTCTGTCTAGTTCATTCGTCTTATCTACTGAAGAGGGCCTCGGATCGAGGCCCCGGATACACAGATTCTAATCTGTGACTTATTCACAGTGATACGGGAATCGCCTGTTGAGTAATCACTGTTTACATTTGTAACAGAGAGGACATTTCGATCCGTCTTGGACCATTCAGTTTGGATCGAAACGTCGTAAGCTCCTGTCACCTATGTGCGGGTTATATGTGTATTGTTCCAGTCACGGTATTGTGACTTTGTGCTTTTTTCTAAACAATGTTTTCCTCGTACTTGATCACTGTTTAAATGTATATAAAAATGAGATTTTAAATCCTGGGACAAAACTGACCTAATTTTCGAAAAACGTTCTGCATAACAAGTTAATTTTTATGTAGTAGTTTGTACTGATGTCAGCTATGGTCTGTACACCTTGTACATGTACTTATAGAAATAGATATTATATTACTATTATTATTTCTACTATTATTATTATTATTACTATTATTATTATTATTATTATTACTATTTTACTATTATTGTTATTATTATTACTATTATTATTACTATTATTGTTATTATTATTATTACTATTATTATTATTACTGTTATTATTATTATTGCTATTATTATTATTACTATTATTATTGTTACTATTATTATTATTAAATTTCTATTATTATTATTGTAAATATTATTATTTTTTATAATTTTTTTATTACTATTATTATTATTAATTATTATTAATTTCTATTATTAAATTTCTATTTTTATTACTATTATTATTATTATTATTACTATTTATTAAATTTTTAATTTTTTTTAAATAATTATTATTTTATTATTTCTATTATTATTATTATTATTATTATTACTATTATTATTACTATTATTATTATTACTATTATTATTATTTTCAATGATCAGTGACCAGTGTCTGAAACATTGACATCATAAGAGAAATAACATTTCTGCCAGAAAGTATATTTTCGTGCACTGGCTCAAAAAAAATATTTTTGTGGTATGTATATACCAACTTGAAAATAAATACTTAGACCACGTCACCAGAATTACAGAATATTTTCCTTTACTTCGTACGAAAGTCTTAAGCACAACGATACAGGTATGACTCTTGTTACAATAACAATGTGAGCAATAAGCAGGGCGTCAAAATTCCATAAAATAAGAATCCTTGGAGATTGGTATATACGAGACACTCAGGATAAAAGAACGGTAAATGATTTACAAGTGTGTGTGTGGGTTGTGATTTACATGTTTAATATTCCTAGGAATTGCCGCACATTATTCTCCTGGGGGGGGGGGAATAATGGGTACAGAATATTCCTCTTTATGGTTTAAAGGAGATATTTACGTGCGTTAAGGAAAAAAGTTTTACGTACCACCTGTAAATGCGTGTAAATGTCTGTAAAAGCTTGTAAAAATTCATGAATACCTTTCAGTATCCACAGAATATCTACTTATCCTTTTAAATGTCTGAAAATCTCTGGAAGTTAATCGTGCGTAAATTGTATAGTATATATAATAACAGAGTTTATATATTGATGCTAATGTATATATATATATATATATATATATATATATATATATATATATATATATAATATATATATATATATATAATATATATATATATATATATATGTATATATATATATGTGTATATATATATATGTGTATATATATATATGTGTATATATATATATGTGTATATATATATATATATATATATATATATATATATATATAATATATATATATATATATAATATATATATATAATAAATTTATATATAATATATATATATAATATATATGAATAAAGGCGATTTATAGAAGCTTTTATCAAGACAACGTTTCGCTCGGGGTTCAGTTTTATCAAATAATGGCTTGACAGAGGTCTACACAGAGCCAAACGTTGTCCTAATATAAGTATGTTCTCTGTATTGTTTCTTTATGCCCACACCTGTCCGCTGTGTACTCTCTCTCTCTCTCTTCTCTCTCTCTCTCTCTCTCTCTCTCTCTCTCTATCTATCTATCTATCTATCTATCTATCTATCTCATGCTAGAGTACAGTGCAGAAAAGGATGTACGTATTTGATTAACAAAAGCTTACCTCTGAACGTCCTTTATAGATTTTATTATTGTGAGTGGGGTGTACTTATCCGTTGTTTACTGTACGTGAAGTGTACTTAACAGCTGTTTATTGAGCATTAAACCTCCTAATTCAGCTTTATGGATCACCTTTACGGAATTATTTGGTCAGAAAATTGTCTGTTTAAAGGCTGTTTGTCGTAAGGTGTGACAGTGGGTGTGGAGGTGTGAGAATTGGGGGAGAAGGGGAATTGGAAGTGGGGTGTGGGTGTGGGGGGTATGGGAGTGGGGTGTGTGGAAGTTGGGTGTGGGGAATTCGGTGTGTGGGAATTGAGGGGTGTGGGTATGGGATATGTGGGAGTGGGGTGTGTGGAAGTTAGGTGTATAGGAGTTAGGTGTGTGGGAGTGGGGTGTGTAGATGTGGGGTGTGTAGATGTGGGGTGTGTGGGAGTTAGGTGTATAGGAATTGGGTGTGGTGGGAGTGGGGTGTGTAGATGTGGGGTGTGTGGGAGTTGGGTGTGTGGTAGTGGGGTGTGTGGGAGTGGGGTGTGTGGGAGTGGGGTGTGTTGGAGTGGGGTGTGTGGGAGTGGGGTGTGTTGGAGTGGGGTGTGTGGGAGTGGGGTGTCTAGAATTGGGGTGTTTGTGGGTGTGGGGTGTGTAGAAGTGGGGTGTTTGGGGGTGTGGGGTGTGTAGAAGTGGGGTGTTTGGGTGTGGGGTGTGTAGAAGTGGGGTGTTTGTGGGTGTGGGGTGTGTAGAAGTGGAGTGTGTGGGAGTGGGGTGTGTGGGAGTTGGGTGTGGGGAACTGGGTGTGTGGGAGTGCGGACGTGGGAATATATTTCGAGATTCCTACAAACTGAAAGAGGCGTTGCGTGGAGATTAACATAATTTATACGTAACACCAAACACTCACCTTGCAAAAAAAAAAAAATTGACGCAGTATACAACACTGCTTATAGTTAGCCAGAATTCAGTTAAAATTACTCGCTATTAGTTTAATTTACTGATTTTGGGAGACACAGCTTCAGGCATAGTTATGAAACTTGTCTGGTAGAAAAAAACTCTTGCTAAAGGAGCCAAGTTGAAAACTGGACGAGAGTCGAACCAGAGGCTGTGTGTACCCACCTAATTGTAGTTACAGGGGTTGAGACTCAGCTCCTGGCCCCCGCCTGGCCCCGCAAGGGCCACCACTATGACCACAAATGAAGGTTTCTTACAGATGAATCCTACACCAGCGTTGCTGTGTCGTGCTCTAGCTCAAGTCCCTTCAAAGCCACCATCATAACTTACTCGTCGGTAGTACATAACACATGACAAAAATTTGAAGCCTGCGCTTTACCACTGTATATTGGAGGTTAACCATAATGGTGGCAACCCATAATGGTGGCAACCCACAATGGTGGCAACCCACAATGGTGGCAACCCACAATGGTGGCAACCTACAATGGTGGCAACCCACAATGGTGGCAACCTACAATGGTGGCAACCCATAATGGTGGCAACCCATAATGGTGGCAACCCACAATGGTGGCAACCCACAATGGTGGCAACCCACAATGGTGGCAACCCACAATGGTGGCAACCTACAATGGTGGCAACCTACAATGGTGGCAACCCATAATGGTGGCAACCCATAATGGTGGCAACCCATAATGGTGGCAACCCATAATGGTGGCAACCCATAATGGTGGCAACCTACAATGGTGGCAACCTACAATGGTGGCAACCTACAATGGTGGCAACCCACAATGGTGGCAACCTACAATGGTGGCAACCTACAATGGTGGCAACCCATAATGGTGGCAACCCACAATGGTGGCAACCCACAATGGTGGCAACCCACAATGGTGGCAACCCACAATGGTGGCAACCTACAATGGTGGCAACCTACAATGGTGGCAACCTACAATGGTGGCAACCTACAATGGTGGCAACCTACAATGGTGGCAACCCACAATGGTGGCAACCTACAATGGTGGCAACCTACAATGGTGGCAACCTACAATGGTGGCAACCTACAATGGTGGCAACCCACAATGGTGGCAACCTACAATGGTGGCAACCTACAATGGTGGCAACCTACAGTGGTGGCAACCTACAATGGTGGCAACCTACAATGGTGGCAACCCACAATGGTGGCAACCTACAATGGTGGCAACCCACAATGGTGGCAACCCACAATGGTGGCAACCCACAATGGTGGCAACCTACAATGGTGGCAACCCACAATGGTGGCAACCCACAATGGTAGCAACCCACAATGGTGGCAACCCACAATTGATGCTGTTACCAGTTGCTACAGTCTGTCAACAACTCACCCACCATAATCCGAAAACAATGTCTCCGATCGCGGGTTCTATCCCCCACTCGTGGTATGGTTTATTTGCAAACGCTTCAATACGATTTCGTGAGTCAGCAAGAGAGAGAGAGAGAGAGAGAGAGAGAGAGAGAGAGACAGACAGACAGCTTTGAGTATCTCGACGTTACATCCAGAAGAACCTTTATCAAGTGCCTCCGCTCAGGGCAGGTTCCTTGATGCTGGTGAAGTCCTCTTGATCGAAGACATTTGAACCTGTGCTTCCCTTACATCGAACCTGGATACCTTCCATTTTCCCCAGGCGCTGTGTGATCTCTTCGGGATTAGCACTAGACCATGAATGCATTAGTAGTAGTAGTAGTAGTAGTATTACGATTATTATTATTATTATTATTATTATTAAGAAGGAAAATAATTATTAAGTATATAAGGTAATTCAAAGAACAGAGTGGATTCGAACTCACGGAAAGCCAGTGTTAAAACTATCTGGCCAGTGGTCTGACCACTGTGTTACCAGATACACTGAGAGGTGTATGTCTCTCACTATGTATACACCGAGAGTTTATTTTATTCCCTATTTTGGGAAACTTTGTTCTTGACAGGTGGTGAACAGGTGACATGCAGCCCATGAAGCAGACAACCAGTGTACTGGATAAAGTCTCGTGTAAGTGAAAAGTCGTAATAATAATTTTTTTTTTCAACTTTCATCCGCACTTCTAAAACACTCGACAGTGTTGTCAATTGTTTCCATATAGGTTCCTGCGTAGACATAGGTTGTTGATGGTGTTTAAACACCGGTATGAAGAAGACGTTTTGCCCGTCAGGGACGAAACTTCTGCTCAATAAATTTTCTAAAACTGCTTTTTGTGTCTTATCGCTGTGTTAAATTAGCAAGTGTTAAATTTTCTGGCACTTGCTAATGTTGGAGTTCCAATGTTATTATTCACGAGG
>NC_069440.1:27353305-27383305 GCF_026875155.1 Cherax quadricarinatus
TATCCACGGGCCGATTCCCCAAGGCAGGGGGGCCCGAAAAAAAAAAACTTTCACCACATTCACTCCATCACTGTCTTGCCAAAGGGTTTTACATACATTTTAAAAACCGCAACTTAACAATTATATAATAAAAAATATAATAAATAAAATATAAAATATATTAAATAAAAATAATATTATATAAAATTTAACATTGCAAAGTTTTTATTTTTTTCCAATGTTTTTGCTGAATTTTAAAATTTTCCCACACTGATGTAATACAATTAGGGAGAAAAACAGGAGGGGGAAACTAAAAGGGAGTGAGAGCTTGTCGCTCATCGTGATATCCTTGTTACATGGGCAGAAACCCCCCCTCACATTTCGGGGCAGGGACACCTGACAGACCCAACCCTAGATTTGGGGGAGTTTCGCCGCGTCCTAGTGAAATTTCGTAGATAATTTTCCCCAGGACCTTTGTTTTTTAATATTCGGGTAACAATTTACCCGCTCCTTTTCCCCATTTTTTTTTTTTACGAAAAAGACTGAAATTTGCGGGAAAGGGGGGTCATCAATTTAAAAACAAGAGAGTCAGAAAGGAATAATTCCCCTATTTCTCTTTGCAAATAAAACACCACCAAAATCACAGAGTGAAAAAAACGTCCCGTTCCCATCTGCAGTTTTTTGAAACAATGGAATAAATTTTGCCCGTTATTGCGCTAAATTACTTAAATTTTCGAGAAGGACGCTGCCCTGGAAAAAAAGGAACTGTGCTGTTCCTTCCTCACACTGGATAACCGTGGAAGCCTCGTCAATACCAAAATCTCCAGCGGGGGTCATTGTTTAAATTAAACGGGTCCTGACGAATCTTACCTAACCTCACACAGCGGGGAAAAACGTATGGATATTAACGTTTGTCTGAGTGGGGGGGGAATGGCTGGTTTTGAAAAGACCGCCAGTTTTGGGCCATTAGACCCATCTTTTGATCTGCGTCTGTCGGGCCTCCCAAATGGTGGAGTACTGGTCTAGATGATGGGGGAGTGCTGGTTTGATGATGGGGGAGTTCTGGTCTAGATGAGTGGGGGAGGCGGTCTAGATGAGTGGTGGAGTGCGGTCTAGATGGAGTGGTGAGGCTGGTCCAGATGGAGTGGTGGAGGCTGGTCTAATGGAGGGTGAGTGCTTTTCAGAGGGGGGGGTGGGGTGCTGGTCAAAATGAGTGGTGGGTGCTGGTCTAAAGGAGGGTGGGGTCGGTCTGATGGGTGGTGGAGGCGGGGCAGATGGAGTGGTGGAGCTGGTCTAAGGATGGTGGTGCTGGGCTAGATGGGTGGTGGATCGTCTAGATGGATGGTGGAGCTGGTCTAGTGGAGTGGGGAGCTGGGCTAGAGGATGGTGGGTGCTGGTCTAGATGGGGGTGGTGCGGGCAAGGATGGTGGGGTCTGGTCTAGATGGAGTGGGGAGTGCGGTCTAGAGGAGTGGTGGAGTGCTGGTCTGATGGGGTGGTGAGCTGGTCAGAGGAGTGTTGGGGCTGGGTTTTTAGATGGGGTGGGGGAGCTGGTCTAGATGGATGGTGATGCTGGTCTAGATGGGGTGGTGGAATCTGGCTAGAGGATGGGGAGTGTGGGTTTGAGGAGTGGTGGAGGGGGTCTAGATGGATGGTGGGGTGCTGGTCTAGATGGAGTGGTGGGGGCGGCTTATGGGGGTGGATGCTGGTCCTAGATGGATGTGGGGTGCTGGGCTGATGGAGTGGGGGCGGGCTAGAGGAGGGGGGAGTGCTGGTCTAATGGAGGGTGGAGTGCTGTCAGATGGAGTGGTGGGGGTGCGTCTAGTGGGGTGGTTGGGTGCTGGTCTAATGGATGGGATGCGGGCTAGATGGAGTGGTGGGGCTGGTTAGAGGAGTGGGATGCTGGTCAGATGAGGTGATGCTGGTCAGATGGAGTGGGATGCTGGTCTAGATGGAGTGGTGGATGCTGCTAGATGAGTGGGGGGATGCTGGCTAGATGGGGGTGGTGGGGCTGGGCTAGAGAGTGGTTTTAATGCTGGGCTAGAGGGGTGGTGGGGTGCGGGCTGACAGTTTTCGGTTCTGGTGACATAAAATGTAAAGCAGATTCCTGGGCCAGATATGATTTTGGGTGAGGGAATACCACTAAACATCGTGTGGTTTTTTGGGTTTTGGTGTGGGGTGTGTGTGGTTTTGTTTGTGCTTCAACACCGCTGAACGTGCGCACTGCCATGTTACAATTATGAGACGGTGTACAATGTTTGCGGTATTAAGAACGAATTTAAAAAGAGATTACTTTTATTCCTTTGCTTTTTCCCTTTTTCGGCAAGAAGACGTTGCAATTTTTACCTATTGGGCAAGACATATACATATATATATATATATATATATAATAAAAATATAAAAATATATATTATAAATAATATATAATTATAAATTTTTAAAAGTTATCATGAAAAAAAGAATATAATTGGCGTTCCTTTTCATATTTTCTCAGGGGGTTTTAATTGGGAAAAATGAATAATGAAAGGGGAGATTCTCTCCGGAAAAGACGCATTTCTATTATTTAACCTCAGAACCGTCTGGGAAATCACACGAGGATTTAATCCCCATAATTTGTTTTCAAGTAATCCTCGAAGGGGAAGATGATTATTTCTTAGGATTAGTCATGATCCTAGAGACGGGAGGGAAGGGGGAAGGGATACTTAGGTGGTGGAACAACCTAGGTGGTGGGTAACCTAGGTGGTGGAACAACCTAGGTGGTGGGTAACCTAGATAATGTTTGGCAGTAGCGTGGTACAGGTACATAAATTTTATTTACTTGACACGGCTGAGTTAGCAAGCGAGTTAGTGTGAAAGTTTGTTTGCGAGAGAGAGAGAGAGAGAGAGAGAGAGAGAGAGAGAGAGAGAGAGAGAGAGAGAGAGAGAGAGAGAGCGAGAGAGAGAGAGAAAAAAAAGAGAGAGACAGAGAGACACAGAGAGACAGAGACAGAAAAATAGAGACAGAGAGAGACAGAGAAAGAGACAGAGAAACAGAGAGACAGAGAAACAGAGAGAGAGAGAGAGAGAGAGAGAGAGAGAGAGAGAGAGAGAGAGAGAGAGAGAGAGAGAGGAGCACTCAAGAGCATAAAAACCTGAGAGAACAGATCCTGCTTGAAGCACCCAGACGCTTCAACGACTCGGCTACAACAAAGGCAATATTGCAGACAACATCTCACCTTGAGTAACTCAAGAAGTTGAAACTCTCTGCCACTTGCACACACAAAACAAGTCAATAGAGACGAGAGAGCCACCACACAAGTGCAACACGCATCATATTAGGCCATTAAATAACTGAAGAATGGTAGGCGGCGTTAAGCTACAGATTGTTATTCTTGGTATGTAAAGTTAATGAAAAAATATTAAGAACGATTATCTGATCACGAGGAGAAAAAACTTTCTGAATAAACAAGTGGTTGAGAATTTCTTCCTTGCAAACCTATTAAAATTGCATGAATAGTTGACAGAGATCAGGGAGGACTGGATGCGTTGCATGTTCCTTGATTACCAGAAAGCCTTCAACACTGTGACATAACATAATTATTAATGCAATTGGTTATATAGGCTGGGGTGCAAGGGAATGTGTTCTTGATACCCAGTGTTTGTTGATGACACGAAACAAATGAGTAACAGGAAAACAGCTGAAGACAGCAATGAAAACCTACAAGACATAGAAGAAAACGTAAGATAGTTTAAGATAGCATCAAAGAAATGCAAAATAATGGAAGATAACCTCAAGGAACTTAAGAAGCTTGCATAACCTAAAGCAATGTTCCAAGAAGTGACTATAGAATTTGCAGGAGACGTCAAAGGGTAATCGTCCGCCATATTGGCGGTCAAAATGTGTGAGGGGAAGTAAGTTGGAGTTGGGTGTGGAACAGAGGGAGGGAGGATTTGGAGGATGGCTTGGGGGATGTTTATGAGAAGAGATTTTGCACTCAAAGGGGTTAGGAATGGGGAAAGTTGGTGGGGAGGGATGGGAACGTAGTGCATGGCCAACGTGTACCAATGATGCTGCATTTACCTCTTGCGACTAGCCAAACAAAACTGTATTTGTTTGAAGAGTTTTGAGCTGCCTAAGTCCTCTCGTGTGAGCTGCTCCAACAGAAGAAGTAAAAGAAGGAAATAAGTCTTTTCGATTGCATTTCTGTCTAGAAAAATAGGTAGAAGAGTGGCTAGCTTCATATAGCGACATTATTTAGCTGCATTTGCTATGACTTTTACACAATAGCTTTGTGGATATTCAAATTGTTCCTTCCTCATAATTAAAAATTCAGATTTATTCAGGTAAATTTGAAACTATCACTTTTTGTTGGTGATGGTTCAGTTTCATCATCTGGCTTAATCAGAGACGTGTTACTGGCTCAGGCAAGCTCACCTGAGCAATTCTTGGCACATATCTATCAGCATGATCAGGAGTTGCTGAAAGGACTGTACACCTCTTATTCTCGAACACTCTATTCAGCACTTGTATACAGAATAATGTGAGGTTCCTGGCTTTCCATTTTTGTTACTGGATGGGCTACTGGAGTGCCAGGTAGAACTAGCTTCTTAAGTCTCGCATTTCTTGATTTCAGATCAAATTGACTTGTTGTATCAGCATGTGCCAACTTTTTCTGAGTGATTCTTGACTTGTGTCTTTCATGAACATGACTTTTCATTAAATGACGTTGCAGATTTCAGTCTTACAGCCCCAGTACTGCCCGAACGTGCAGCCATATTTTCTCAATGTCAGAATGAAGAGAGAGCTACTCAAAAAACACCATCATCTTGGACCAATGACTCAAGGATATGTAGGAGTGACACTCAGATACACAATAACACCATCATCTTGGACCCCTGACTCATGGATATGAAGGAGCGACACTCAGATACACAGTAATGCCATCATCTTGGAGCCCTGACTCATGGATATGTAGGAGTGACACTCATATATAAAGTAATACCATCATTCTGGACCCCTGACTCAAAGGATATGGAGGAGTGACACTCAGATATACAGTAATAGCATCATCTTGGACCCCTGACTCATGGATATGAAGGAGTGACACTCAGATACACAGTAATGCCATCATCTTGGAGCCTTGACTCATGGATATGTAGGAGTGACACTCAGATACACAGTAATACCATCATCTTGGAGCCCTGACTCATGAATATGTAGGCGTAACACTCAGATATACAGTAATACCATCATCCTGAGCCCCTGACTCATGGATATGTAGGAGTGACACTCAGATATACAGTAATACCATCATCCTGGACCCCTGACTCAAGGATATGTAGGAGTGACACTCAGATACACAGTAATGCCATCATGTTGGACCCCTGACTCATGGATATGAAGGAGTGACACTCAGATACACAGTAATACCATCATTTGGACCCCTGACTCATGATATGTAAGGAGTGACACTCAGATACACAGTAATACCATCATTAGACCCCTGACTCATGGATATGAAGGAGTGACACTCAGATACACAGTAATACCATCATCTTGGAGCCCTGACTCATGGATATGAAGGAGTGACACTCAGATACACAGTAATACCATCATGTTAGACCCCTGACTCATGGATATGAAGGAGTGACACTCAGATACACAGTAATACCATCATCTTGGAGCCCTGACTCATGGATATGTAGAAGTGACACTCAGATACACAGTAATATCATCATCTTGGACCCCTGACTCATGGATATGAAGGAGTGACACTCAGATACACAGTAATGCCATCATCTTGGAGCCTTGACTCATGGATATGTAGGAGTGACACTCAGATATACAGTAACACCATCATCTTGGACCCCTGACTCATGGATATGTAGGAGTGACACTCAGATACACAGTAATACAATCATCTTGGACCCCTGACTCATGGATATGTAGGAGTGACACTCAGATACACAGTAACACCATCATCTTGGAGCCCTGACTCATGGATATGAAGGAGTGACACTCAGATACACAGTAATACCATCATGTTGGACCCCTGACTCATGGATATGTAGGAGTGACACTCAGATATAAAGTAATACCATCATTCTGGACCCCTGACTCAAAGATATGTAGGAGTGACACTCAGATACACAGTAATACCATCATCCTGAACCCCTGAAACATGGATATGTAGGAGTGACACTCAGATATAAAGTAATACCATCATTCTGGACCCCTGACTCAAAGATATGTAGGAGTGACACTCAGATACACAGTAATAGCATCATCTTGGACCCCTGACTCATGGATATGAAGGAGTGACACTCAGATACACAGTAATATCATCATCTTGGACCCTGACTCATGGATATGAAGGAGTGACACTCAGATACACAGTAATACCATCATGTTGGACCCCTGACTCATGGATATGTAGGAGTGACACTTAGATATACAGTAACACCATCATCTTGGACCCCTGGCTCATGGATATGTAGGAGTGACACTCAGATATAAAGTAATACCATCATCCTGGACCCCTGACTCATGGATATGTGTGAGTGACACTCAGATACACAGTAATACCATCATCTTGGACCCCTCACTCATGAATATGTGGGAGTGTCACTCAGGTCCAAAAAAGTGTCTACATATACAATTTACATAAAGTTAAATTATAATATTTGTGACGTTCAATATTTATGCATTTTTTTATTTCTATGCACATTATTTTAATTAGACTCAGCATTCACACAGCATTAGCTATATTAGGTGTATTAGCTAATTAACGTATTTCATTATTACATATACAAATTACATAAATTCGTAAACATGAAGCGGCTATATTACGCTCATTGACTATTAAATGAAAACGAGGTATTTGACAGGAAAAAATGGCAGACACAGTCGCTGGCTTAATTGAATACACTTCCCTTATTAGACCTTAGTGTTATTACGTGCAGAGTTATGCGTTTGGGAATCGGGAAACCGAGACCTGTGACAGTGTATTACCTGGGAGGGAAAGAAGACGAAAGACCTGGGGACGGACAGCACGCCGAACATATGTCACTATGAGCAAACGAACTGGATAACATCTCCAGCATAATGCTAGGCAAATGAGCGAGAACTTATTCAAGACTGTGTACGAAGTATGTATAAAAGACTCGAGGATGGGGAAGCAGTATTAAGCCCTCATCTAGTCAATTATTTAAAGAGAACAGAACAAATTCGAAGGTTTGCTACATTAAAGAAATGAACTGTAAATAAAGACTACAAGATCTGAACATCACGTCATCACCACATCGCTGGAAGGAAGAAAGGAAGGAGAGGAGGAAGCCATGATGACGCTGTGTAAGATACTCAGAGGTAAATAAGAGACAGAATATTACCCCACCCTACCATACACACACACACACACACACACACACACACACACTTCTAGTGGTGACCAGCGAAGAGGCGGAGCCAGGAGTTGTGACTCGACCCGTTCAACCATAAATAAGTGAGCACACAAACAGAATAGCGCACACATACACAAGCAAACATGCAAGTCCATGCAAGCAGACTTCAACATACAAACATTTTAGACACAAGCTCACATTCGTAACATGTCAGTGTTGACAACATTATTCAAATGCCTCTATAACTCTTACATTATATCTAGATGTATAAGTGAATATAACACATCAAATCTTATATTTTATAGGTAAATTTGACGCCTGTAAAGCATTGTAACTCGCATAAATATCACCTAAGATGCGGTTTGTGCGCCGTCTGCCTCGACTGCTTCCTCGTAAATAAGATGTTAGAATTTTAAGTTATCAGACAGTCTATACTTACGCAAATGATGCGTATTTTTTGTATTTTATAAAACCACTCGCGAGAACTCTAATAGTTCAGGTTTTGCTCTCTAAGCCTTTGTTTCGCTCTCTAAGCATTTGCTACACTCTCTAAACCTTTGTTTCGCTCTCTAAGCCTTTGTATCGCTCTCTAAGCATTTGCTACACTCTCTAAACCTTTGTTCCGCTCTCTAAGCCTTTGTATCGCTCTCTAAGCATTTGCTACACTCTCTAAACCTTTGTTTCGCTCTCTAAGCCTTTGTGTCGCTCTCTAAGCATTTGCTTCACCCTCTAAGCCTTTGTTTCGCTCTTTAAGCCTTTATATCGCTCTCTAAGCATTTGCTACACTCTCTAAACCTTTGTTTCGCTCTCTAAGCCTTTGTATCGCTCTCTAAGCATTTGCTACACTCTCTAAACCTTTGTTTCGCTCTCTAAGCCTTTGTATCGCTCTCTAAGCATTTACTTCACTCTCTAAGCCTTTGTTTCGCTCTTTAAGCCTTTATATCGCTCTCTAAGCCTTTGCTACACTCTCTAAACCTTCACTTCACACTCTAACCCTTTGCTTCCTGCCTTTAAACCTTTGCTTTATTCTCTAAATGAATTAGAAGCAAAACTTCTGCACTTATTGTTCACGTTTCTACAGCAGCATTCAAATAATTGACCATTACTTTTGTTTTTGTTTAGTCAGTCCAGCAATGTTGCTTTTTTTACTCTGGAGTCGAACTAGAGTGAAATCGCTGGTCAAAGTTGATACTTTTCCTCACTCGTCGTTCATGTTGCTAGCTGCGATGTATTGACGTTCATGTTGCTAGCTACGATGTATTGACGTTCATGTTGCTAGCTACGATGTCTTGACGTTCATGTTGCTAGCTACGATGTCTTGATATTCATGTTGCTAGCTGCGATGTCTTGACGTTCATGTTGCTAGCTACGATGTCTTGACGTTCATGTTGCTAGCTACGATGTCTTGACGTTCATGTTGCTAGCTACGATGTCTTGACGTTCATGTTGCTAGCTACGATGTCTTGACGTTCATGTTGCTAGCTGCGATGTCTTGACGTTCATGTTGCTAGCTACGATGTCTTGATATTCATGTTGCTAGCTGCGATGTATTGACGTTCATGTTGCTAGCTACGATGTCTTGACGTTCATGTTGTAGTGCGATGTCTTGACGTTCATGTTGCTAGCTACGATGTCTTGATATTCATGTTGCTAGCTGCGATGTATTGACGTTCATGTTGCTAGCTACGATGTCTTGACGTTCATGTTGCTAGCTACGATGTCTTGACGTTCATGTTGCTAGCTGCAATGTCTTGACGTTCATGTTGCTAGCTACGATGTCTTGACGTTTCATGTTGCTAGCTACGATGTCTTGATATCATGTTGCTAGCTGCGATGTTTGACGTTCATGTTGCTAGCTACGATGTTCTTGACGTTCATGTTGCTAGCTACGTGTCTGACGTTCATGTTGCTAGCTCGTGTCTTGACGTTCATGTTGCTAGCTGGCAATGTCTTGACGTCTGTTGCTAGCTACATGTCTTGACGTTCATTTGCTATACGATTCTTGATATCATGTTGCTAGCTGCGATGTATTGACGTTCATGTTGCAAGCTACGATGTCTTGATATTCATGTTGCTAGCTACGATGTCTTGATATTCATGTTGCTAGCTGCGATGTATTGACGTTCATGTTGCTAGCTACGATGTCTTGACGTTCATGTTGCTAGCTACGATGTCTTGACGTTCATGTTGCTAGCTACGATGTCTTGATATTCATGTTGCTAGCTACGATGTCTTGATATTCATGTTGCTAGCTGCGATGTCTTGACGTTCATGTTGCTAGCTACGATGTCTTGATATTCATGTTGCTAGCTACGATGTCTTGACGTTCATATTGCACACTACGATGTCTTGACGTTCATATTGCACACTACGATGTCTTGACGTTCTCCTGGTGTCTTGTGAATCAGTTTTTACGTTCGTAGGAGGATTTAAAGATAATTTTTATTCACAATGTTTGACTTTCATTTTGTTTTGCTTTTTTCAGAGTACTGACATTTTTTTTTTTGTAAGCCTTCTGTGCCTCTTGTTTTTATTCTGCTTTCTCCTCTTCCTCTGTCTCCTCCTCCTTCTCAGTTATTTTCCACCTCGTCCATTAGCTCTACCTCATTATATTCCACTTTCCTCCTCTTCCTCTTTTCCTCTACTTATTTTTCTCCTCTTTTGCCTTCTTTTCCTTCTACAGTGGGCGGGCGAGGTGGTCCGCTGGACCGTTCTTCGTGTCCCGTCGACCTTGGGTGTGTCTGGAGGCTGGCCCAGTGTGGACCAACCCCGGGCTGTCTAGCCCACCAACCTATCTTCATTCTTTTCTCTATCCCTCTCTACACCCTGACCAATGAAGATTATCGAAAAGAAGCGCTAAACCTACTAGGGTCATACATCTCTGACCAATAGACTTTCTGATTTAATATGTTAAAAGGATGTCGACTGCAGGAGGGTCATTAAGGCTGCATGTTACATGTTCATTACTCGTCAAGAACATTTTAATAATTAAAGCACAATTCTAATCAACTTTCAGCCAATACACACTTGGAGTTATACACTTCTATGTATATGAATGATGAAGACGTTGTTAAATTACTGGAAATTAAATATGTTAAATTGTATTATGTTAAACAATAACTTTAAAAGATTTGGTTACTTGTTAATTTAACTAGAAGCGAAAATAAACAATTGCATATAAAATGGCTATGAAGAATATAGTTTTATATATAGGAGATAATGTATTTTAAAATATATATATTTATGGCTGTTTGACCAACTTTATTAGCCAGCAAAAGCTAGTCCGCCTTGAATCTTTATTTAGAGATTTTAGAAGACAAAGCGCTCAGTCTTCGGATTAATCTGTTTAATATATTTCAACGAATCAGAAATGGAGATTCTACCGAGAGTATGTTTAGGCGATACTTTTAATTGTATTACTACCACGACTATGATGGAAGAGTCAAACACCTTTGGAAAAGAAATGGTATTACTACCTCAACTATGATGGAATTGTCAAACACCTTTGGGGAAAAAATGGTATTACTACCTCAACTATGATGGAATTGTCAAACACCTTTGGGGAAAAAATGGTATTACTACCATAACTATGATGGAATAGTCAAATATCCTTGGGAAAACGAACCTTTTTTTCTGTTTTCTTATGTAAACGAGGTATTAAACATGCTGCAAATATAGTTTTACATCAGTTTTAGAAATGTTTTATTGTCGGTGTGTTAAGGTTAAACTTGTTGACACTATGAGTGCTCATTAAGGCCGCCGGCCACCTGTACACAACCAGTCAAGGAGACACAGGAATCTATATGATTATGTCCCGTGTCAGGAAGCACTTATCCTCTCTCCTGAAGAATACAACAGCAGCTCTAAGTAGATATAGAAACACTTGCCCTCTTTTCTGACGAATACAACAACTCTCAGTGGATGTAGTGGTGACATGACGAGTGTTGGCATCAAAACACAATGCGGAACAAGTTATCATTGTCACTACGTTTGGCTCAGGGTTGGGCTTTATTAAGTCATACAGAGGATAGCTTTTTTACTTAAATATATACTGGCGGAGAGTGAGAGTGTCAGGTGTTGATGATGCAGGAACAGTGAGCAGTCATCTTACTGTTGCATTGTCTAGGTTTAAGCTGTTGTTGAGTTACAGGCGAGATGTTTCCCATGTAGGGTAATGTGTGTCGAGGGTTCTGATAGACTGAAGGAACACTGGCTTTCTGTTTCACTGACCTGTTGGTTCCTGTCACTTGCAATGGAACAGTCACCATCAGTGGGTCTGATATTGCATCTCACTGGCTCCATATAAACCCTGAAACTCACTCGCCCTATATAAACCCTGAAATGAAACTCTATATAAACCCTGAAATGAAACTCACTCTATATAAACCCTCAAATGAAACTCACTCGCCCTATATAAACCCTGAAATGAAACTCACTCGCCCTATATAAACCCTGAAATGAAACACTCTATATGTAAACCCTGAAATGAAACTCACTCGCCCTATATAAACCCTGAAATGAAACTCACTCTCTATATATAAACCCTGAAATGAAACTCACTCGCATTATATAAACCCTGAAATGAAACTCACTCTCTATATATAAACCCTGAAATGAAACTCACTCGCATTATATAAACCCTGAAATGAAACTCACTCTCTATATATAAACCCTGAAATGAAACTCACTCGCCCTATATAAACCCTGAAATGAAACTCTCTCTATATAAACCCTGAAATGAAACTCTCTATATATAAACCCTGAAATGAAACTCACTCGCCCTATATAAAACCTGCAATGATTTCTAACCTTCCTTGATAATTACCACCAAAAAATAAACTCTCAGGGTGAGGAACAGACTATATGACACCCTAATTACCCTTTGTGTAGTCGACAGACACTAAATTAACCAGCGTACCTAATTACTTCATATAATAATCTCAACACTCAGTTTTTTATTAGCAACACCGTTGGGATAATTGAGTCTGCCCGAGGGAGGGATAAAACATGTTTGCATAAGAACCTCTCAATGCGCATTGCAGTAATTGTTGCAAAAACTTGTCCGTAGAGGGAAACGAGTAAAAATTTGCAGTATCGTGGCTGCAGCGAATCGTAATGTTGCAAAAACTTGTACGTAGAGGGAAACGAGTAAAAATTTGCAGTATCGTGGCTGCAGCGAATCGTAATGTTGCAAAACTTGTACGTAAGGAAACGAGTAAAAATTTGCAGTATCGTGGCTGCAGCGAATCGTAATGTTGCAAAAACTTGTCCGTAGAGGGAAACGAGTAAAAATTTGCAGTATCGTGGCTGCAGCGAATCGTAATGTTGCAAAAACTTGTCCGTAGAGGGAAACGAGTAAAAATTTGCAGTATCGTGGCTGCAGCGAATCGTAATGTTGCAAAAACTTGTACGTAGAGGGAAACGAGTAAAAATTTGCAGTATCGTGGCTGCAGCGAATCGTAATGTTGCAAAAACTTGTCCGTAGAGGGAAACGAGTAAAAATTTGCAGTATCGTGGCTGCAGCGAATCGTAATGTTGCAAAAACTTGTCCGTAGAGGGAAACGAGTAAAAATTTGCAGTATCGTGGCTGCAGCGAATCGTAATGTTGCAAAAACTTGTACGTAGAGGGAAACGAGTAAAAATTTGCAGTATCGTGGTGCAGCGAATCGTAATGTTGCAAAAACTTGTACGTAGAGGAAACGAGTAAAAATTTGCAGTATCGTGGCTGCAGCGAATCGTAATGTTGCAAAAAACTTGTACGTAAGAGGGAAACGAGTAAAAATTTGCAGTATCGTGGCTTGCAGCGAATCGTAATGTGCAAAAACTTGTACGTAGAGGGAAACGAGTAAAAATTTGCAGTATCGTGGCTGCAGCGAATCGTAATGTTGCAAAAACTTGTACGTAGAGGGAAACGAGTAAAAATTTGCAGTATCGTGGCTGCAGCGAATCTTTAATGTTGCAAAAACTTGTACGTAGAGGGAAACGAGTAAAAATTTGCAGTATCGTAGCTGCAGCGAATCGTAATGTTTGCAAAAACTTGTCCGTAGAGGGAAACGAGTAAAAATTTGCAGTATCGTGGCTGCAGCGAATCGTAATGTTGCAAAAACTTTTTACGTAGAGGGAAACGAGTAAAAATTTGCATGATCGTGGCTGCAGCGAATCGTAATGTTGCAAAAACTTGTACGTAGAGGGAAACGAGTAAAAATTTGCAGTATCGTGGCTGCAGCGAATCGTAAATGTTGCAAAAACTTGTCCGTAGAGGGAACGAGTAAAAATTTGCAGTATCGTGGCTGCAGCGAATCGTAATGTTGCAAAAACTTGTACGTAGAGGGAAACGAGTAAAAAATTTGCAGTATCGTGGCTGCAGCGAATCGTAATGTTGCAAAAACTTGTACGTAGAGGGAAACGAGTAAAAATTTGCAGTATCGTGGCTGCAGCGAATCGTAATGTTGCAAAAACTTGTCCGTAGAGGGAAACGAGTAAAAATTTGCAGTATCGTGGCTGCAGCGAATCGTAATGTTGCAAAAACTTGTACGTAGAGGGAAACGAGTAAAATTTGCAGTATCGTGCTGCAGCGAATCGTAATTTTGGGCAAAAACTTGTCCGTAGAGGGAAACGAGTAAAAATTTGCAGTATCGTGGCTGCAGCGAATCGTAATGTTGCAAAAACTTGTACGTAGAGGGAAACGAGTAAAAATTTGCAGTATCGTGGCTGCAGCGAATTCGTAATGTTGCAAAAACTTGTACGTAGAGGGAAACGAGTAAAAATTTGCAGTATCGTGGCTGCAGCGAATCGTAATGTTGCAAAAACTTGTACGTAGAGGGAAACGAGTAAAAATTTGCAGTATCGTGGCTGCAGCGAATCGTAATGTTGCAAAAACTTGTACGTAGAGGGAAACGAGTAAAAATTTGCAGTATCGTGGTTTGCAGCGAACGTAATGTTGCAAAAACTTGTACGTAAGGGAAACGAGTAAAAATTTGCCAGTATCGTGGCTGCAGCGAATCGTAATGTTGCAAAAACTTGTCCGTAGAGGGAAACGAGTAAAAAATTTTGCAGTATCGTGGCTGCAGCGAATCGTAATGTTGCAAAAACTTGTAGTAGAGGGAAACGAGTAAAAATTTGCAGTATCGTGGCTGCAGCGAATCGTAATGTTGCAAAACTTGTACGTAGAGGGAAGACGAGTAAAAATTTGCAGTATCGTGGCTGCACGAATCGTAATGTTGCAAAAACTTGTCCGTAGAGGGAAACGAGTAAAAATTTGCGTATCGTGGCTGCAGCGAATCGTAATGTTGCAAAAACTTGTACGTAGAGGGAAACGAGTAAAAATTTGCAGTATCGTGGCTGCAGCGAATCGTAATGTTGCAAAAACTTGTACGTAGAGGGAAACGAGTAAAATTTGCAGTATCGTGGCTGCAGCGAATCGTAATGTTGCAAAAAACTTGTCCGTAGAGGGAAACGAGTAAAAATTTGCAGTATCGTGCTGCAGCGAATCGTAATTTTGCAAAAACTTGTCCGTAGAGGGAAACGAGTAAAATTTGCAGATCGTGGCTGCAGCGAATCGTAATGTTGCAAAACTTGTACGTAGAGGGAACGAGTAAAAATTTGCAGTATCGTGGCTGCAGCGAATCGTAATGTTGCAAAAACTTGTCGTAGAGGGAAACGAGTAAAATTTGCAGTATCGTGGCTGCAGCGATCGTAATGTTGCAAAAACTTGTACTAGAGGGAAAAGATAAAATTTGCAGTATCGTGGCTGCAGCGAATCGTAATGTGCAAAAACTTGTCCGTAGGGAAACGAGTAAAAATTTGCGTATCGTGGCTGCAGCGAATCGTAATGTTGCAAAAAACTTGTCCGTAGAGGGAAACGAGTAAAAATTTGCATGTATCGTGGCTGCAGCGATCGTAATGTTGCAAAAACTTGTCCGTAGAAAGAAACGAGTAAAAAATTTGCAGTATCGGGCTGCAGCGAATCGTAATGTTGCAAAAACTTGTACGTAGAGGGAAACGAGTAAAATTTGCAGTATCGTGGCTGCAGCGAATCGTAATGTTGCAAAAACTTGTCCGTAGAGGGAAACGAGTAAAAATTTGCAGTATCGTGGCTGCAGCGAATCGTAATGTTGCAAAAACTTGTACGTAGAGGGAAACGAGTAAAAATTTGCAGTATCGTGGCTGCAGCGAATCGTAATGTTGCAAAAACTTGTCCGTAGAGGGAAACGAGTAAAAATTTGCAGTATCGTGGCTGCAGCGAATCGTAAATTGGCCACAGTTTGGCGAGGAAACTTGAAACGAAGTTTGAAACTTTAAGCGATGTTTCAAGTTGTGACTTAATTGTGATAAATGGTGTAAAATACCGACACGATAAAAAAAAATACACAGCACTATAATGTGATTCTTTATTAACTACGTTTCGCCCTCCACGTAACTATGCATATATAATTATATATATATATATAAATATATATATATATATATATATATATATAATATATATATATATATATATATATATATATATATAATTTATATATGTTTGTGTCTTGATGAAGTTCACTGTGTGGGCGAAACGTTGTCAGTAAAGGATCACATTATGCTGCATTTATGTCTATTTTTTCATTGACTTAATAATGGTCCAGGATGTGTCGAAACGTCCATTAAAATTTCTAACACTAAATCTAGATTATTTGTATATTTGAAAATTAAATAGATTAGTTTCCCATTTTCTTTATTTAAGTTTTATTTTCTCTTCATGGGGTTCCCATTTTTCCATACTGTATACAATATTAATACGGATATGTGTATATTATATTAATACGGTTATGTGAATATTATATTACACGGATATGTGTATATTGATTAAGTTCCCATTTTCTTTATTTGGGTTTCATTTTTTTATGGGATACTCCTTGGAACATAGGCGAGAAAGATACATCATAGACTACCATATGAAGACTAAGTTGGCAGTCTGTGTAAAATACCTTCAACGTAAAGCACAAGGGAGTGTATTAAGTGAAAAATCAATAAGTGTAAGGGAACCAAGACTCAACACCCTCCTTTCATTCATAATGGAAATTACCCAAAAATTCCTGACTGTCTTGAATACTCGATAAATTCCTCAAGTCAATTGCTGATCAGCCGGGCTGTGGTGCATTTGTCTGCGTGCGGCTGGCACCAACAGCCTGATCAATCTGGCCAGCAAGCAGGGGCACTGATCCCAGACCAGGCCACGGGAAGCCTGGTCTGGTACCAGGTAACCTTCCAGTAACTGCTTCATTATAGTGACAAATAATTACTGAATTTAACCGGGGCATTTGTTAACTAGATGAGCGAAACGTTGTGGCTCTGTGTTCGTTTTTACTCTGCGAGAATAACCTTAAGAAGTAAATCTGGTGTGATATACACTCTCACTTTCAATCAAATATTCCTCACTTTCCCTTCCTCATTCTCGCTTCCTCTCTCCACTCCTCGTTTAATTCCTTTATTCTGCTTCTCTCTCCTTCAGTAGCCAGACTCTAGCTCCTGTCCCCAGTGCGTAGTCTTCACTCTACCACCACAGATGCTTCCTATTTTATTGTACTTATATATACTCACTTCTGAAAGAGTAGTTCACCTAACATCTTGTTTAATTGTTGTGAAATATACGCGTACCGAGAGCTGTATATCTCATTGTGTATACACAGAGATTTGTATTTCTCATTGCTTATACACCTGGAGATGTGTCACCGATAATAGTACATCTCTCAGTGTATATGTACCGGGAGGTGTGTGTGTGTGTGTGTGTGTGTGTGTGTGTGTGTGTGTACTCGCCTAGTTGTACTCACCTAGTTGAGGTTGCAGGGGTCGAGTCCAAGCTCCTGGCCCCGCCTCTTCACTGGTCACCATTAGGTTACTCTCCCTGAACCATGAGCTTTATCGTACCTCTGCTTAAAGCTATGTATGGATCCTGCCTCCACTACATCTCTTCCCAAACTATTCCACTTCCTGACTACTCTGTGGCTGAAGAAATACTTCCTAACATCCCTGTGATTCATCTGTGTCTTCAGCTTCCAATTGTGTCCCCTTGTTGCTGTGTCCAGTCTCTGGAACATCCTGTCTTTGTCCACCTTGTCAATTCCTCTCAGTATTTTGTAAGTCGTTATCATGTCCCCCTATCTATCCTGTCCTCCAGTGTCGTCAGGTTGATTTCCCTTAACCTCTCCTCGTAGGACATACCTCTTAGCTCTGGGACTAGTCTTGTGGCAAACTTTTGCACTTTCTCTAGTTTCTTTACATGCTTGGCTAGGTGTGGGTTCCAAACTGGTGCCGCATACTCCAATATGGGCCTAACGTACACGGTGTACAGGGTCCTGAACGATTCCTTATGTGTGTGTGTGTGTGTGTGTGTATCAGTGTGAGTGTGTTATTTGTGTGTGTGTGTATCACTGTGAGTGTGTTAGTTGTGTGTGTGTGTGTGTGTGTGTGTGTGTGTGTGTGTGTCAGTGTGTTAATATATACGATAGCTGCATATTTTTCAGTGTATACACACCAAGAGGTGTGTATATCTCTGTATATACACTATCTCTCAGTGCAAATACAGCATAGTTGTGTGTGAGAGCCAGAAGTGCCAGTTTTTGTTTATATTGAGGCGGGTTTCCCGGGAAAGGTTTGGGTGAAATTGGTAAGAGAAGGCTGGTTGTGATTGTCGTGTGTTGTGCTTGCGTTTTGGTTGTGGGTGTTGTGGTTGTTGTGTTGTGGTGATGTTGTGGTGTGTTGTGGAGTTGTGGTGGTGTTGTTGTGGTGTTTGTGGTGTGTTTTGTGTTGTGGTTGTGGTGTGTTGTGGTTGTGGTGGTGTGTTGTGGGTGTGTTGTGGTGGTTGCAGTGGTGTGTTCTGGGTGTGTTATGGTTGTGGTGTGTTGTGGTTGTGTGTTATACTTGTGTGTGGTTGTGGTTGTTGTGATTGTGTGTTGTGGGTTGTGGTGTGTTGTGGTTTTGTTGTGGGTGTGTTGTGGTGGTGGGGTGTTGTGATTGTGATGAATTGTGGTTGTCGAGTATTGTGACTCTGGTGTGCTGTTGTGGTGTGGTTGTGCTGTGTTGTGTGGTGCGTTGTGGTTGTAGTCGTGTGTTGTGGTGTGTGGTGGTGATGGTGGTGATAATGGGTTGTGGTGTGAGATAGTGTTGTGATGTGGTAGTGGTGGTGTTGGTGTGAGAGAGGATTGTAGTACAGTGGTAGCAATGACATGGTTTTTTAATAGCATGGTAGTGTGTTGCTGGTATTCGTAGTAGCAGTAGTGTGTTGGTAACAGCAACACTAAGAACTGAACTCTCAGTGACGGGATCACATCACCTTACAAAACCCAAACAAAGCCGTCTAATTGCATACCCAAACACTTCAGTTAAGATTAATTAAAATCACCGCAGTACCAGAAGGAAAAAAACCAAACGGTAATTAAATAAATACCAACTGTATCGTAAAAGATAAAGCAATTTAAATATGAAACGTGAAATTATAGACGTAATTAACAATAGTTCTCATGGATTGGGACTAAATTAAGAAAGATAATGGATTATGTTATTCTTCAATTTGCTGGGAAGACAGATGTACAACTCAGCTGTTGCAGGAACTGTGACAACGACAGGCAAGCAGACAGACAAACGGGCAGATAGGCAGGTAGGCAGACAGACAGACAGGCAGACAGACAGGCAGAGACACAGACAGACAAACAAGCAGTTAGGCAAGCAGACATGCAAACAAAGAGGCAGATAGGTAGGCAGGCAGACAGGCAGGCAGAGAGACAGGCAGACAGAGAGATATAAACAAACAGATATTCAGACAAACAGTCTCGTGTAAATAATAATAATAATAATAATAATAATAATAATAATAATAATAATAATAATAATAAAGTAGCAAGGATTGTATGTTTGGCACCTATGCTCCATATATAAGCATTTAGCTTTTACATTTCCCAATGATTATGTTTTAAACATTCTCAGTTAGGTGAAAAAGGACACTTACGTACAGTTCAGGACATTTATTAAAGGAAATGTTTCGCCACGAGTGGCAAAACGTCTTTTTCCACATCCTGTCGGTATTACCAGATATTTCTCCATTCTCAATAATGCTATAATGGATATTGAAATTTATTTTCAACGCATAATGTAGATTTTCTTCCCCATGTGTACTCACCTATTTGTACTCAACTGTTTGTGGTTGCAGGGTCGAGTCTTAGCTCCTGGCCCCGCCTCTTCACCGGTTGCTACTGGGTCCTCTCTCTCCCCGCTCCATGAGCTTTATCAACCTCGTCTTAAAACTGTGTATGGTTCCTGCCTCCACTACGTCATTTTCTAGGCTATTCCACTGCCTTACAACTCTATGACTGAAGAAATACTTCCTACTATCTCTATGACTCATTTGTGTCTTCAACTTCCAATTGTGGACTCTTGTTTCTGTGTCCCCTCCCTGGAACATCCTGTCTTTGTCCACCTTGTCTATTCCACGCAGTATTTTATATGTCGTTTTCATGTCTCCCCTGACCCTCCTGTCCTCCAGTGTCGTCAGGCCGATTTCCCTTAATCTTTCTTGCCTGTGTGGTGTGTGTGTGTGTGTGTGTGTGTGTGTGTGTGTGTGTGTGTGGCAAGATGGTCTTGAGCCGAATTTGAAATTCTAACCACAAAAACATGTATAACTAGGACAAGATGTTTAGTCTATAACAAAAACATGTCTTAATCAACCAGACATTCTCACCTTCAAACTATAATATACAATCTTAGAATCTACTTCTTGCAACTAACCCACAATCTGGAGCGGAAGTTCTAAGTGGTGTTTCGGTCCACTGTGAACCATTATCTAGTACAGGACGAGCCAACACGTCGTCCAGACGTGGCTTAGCTGTTTATTATAACCATTTGGAAACAGCACCCGTCAAGGAGGGGTTCCTCACCAGATGGGTTTCAAACCTACAACACCAATAACATGATAATGCAACGTCTGAGTGACTTCAGACTGTCTCTTCTGAGCGCCTTTATAATTTCAATCAAGTGTGTGGGCACCAATCTGTCAATTTCATTGAAGAAATTGATGGGTTGTGTATGCCGCACTCTGTACTATTCCTTTTAAGTGCAATAAACTAAGAAGGGTTGAGATTATGGGCCCCTTAAGGGAGGTTTCTTGTTGCTGGTGAGGGGTTCTTGATCTAGGGAGTTGGATCTGTGCTCCAGTTCCCTGAATTGAGCCTGAATGACTTCCACATCCCCCACCCCCACAGGCGCTGTATAATCCCCACAGGTTTAGCGCTCCCCGTGATAATAATAATAATAATAATTGGAAACGAAAATAAGTCACAAGGACATTCCTGAACTCTTAATTACTTTCTGGGAGATATGGAAGGCGTTTAGAATTTAATTTACGTTTAAAAAAAGACGATTGCACCTTATAGTATCTTTTATTTCTGGTAATCACATTACACTGTCAATTTTGCATTGATACCTCTGAAAAAATAGTTATATCGAATAAAATAGGTGTAATACCATGACTGGAACAATATACAGAAAGAAGAAAAATGCAAACTGATCCAAATCGGACCGAAACGTCGTCGTTGTCTCCTCTATCTTATGTGTGGGTTATTTGTATACAGATAAATCCTCACATTGGAAAATGGAACTTAAGGGAACGTGTTCGGTCCAGTTAATGGTCCAAGTCGTGATTGGGTGGCCATGACTGCGTGAGGCTTGTGCGATGATTGTGTGATGGCGGTGCCGTGTGTTTCGGTGTTTTAATATGATTGTGTGAAGCTTGAGTGATTGTTGTATCATAATTGCGGTCTCATTTGCGGTTGTGTGATAATTATGATAATTGTGTGTATACACAGAGGTTAACATATCTGAGTATCAACACTGGGAGGTGTGTATTTCCCACTGGGAGGTGTATGTACAGTGGTGACTGGTGGTGACTAGCAATGACTAGGTTTCAGACCTAGGAAACCAGCCAAGTCATGATCAGTATACTGAAGGTGAGGTGACAGCCAAGGTCAGTCTGACTGGTTTGTTGTGTTTAGACCCGACGGACTACACAGGGGTCATTAAGATTGCATAGCGCCTTTATACCACCAGCCAAGACTTACTTAATCTTCCGAATAGGAATCAAAATGAACATTCCTTATATACACACTTTGGTGTGTGTATATACACTGAGAGATACATGCCTCTCGGTGTATATACACCGAAGTTTTCACTTCAAAGTGTTGATGATTTGTAAATGTCTGTAGCTAAGGTGTTGTGACTTTTATTCTCCACTCATTCCCGCTTCATTTTTTATGCATTTCTGACCAGAAAAAAGCACAGAAAGGAACGTTTACCTGTTTCTTAAATCAAACAAGCATTTTTTACCTGCATATTTTAGCTTAATCACCTTCGCCTGCGCAGGTAAGTGACCTCACTTCACGACGGCAGCTTAATCTCGGTAGTTGAACCTTAAGAGGCGCGTGAGTTTCCCTGTCTCCTAATATCATGTTTATTTTTCCACTATAATCTACCTTTTCCATAATTACTATCGCAGACAAAGCAAATGCGATAGTAATTGTGGACAGGGTTTATCACAGTGGAAACATAACATTATTAGAAAACAAGGGAATATATGTGCCCCTTAACGATGGTGTGTCTGCAAGAACAGAGGGAACAGGGATAATCACTTAGCAAGCAGGCCGATTCCCATCAGACAGGTAGGTAGGACAGGCAGGCAGGCAGGCAGGCAGGCAGGTTCAGGAAATATTACATTAGATTGAACTAAGCAAATGTGCTGTTACGCTTTCCCTGTTTTCACACGGGCTAAATTGGCAGCCACGGGAAAACTGGTTATGTGTAGACCCTTGGTTATGGTGGGGTAAGGAAGGGCTGGTGGGATGAGGTAAGGGTTGAGGAGGAGGAGGAGTAAGGAAAGAGGGTTGTGGAAAAGGGGTACAGCTTCCCCTCCGTCAGATCTGAGTGTGTTACGGTTATAAGGAGAGTGGTAGAGTGTGCTGCAGCAAACTCTTTGAATGTAAGACGTAGAAACCGGAGAAATATGTCAGAGGCAAAATAAGTCAGTACTGAAACCTCATCATATTTGTGTAGTCGAGACAGAGTGTACACATCTCTCCAGAATATTATATGCTATATAATAATAGACATCATAACAATGATAAATATAATGGCTATAATGATTTCACTACTTATAATGTTAATAATTATAACTGTAAAAATTAAAACAACAGAAATAACGTCTGTAATAATAATAATAATAATATCGTTAATAATAATATTTTTATTATTAACATTATTATTAAGAATTGGCAGGTAAAATTTCAAGCATTAATAGTAGATGATTTAGACTTATTAACAAATTGTGTGCACATTCAGTTTGCTAATGCACGAGGCTGGTATTTACGTAAACATTTATACCACTAAACACAGACCTTAACATACCATTGAAGACTGACCTCACCAGAGAACCTAATCATAACTTGACAATTCACAACTCTCACGATGTCAAACAACACAGTGAATAGTGGTATTTTTTTCAATTACCTTCCTCTATCCTTCCAGTTACTGTACAATTTCCTCCCAATTATCTTCTTTCCTTTAAGTTACTATACAATTTTCCTCAATTACCTTCCCACTTTTATCAATTACCTTACAGACTGACCAGTCACTGACTCGCTACTGCAGGAAAAAATAATGTTACTAACGATTCTCGAAATCTGGATCGGGATTTTCTCCTTAGGAAAAATTTGGGATTGCCTTGCAACACGAGAGCAAGCCTGCATTTTGCAACCATAACGACATGACAGCACGGATGGGAATGGTTGTGATCGCAAAACAGAGACGATGTGTTGAGAGAATGATACCAGGGAGCAGGAAGGGGGGTGGGGTCTGCAAATTATATATCTGCACTCATTACAACAGTCCACACCTCTAAATTTATTGTGGAATGGCAAGGTGTAGGTGTGTGTGTGTGTGTGTGTGTGGTGTGTGTGGTGGTGGGTGTTTGTGAGTGTGTTTACCTACTCACGTATGTGGTTGCAGAAGTCGATTCATAGCTCCTGGCCCTGTGTATATTTTTGCAATTATCTGCGTGAGAGAGAGAGATGAGAGAGAGAGAGAGAGAGAGAGAGAGAGAGAGAGAGAGAGAGAGAGAGAGTTAGGTTTTGCTTGCTTTCACATATACTCCCACTAACATTTACTCACATGATCTGCCGAACCGACTCAAGGAAAAAGAGTGAACTGAAGCATTATTTACGTAGATTTCTCTGCACTGTAACCGAGGAATAGGATCAGTATATTAAAATTATCTCTTACATTTTACATTGACAGAATTAGCAGTCCAGGTGCCCTCAAAGTGACTAATCCCCCTTGCCAACAGATGTGACTACGAGGATTTAAATATTTATTTTGGAGTTTATATATAATCAGTGGCAATATCTACTGCAAATTACTGCGGAAAATATAATGATTTTCGTTAGGGCTCATAAAATATGAAGCAGAATAACCTCTACATTTTTCTGACTTCGTAAATATACTAATTTTACTCAGGTTTCTGTGAGTGCTGTTTAGTGTGCCTCAGCAGTGCCTTGTTACGTTCATATTATTATATATTTATTGAAGAATTAAATCCGTGTGGGCCATTCAACCCAAAGAGTGATGGAGGCTCGATCCTCCGTTTCTAAATAAGTGTCTCTTCGAGGCATGCAGTATTCAGCTCGTATTTTCACAGACTTACATCTTTGTAATGCACTTCCATTATCCACAAAACACGCGTCTGCTAGCTTAAGTTATTTCATTCACACTGAAATAAGAGAAGCGGTGAATCAGAGAAAGATGGGCGTCATGTAGCACCTGGGTGAGTGGGAGACTATTTACTATAATTAAAATAAGCCTCAGTATATCTAGGCAAAATTCTTTAATTCCCGATTTACATTTAACCAAGTTTGTGGCCACAACGTTCCATAACTCAAGGCGGTGTATATTTAAACAGCATTAACTTCAGGATTTTATAACAGGCAAGGAAATTATGTCTGGACATTTATATGAGAGCAAATGCGCAGCGGTGTTGATATTGTCACCGAGAAGCTCTGCCTTCGTTGTTAAAAGCTGCTTTACTGATGGGATTTTAATGACCGTAACATGTGACTACAGAAGTTTTCTTGAGTGTGGCTCAGTGGGAGGAGACACAGAAACACAGACGAATAAATGTGATGGAATGCCGAGCAGAGAAATGGAAGGAGAGAATATCCATAACAAAAAAAAAATCCATAACAAAAAAAATAATCATTAAAGAGATGGACTGGTAAGCCAGTAGAAGGCCTCGGTCAGCTAACCATAAGCACCAGCGACGGGTTATAAGATCCGCGTTAGGAAACGCCTGTCCTGTTTCCTGATCAAATTTACCTGACCTAACCTATCCATAAGGAGTACAAGTGAAAGGCAGATAACATTATCCACAGTCACTCTCACTACGGCGATACAAAAATACAACATTCTAGCTACTTGATACTGTATAAATAACTGAAACCACGAGGCCCAGGTGATAACCATAAAGCTACCAGTTGGGTATAAATCGCGTTAGGAAACGCCTGTCCTGTTTCTGATCAAATTTCACAATGACCTAAACCTATTCAACGGATCTATGTAAGGCGATAACCTATCCAGTCTACTCAATACTGGGGCTAGAGAATAACTAACATTCAGTATGTATCTTCAAATCCAAGCTGAACACATGGATTACGCATGTTTGTAAATGGTTAAACCTGACAATTGCAAAAATAACATTTGTGCAACATTTGGATGTGCAAAATGTAATAAAATTCCGCAAGAAATGTTTAAACACTTTCAACATTGTTATCTTTATTTAACGTTTCGCCACCAGTGGCTTTTATCAAACAGATTATAGGCATAATTAGAAGTTTGAAGTATATACATCTAATCAAATTGAGTCGAGGAAGAAAGTGATTACTCGGGTCAGTTGCAATTTTGAGTTAGTAGCTTACTGTCTTACAAGTAGGCAGGATCTAGAGAGTAAAACGAGTATCAGCATCCTAAATCTAACTTTAAGCTGGATGGACGATTACAATCGTTTAACAGTTCACAGGTCTTATCAGCAATCGATTCTTTGAGGAATCGGTATTCCGCCAGTGGCTCTTCAGTCTAATAGGAAGAAGGTGAAAATAGCAGATTTGAATATCGGTACTATCTGGAACGACATTTTGTCGACAGTTTGGAATAAAGTAGCTAGCTCGTGCATATGTTACCTAAAATAGTGGAGTTTATATACTGTAGTCAGGCGAGTCGAAGCTTCAATTCACACCTGACTATGGTACATGTACTTCCTTCACGACTGATGAACTGAACGCATCGACTGAGGTAATGATTACCTCAAACTCCTCCTCTTCTTCCACTGGTCTTCTCTGTATTAGACTGAAGAAGCTACTGGCTGGCGAAACGTTTCCCAAATAAAGAATCCCAAATGCTGGACAAATGTCTCATTCCTCAACGTATAGCAGAGGAGAAAACAACTAGAAGAGATGCGCCGAGGATATCTCCACATGATAATCCGTGACAAAGACTGGAGAAATTGCAGCAAGCGGATGGTCTGTAGAGGTTTGTAGAGGTCTGAGACAGCTCAGACCTCTACAACACAACGGTCATCAAAGATTTGTTAAGTTATACCATGAATTAAGGAAATATCCTAGACTTCACCTTACGAAACAGACAAAGCAAATGCAATAGTAATTGTGGACAAGGTAGATTATAGTGGAAAAATGAACATGTTATTAGAAGACGGAGGAACTTACGTGCCCCTTAAAGCGAGCAAGAGACAAATGCGCTGGGGTAAGACCAGAAGCAGCGACTGAAGATAAGACATAGTGAATGCTAGTAGTTCATTGACAATGGTACTTGCTTAGATACCATTACATGGTTGCCCAGTCCCTGTACCCATTACTTGCCTCTGTAAACTTTTGTCTACCGCCCACAGGATGGGTATTGGCTGTATTATACAGCTATTAAACAAACTAAAGCGGTTTTTCAACAAAAACTCCGACTTAATCCCATCAGAGGAGGATAAAGAACCAAGTAACAGTAGTAAAGAAAGAAGGAGAGATAAGAAGCAATTAGGAGGCGTGTTTGTGTTCGTGTGTATTGTGTGTGTGTGGTGTGTGTGTGTGTGTGTGTGTGTGTATGAGCGATCGTTTCAAGGAAGACATAATCACGGATGAAATTGGAACAACAATAGATGCAAGAAGAGAAAGGTCAGACCAGCAACACTGGACAATCATCAGTGTACAGGTAATGCAGTGAAAGAACAAGTTCTAAGCTTACTGGAGACCGCAAGACCAACGGGACCTTCCATTATATATCGTTATTTAAATCAAGGAGAAGCACTGAACCCGTGCAACTCATACTGTGTTCGGCAACTGACAGGTAGTCAGGTTCGATCCAAAGAAGAGCAGGCAGCTCTAATACCAGCATCAAGATCTTTCACCAGCATCACAAGTAATAATATGCATCTAATGGCCCTAAGAGAAGGAACTGAGACACTGTGTGAACTTTCAGCAACAAATGTACCAGAAAATATTGTCCTAGTACTCAAAAAAAAGGAGAGATACAGCACTAAACTACGGATAAGAACATAAGAAAGGAGGAACACTGCAGCAGGCCTGTTGGCCCATACTAGGCAGGTCCTTTACAATTCATCCCACTAATAAAACATTTGACCAACCCAATTTTCAATATTACCCAAGAAATAAGCTCTGATGTGCAAGTCCCACTCAAATCCAACCCCTCCCACTCATGTACTTATCCAACCTAAATTTGAAACTACCCAAAGTCCTAGCCTCAATAACCCAACTAGGTAGACTGTTCCACTCATCAACTACCCTATTTCCAAACCAATACTTTCCTATGTCCTTTCTAAATCTAAAGGGTAGATTGTCTGAGACGATGGAAATGTTTTGATGAGGGTGAAGTGGCATTTGAACTATGGAATTGTCGCTGCTCTCACTATCTTAAGCCATCAAACTGAATTGCTTCCACTCTCCACATGAAGTTGTACGACTGTGAGGTCCTTACAAGCATTCCCGTATATGCATTAATAAATAATAATAGATGAGTGTGCGCTTGTCGATGGCTCGAGATCCGAAGAAAGTTTTTGCATGTAGCCATACGAGACAGCAAAGTTTTCTCTAGTAGAGTCAGTCTTAGCAAAGAGGTCGTCTCACCAGCAGAGTCGACCTGATAAAATATAGAAAAGAAAACGTAACCTTGCACTTGACTCCCGACACAGGAGCAATATTGCAACTATCTGTCACGGCAGCTGAAGTGGAGAGAAAAAATCGCGAAAAAGAAACATTGAAGATTTGAGCTCCGGCTGTCTCTTGATGAAATAAACACACACACACAACACACACACACACACACACACACACACACACACACACACACACACACACACTAACTACCTGGAACACAACATAACTGGTCCACTTGAGGCAAACAGCCTCGCCCACCTCTAGCACAGTTTCCAAACACATCAGAGGAGGGCGAAGCAGAGACCTCAGCAGGTAAACGACGTCATAAAAAATACCACAACACACGAAATCCATGCAAAGCTCCGCCACCAAAAGAATAACCTCTTCAGACGCATCTTCTTTACAGTAACTAAAACACATTACACAAGCACTAAGATTTTATTATTGAAATGTATCGTTCGGTAAGAGGGTTGAAACCCTTGCTGAGCGAAACGTTTTTTAAATACAGTTTTGCTGTCTGTCTGTCTTTCATACCTTTATCTTGCACTGTATCTTACATATCCCCTAGTATAAAATATCTTTGGTATCCTGTATAGCAGGGTATCCTTGGTATCCTGCCTAACGTGGTATCACTGGTATCCCAGAGTACTGGAAAAACTGCTGATTCTGAAAAAAATATCTGATCAGTTAAAATATCATTGATAAATTAGACACATGTGCAACTCTTGGGTATCTTTATTGAGGAAACGTTTCGCCACACAGTGGCTTCATCAGTCCATACGTAGGAGAAACTTGAAGAACAGGAGGAGAATGAGGTAATCAGTCCCTCAACCTTGAGTCGATGTGTTCAGTCCATCAATCTTGAATAGATGATGGACTGAACACATCGACTCAAGGTTGAGGGACTGATTACCTCATTCTCCTCCTGTTCTTCAAGTTTCTCCTACGTATGGACTGATGAAGCCGCGATACGTTTCCTCAATAAAGATACCCAAGAGTTGCACATGTGTCTAATTTATCAACATGTCGGTTCTCTGAACCATTCATCTACAAATAAAATATCATTAATAAGATGAATTCTTTGAGCATCATCCATTTTTTTTTTTTTAAATTTCTTGTGAAAATTTGTAAGCAGTGTAGAGTATATACGGTGCTTTTCTATATAAATTTGCTGACTTGGCTTATTCTGCAAGAATCACTTTGCCTGGCATGCAGTGTTTACATTTACTTTAAGTTTTATTTATTCTGCTTTATATTTATACTCACATATGCATGTAGCAATGTCAGGGGCCCAAGACTGTTCACCTGCCTCCCAGCATACATAAGGGGGATTACCAATAGACTCCTGGCTGTCTTCAAGCAGGCGCTGGACAAGCACTTAGTATCTGCCCATCCAGGCTGTGGTTAGTATGTCGGGATGCGTGGACCAGCGGCAACAGCCTGGTTGATCAGGCCCTGATCCACCATGAGGCCTGGTCACAGACCGTGCCGCGGGGGCGTTGACCCCCGGAACCCTTTCCAGGTGTACTCCAGGTATATATCCTGTGGGCTAAGTCATGTAATTTTCTCTCACCACAAGGCAGGGGCCAAAACGACATGGGTTCGAATCCTCGGCTAGTCGTAGTGTTGTTATTGATTCAATAGCACTTGTTCGTGGTTACAATAATGTGTGGGTGTATATATGTCGTGCCGAATATGTAAAACTGGTCAGTTAGCAAGAACTCTTTTAAAATTAAGTCCTTTCTAAAAAAAAATTTTCATTAATGTTAATGTAAAAAATTTTAATTTTGCACCAAAAGAATCTTAGAAAACTTACCTAACCTTATTATAACAAGAACAATTTATTTTAGCTTAACCCAACTATATATATTTTAGATTTTTTCACAATAATTTAAAACTAAACAAACACAGTGAAATACATTTTTTTCGTTAGGTTCAGAATGATTTTGGCGAAATTATTGCATACACAAATTTTCACTTGTCCTATATGGCAAGATGAGCGTTGCTGTTTAAGCCAAGATCGCAAGTTCTGCCTATTCGGCACGACATTATATATATATATTATAATAATATTACATATATATATATATAGTATTATATAATATATATATATATTATATATATATATAAATTACAGACAGGAAGTAATCCCTTTTAAACAAACACTGCAACAAACAACGAGTCTAGGAAGCAGCATTATATAGTGAAAATATCCCAGGCTTGCTTCGTTGTTGACAGTCTTGGCTGTAAGCTCTTATTGTTGTCCGCAAGAGTAACCTTGTGGATGAATTTGTAGGGTGTGCAAAGAAGAAAATTAAAGGTGAATACAGGAAAGAGTAAGGTTATGAGGATAACAAAAGATTAGGTGATGAAAGACTGAATATCAGATGG
>NC_069440.1:27388305-27430805 GCF_026875155.1 Cherax quadricarinatus
AGGCAAGGAGCCTGGTGCTTATATACTAACGTCAGGTGGAGGGGGGACGTGTAGCAGACGAGGACATGGTCACTGGTAGGCGGGATTCTCCAGTGGAAGTAGGTCCTACCCAAAGAGATGGGTTACTTGTAGTAGTAGTTGTCGTAGCCGTGAAGAAGGTTATGTATATGTCCTCAGAATCAAGATTCCATGATGTTGCAGTTGTACAAGAATGATGCACAATACCAACAAGAATGATATACAATACCGACAATACCGACAAGAATGATGCACAATACCGACAAGATGAAGTTAAGTGTGCAACATCTGGGTATCTTTATTGTAGACGTTTCGTCCGAGCTTTTTTCGACATCAGTAAAGTTCCTACGATACCCTGACGCTCACTAACTAACCTACGATACACTGGTTTCATCGTAAGTTTGTCTAATAAAGGTTTTTCTATGAGTTCTCTTGGGATTATCTCGTATATGATCCCTTATCTACAATCCCTTTCTTATCTACCATCCTTTTCTTGTCTACGATCCCTTTCTTATCTACGATTCCTTTTTATCCATGAACCCCTTCTTATCTGCAATCCCTTTCTTACGTACGATCTCTTATCTGCGATCCCTTATCTACGATCTCTTATCTGCGATCCCTTATCTACGATCTCTTATCTGCGATCCCTTATCTACGATCTTTCTCTTTCGTGAGCAAACTCTAGGACATATTAGAAAACGTTTCGGTCCCAGAAGCAGAAGTGATCAAGGTCTCAAGACCGAAACGTCGTCAGTAGTTTCATTCTCCTGTGTTCGGATCGTTTTTTCTCTAGTATTTAAATCAAATAATTATAGTGAGAGATATTTCGTAGTAACAAACGTAACTACATCAGCTTTATTACGTTAATTTGTCTGACGGACAAAATTGTTTTAACACGACAGTTCACGCTGACGTCTGTGACGTTCTCTAACGCAGCGCTGGAGAATGACGTCGTTCGTGGCAGCGCTGGAGAACGTCGCTCGTGGCAGCGCTGGAGAATGACGTCGCTCGTGGCAGCGCTGGAGAATGTCGTCGCTCGTGGCAGAGCTGGAGAATGTCGTCGCTCGTGGCAGAGCTGGAGAATGACGTCGCTCGTGGCAGAGCTGGAGAATGTCGTCGCTCGTGGCAGAGCTGGAGAATGTCGTCGCTCGTGGCAGAGCTGGAGAATGTCGTCGCTCGTGGCAGAGCTGGAGAATGTCGTCGCTCGTGGCAGAGCTGGAGAATGTCGTCGCTCGTGGCAGAGCTGGAGAATGTCGTCGCTCGTGGCAGAGCTGGAGAATGTCGTCGCTCGTGGCAGAGCTGGAGAATGTCGTCGCTCGTGGCAGAGCTGGAGAATGTCGTCGCTCGTGGCAGAGCTGGAGAATGTCGTCGCTCGTGGCAGAGCTGGAGAATGTCGTCGCTCGTGGCAGAGCTGGAGAATGTCGTCGCTCGTGGCAGAGCTGGAGAATGTCGTCGCTCGTGGCAGAGCTGGAGAATGTCGTCGCTCGTGGCAGAGCTGGAGAATGTCGTCGCTCGTGGCAGAGCTGGAGAATGTCGTCGCTCGTGGCAGAGCTGGAGAATGTCGTCGCTCGTGGCAGAGCTGGAGAATGTCGTCGCTCGTGGCAGAGCTGGAGAATGTCGTCGCTCGTGGCAGAGCTGGAGAATGTCGTCGCTCGTGGCAGAGCTGGAGAATGGTCGTCGTCGTGGCAGAGCTGGAGAATGTCGTCGCTCGTGGCAGAGCTGGAGAATGTCGTCGCTCGTGGCAGAGCTGGAAGAATGTCGTCGCTCGTGGCAGAGCTGGAGAATGTCGTCGCTCGTGGCAGAGCTGGAGAATGTCGTCGCTCGTGGCAGAGCTGGAGAATGTCGTCGCTCGTGGCAGAGCTGGAGAATGTCGTCGCTCGTGGCAGAGCTGGAGAATGTCGTCGCTCGTGGCAGAGCTGGAGAATGTCGTCGCTCGTGGCAGAGCTGGAGAATGTCGTCGCTCGTGGCAGAGCTGGAGAATGTCGTCGCTCGTGGCAGAGCTGGAGAATGTCGTCGCTCGTGGCAGAGCTGGAGAATGTCGTCGCTCGTGGCAGAGCTGGAGAATGTCGTCGCTCGTGGCAGAGCTGGAGAATGTCGTCGCTCGTGGCAGAGCTGGAGAATGTCGTCGCTCGTGGCAGAGCTGGAGAATGTCGTCGCTCGTGGCAGAGCTGGAGAATGTCGTCGCTCGTGGCAGAGCTGGAGAATGTCGTCGCTCGTGGCAGAGCTGGAGAATGTCGTCGCTCGTGGCAGAGCTGGAGAATGTCGTCGCTCGTGGCAGAGCTGGAGAATGTCGTCGCTCGTGGCAGAGCTGGAGAATGTCGTCGCTCGTGGCAGAGCTGGAGAATGTCGTCGCTCGTGGCAGAGCTGGAGAATGTCGTCGCTCGTGGCAGAGCTGGAGAATGTCGTCGCTCGTGGCAGAGCTGGAGAATGTCGTCGCTCGTGGCAGAGCGGGAGAATGTCGTCGCTCGTGGCAGAGCTGGAGAATGCCCGTCGCTCGTGGCAGAGCTGGAGAATGTCGTCGCTCGTGGCAGAGCTGGAGAATGTCGTCGCTCGTGGCAGAGCTGGAGAATGTCGTCGCTCGTGGCAGAGCTGGAGAATGTCGTCGCTCGTGGCAGAGCTGGAGAATGTCGTCGCTCGTGGCAGAGCTGGAGAATGTCGTCGCTCGTGGCAGAGCTGGAGAATGTCGTCGCTCGTGGCAGAGCTGGAGAATGTCGGCTCGTGGCAGAGCTGGAGAATGTCGTCGCTCGTGGCAGAGCTGGAGAATGTCGTCGCTCGTGGCAGAGCTGGAGAATGTCGTCGCTCGTGGCAGAGCTGGAGAATGTCGTCGCTCGTGGCAGAGCTGGAGAATGTCGTCGCTCGTGGCAGAGCTGGAGAATGTCGTCGCTCGTGGCAGAGCTGGAGAATGTCGTCGCTCGTGGCAGAGCTGGAGAATGTCGTCGCTCGTGGCAGAGCTGGAGAATGTCGTCGCTCGTGGCAGAGCTGGAGAATGTCGTCGCTCGTGGCAGAGCGGGAGAGATGTCGTCGCTCGTGGCAGAGCTGGAGAATGTCGTCGCTCGTGGCAGAGCTGGAGAATGTCGTCGCTCGTGGCAGAGCTGGAGAATGTCGTCGCTCGTGGCAGAGCTGGAGAATGTCGTCGCTCGTGGCAGAGCTGGAGAATGTCGTCGCTCGTGGCAGAGCTGGAGAATGTCGTCGCTCGTGGCAGAGCTGGAGAATGTCGTCGCTCGTGGCAGAGCTGGAGAATGTCGTCGCTCGTGGCAGAGCTGGAGAATGTCGTCGCTCGTGGCAGAGCTGGAGAATGTCGTCGCTCGTGGCAGAGCTGGAGAATGTCGTCGCTCGTGGCAGAGCTGGAGAATGTCGTCGCTCGTGGCAGAGCTGGAGAATGTCGTCGCTCGTGGCAGAGCTGGAGAATGTCGTCGCTCGTGGCAGAGCTGGAGAATGTCGTCGCTCGGGGCAGAGCTGGAGAATGTCGTCGCTCGTGGCAGAGCTGGAGAATGTCGTCGCTCGTGGCAGAGCTGGAGAATTCGTCGCTCGTACTGTGGCAGAGCTGGAGAATGTCGTCGCTCGTGGCAGAGCTGGAGAATGTCGTCGCTCGTGGCAGAGCTGGAGAATGTCGTCGCTCGTGGCAGAGCTGGAGAATGTCGTCGCTCGTGGCAGAGCTGGAGAATGTCGTCGCTCGTGGCAGAGCTGGAGAATGTCGTCGCTCGTGGCAGAGCTGGAGAATGTCGTCGCTCGTGGCAGAGCTGGAGAATGTCGTCGCTCGTGGCAGAGCTGGAGAATGTCGTCGCTCGTGGCAGAGCTGGAGAATGTCGTCGCTCGTGGCAGAGCTGGAGAATGTCGTCGCTCGTGGCAGAGCTGGAGAATGTCGTCGCTCGTGGCAGAGCTGGAGAATGTCGTCGCTCGTGGCAGAGCTGGAGAATGTCGTCGCTCGTGGCAGAGCTGGAGAATGTCGTCGCTCGTGGCAGAGCTGGAGAATGTCGTCGCTCGTGGCAGAGCTGGAGAATGTCGTCGCTCGTGGCAGAGCTGGAGAATGTCGTCGCTCGTGGCAGAGCTGGAGAATGTCGTCGCTCGTGGCAGAGCTGGAGAATGTCGTCGCTCGTGGCAGAGCTGGAGAATGTCGTCGCTCGTGGCAGAGCTGGAGAATGTCGTCGCTCGTGGCAGAGCTGGAGAATGTCGTCGCTCGTGGCAGAGCTGGAGAATGTCGTCGCTCGTGGCAGAGCTGGAGAATGTCGTCGCTCGTGGCAGAGCTGGAGAATGTCGTCGCTCGTGGCAGAGCTGGAGAATGTCGTCGCTCGTGGCAGAGCTGGAGAATGTCGTCGCTCGTGGCAGAGCTGGAGAATGTCGTCGCTCGTGGCAGAGCTGGAGAATGTCGTCGCTCGTGGCAGAGCTGGAGAATGTCGTCGCTCGTGGCAGAGCTGGAGAATGTCGTCGCTCGTGGCAGAGCTGGAGAATGTCGTCGCTCGTGGCAGAGCTGGAGAATGTCGTCGCTCGTGGCAGAGCTGGAGAATGTCGTCGCTCGTGGCAGAGCTGGAGAATGTCGTCGCTCGTGGCAGAGCTGGAGAATGTCGTCGCTCGTGGCAGAGCTGGAGAATGTCGTCGCTCGTGGCAGAGCTGGAGAATGTCGTCGCTCGTGGCAGAGCTGGAGAATGTCGTCGCTCGTGGCAGAGCTGGAGAATGTCGTCGCTCGTGGCAGAGCTGGAGAATGTCGTCGCTCGTGGCAGAGCTGGAGAATGTCGTCGCTCGTGGCAGAGCTGGAGAATGTCGTCGCTCGTGGCAGAGCTGGAGAATGTCGTCGCTCGTGGCAGAGCTGGAGAATGTCGTCGCTCGTGGCAGAGCTGGAGAATGTCGTCGCTCGTGGCAGAGCTGGAGAATGTCGTCGCTCGTGGCAGAGCTGGAGAATGTCGTCGCTCGTGGCAGAGCTGGAGAATGTCGTCGCTCGTGGCAGAGCTGGAGAATGTCGTCGCTCGTGGCAGAGCTGGAGAATGTCGTCGCTCGTGGCAGAGCTGGAGAATGTCGTCGCTCGTGGCAGAGCTGGAGAAGGGTCGTCGCTCGTGGCAGAGCTGGAGAATGTCGTCGCTCGTGGCAGAGCTGGAGAATGTCGTCGCTCGTGGCAGAGCTGGAGAATGTCGTCGCTCGTGGCAGAGCTGGAGAATGTCGTCGCTCGTGGCAGAGCTGGAGAATGTCGTCGCTCGTGGCAGAGCTGGAGAATGTCGTCGCTCGTGGCAGAGCTGGAGAATGTCGTCGCTCGTGGCAGAGCTGGAGAATGTCGTCGCTCGTGGCAGAGCTGGAGAATGTCGTCGCTCGTGGCAGAGCTGGAGAATGTCGTCGCTCGTGGCAGAGCTGGAGAATGTCGTCGCTCGTGGCAGAGCTGGAGAATGTCGTCGCTCGTGGCAGAGCTGGAGAATGTCGTCGCTCGTGGCAGAGCTGGAGAATGTCGTCGCTCGTGGCAGAGCTGGAGAATGTCGTCGCTCGTGGCAGAGCTGGAGAATGTCGTCGCTCGTGGCAGAGCTGGAGAATGTCGTCGCTCGTGGCAGAGCTGGAGAATGTCGTCGCTCGTGGCAGAGCTGGAGAATGTCGTCGCTCGTGGCAGAGCTGGAGAATGTCGTCGCTCGTGGCAGAGCTGGAGAATGTCGTCGCTCGTGGCAGAGCTGGAGAATGTCGTCGCTCGTGGCAGAGCTGGAGAATGTCGTCGCTCGTGGCAGAGCTGGAGAATGTCGTCGCTCGTGGCAGACTGGAGAATGTCGTCGCTCGTGGCAGAGCTGGAGAATGTCGTCGCTCGTGGCAGAGCTGGAGAATGTCGTCGCTCGTGGCAGAGCTGGAGAATGTCGTCGCTCGTGGCAGAGCTGGAGAATGTCGTCGCTCGTGGCAGAGCTGGAGAATGTCGTCGCTCGTGGCAGAGCTGGAGAATGTCGTCGCTCGTGGCAGAGCTGGAGAATGTCGTCGCTCGTGGCAGAGCTGGAGAATGTCGTCGCTCGTGGGCAGAGCTGGAGAATGTCGTCGCTCGTGGCAGAGCTGGAGAATGTCGTCGCTCGTGGCAGAGCTGGAGAATGTCGTCGCTCGTGGCAGAGCTGGAGAATGTCGTCGCTCGTGGCAGAGCTGGAGAATGTCGTCGCTCGTGGCAGAGCTGGAGAATGTCGTCGCTCGTGGCAGAGCTGGAGAATGTCGTCGCTCGTGGCAGAGCTGGAGAATGTCGTCGCTCGTGGCAGAGCTGGAGAATGTCGTCGCTCGTGGCAGAGCTGGAGAATGTCGTCGCTCGTGGCAGAGCTGGAGAATGTCGTCGCTCGTGGCAGAGCTGGAGAATGTCGTCGCTCGTGGCAGAGCTGGAGAATGTCGTCGCTCGTGGCAGAGCTGGAGAATGTCGTCGCTCGTGGCAGAGCTGGAGAATGTCGTCGCTCGTGGCAGAGCTGGAGAATGTCGTCGCTCGTGGCAGAGCTGGAGAATGTCGTCGCTCGTGGCAGAGCTGGAGAATGTCGTCGCTCGTGGCAGAGCTGGAGAATGTCGTCGCTCGTGGCAGAGCTGGAGAATGTCGTCGCTCGTGGCAGAGCTGGAGAATGTCGTCGCTCGTGGCAGAGCTGGAGAATGTCGTCGCTCGTGGCAGAGCTGGAGAATGTCGTCGCTCGTGGCAGAGCTGGAGAATGTCGTCGCTCGTGGCAGAGCTGGAGAATGTCGTCGCTCGTGGCAGAGCTGGAGAATGTCGTCGCTCGTGGCAGAGCTGGAGAATGTCGTCGCTCGTGGCAGAGCTGGAGAATGTCGTCGCTCGTGGCAGAGCTGGAGAATGTCGTCGCTCGTGGCAGAGCTGGAGAATGTCGTCGCTCGTGGCAGAGCTGGAGAATGTCGTCGCTCGTGGCAGAGCTGGAGAATGTCGTCGCTCGTGGCAGAGCTGGAGAATGTCGTCGCTCGTGGCAGAGCTGGAGAATGTCGTCGCTCGTGGCAGAGCTGGAGAATGTCGTCGCTCGTGGCAGAGCTGGAGAATGTCGTCGCTCGTGGCAGAGCTGGAGAATGTCGTCGCTCGTGGCAGAGCTGGAGAATGTCGTCGCTCGTGGCAGAGCTGGAGAATGGTTTACGGTGCGCCTCGTGGCAGAGCTGGAGAATGTCGTCGCTCGTGGCAGAGCTGGAGAATGTCGTCGCTCGTGGCAGAGCTGGAGAATGTCGTCGCTCGTGGCAGAGCTGGAGAATGTCGTCGCTCGTGGCAGAGCTGGAGAATGTCGTCGCTCGTGGCAGAGCTGGAGAATGTCGTCGCTCGTGCGGTGAGAATGTCGTCGCTGGCAGGTGAGAATGTCGTCGCTCGTGGCAGCGCTGGAGAATGTCGTCGCTCGTGGCAGCGCTGGAGAATGTCGTCGCTCGTGGCAGCGCTGGAGAATGACGTCGCTCGTGGAAGCGCTGGAAAATGACGTCGTTCGAGGCAGGTAGATCAACAGACGACGCAGATATCAACACCTCATTCATGTATAAATATACTTAACCATGACAGAAATAAGCTTTTCTTGTCCATATTATTCTCAAAAATACAGTCTTACCCAATTTTCAGTTGTGTGTTTTTTCATGTCGTTGGCAAGAGTAATGTCAGTGACACTTCTCCTGAATAATGCGTAATATTGAGAGTTCGTTGTAGAGTGCGAACTCGCGTTAAACATCACCATGAAATGCCATTAGGCACGAGGCGCTGGACAATCCATTTGTTTGCGTTCGTGGATTAATCCTGCAAATACGCTTTCGAAGGCACGGTTGAAGCCAGGATTAATGTACCTCGCGCGCAGGCACGCGCGCGCGCGCGCGCGCACACACACACACACACACACACACACACACACACACACACACACACACACACACACACACACACACACACACACACACACAATAACGACAAGATAACAACATACAAAATACTGCGAGGAATAGATAAGGTGGACAAAGACAGGATGTTCCAGAGATGGGACACAGAAACAAAAGGTCATAATTGGAAGCTGAAGACTCAGATGAATCAAAGGGATGTTAGGAAGAATTTCTTTAGTCATAGAGTTGTCAGGAAGCGGAATAGCCTAGCAAGTGATTTAGTGGAGGCAGGAACCATACATAGTTTTAAGATGAGGTATGATAAAGCTCATGGAGCAGAGGAAGGACCTAGTAGCGATCAGTGAAGAGGCGGGGCTAGAAGCTGTCTCGACCCCTGCAACCAAAGTTAGGTGAGTACATACACACTTTTGAAAGCAAATATTTCAGTGGACATACGTAAACAAATTCTACAGACCCTTCTGAAATATATGTGAAAATACTGAAACTATTTCTAAAAAAAATGAGAAAATGATATAATAAAAACATTTGAACGGAAACTGCAGAGGAGCCATGAGAAGAACGAAAAAACTGGAAAACGAATATATGAACAATGGCAAAGTCAGGAATAAATATACAAACATTTGCAGGAAGAACGTAAATACTTTGGAAAAGAAATAGCGAACAATAACAAAGTTGAAAAAAAAAAAAAATTCACTCGCTTTGGAAAAAAAAAAAAAAAAACTCAAGGTTCCTTGATGTTGGTGAGGGGCTCTTGATTTAGGGAATTGGATCTGTGCTCCAGTTCCCCGAATTAAGCCTGAATGCCTTCCACATCCCCCCCCCCACCCAGGCGCTGTATAACCCTCCGGGTTTAGCGTTTCCCCCTTGATTATAATAATAATTTGGAAAAAAAAATGAACTCAAAGCTAGAATGCGAAGAGTTAAACACAATTTTGCAATCAAGAACAATTGCAGGAGGAAATGCATGAGGCATCAGATGTCAAATACCAGTAAACTCACAGAATCAGTAGCCCTTAACATCTTTTTAAAGATGGCAGAGAGGGAATTATATAAGAAGATAAGCGGCCAACAGAAATAAACGAAAGGTTGGTGAGCAAGACAGACCAGTGGAACCGAACTGTCCTCAAAGATTTGTTAAATTATGCCATGAATTAAGGAATTAAGGCGATGCAAAATGCCCCCAATAAAAAGTAGGGGCGCCATTGGTACACTAAGGGAAAACACCATAAGTGTCCGGGGCCCAAAACTGTTCAACAGCCTCCCATCAAGCATTAGGGGAATTGCCAATAAACCCCTGGCTGCCTTCAAGAGAGAGCTGGACAGATACCTAAAGTCAGTGCCGGATCAGCCGGGCTGTGGCTCGTACGTCGGACTGCGTGCGGCCAGCAGTAACAGCCTAGTTGATCAGGCCCTGATCCATCGGGAGGCCTGGTCATGGACCGGGCCGCGGGGGCGTTGATCCCCGGAATAACCTCCAGGTAACCTCCTCCAGGTAAGATCCCAGACTTCACCTTACGAAAGCAAAGCAAATGTCACAGTAATTATAGACAGGTAGATTATAGTGGGGAAAAATTAACATATTAATAGAAGACGGGGGAACTTACGTGTCGCTTGAGAGAGGTGGACTGTCCTCACTGGTGTATCGTCAGGGGCGAGGTGCCTTAAGCCGAACCTCAAAACTGAAAGAGATACAACGCTACGCCCTGACGCTACTTTGACTTCCCGTGCGTTCTGCGAGACCGTCAACGATATTTGCCGGGGGTGGCAGTCGCAATAATACACGAGAGTGTGTCCACTGGCTTGTAATTCACACGTTCGCAACTTGTATGTTTGACAAATGGATGATTAGTGTACAGAGAATGATTAATGTGTGGCTAGTCAGGGCAGCGGAAAAGGTGGTTTGAGTGATTAAGAGTGAGGGGGGTGTTAGGATGAGGGAGATGTTAGGATGAGGGAGGTGTTAGGATGAGGGAGGTGTTAGGATGAGGGAGGTGTTAGGATGAGGGAGGTGTTAGGATGAGGGAGGTGTTAGGATGAGGGAGGTGTTAGGATGAGGGAGGTGTTAGGATGAGGGAGGTGTTAGGATGAGGGAGGTGTTAGGATGAGGGTGGTGTTAGAGTGAGGGCGTATTTATGGTAATGAAATTCTCCACACACACAAACACACACACACACACATACACACACATACACACACATACACACACACACATACACATACACACACAGGCACAAACACACACACACATACACATGATTCGTGAGTGTGTGAAATGAAGGAACTATAGAGAGGGTGGTAGGAAGAGAAGAATAGAGAGGGTGAAGCAAAGAGATAAAGAAGGCACAGTGATAAGTGAGAATGGAGAGTAGTAAATTCTTGGAGAGAAAGAAGGTGGTGATGACAGGGAGATGCAGGAGATGATGATGGAGCGTAAACGATGATGGAGAGTAACGAGGAAGAGGAGCAGGCAGGGAAGAGAAACGAGGAAGTGGGACCAGGAGAAGGATGAGAAAAGAGCGGGGAATAACGAAAGAGGAAAGGAAACAAGGGGAGGAAGAACAACAGAAGACAGGAGTGTAAAGATGAATGACAAATTGTGGGCAAATATTGAAAGGAACGAGAGAGAGAGAGAGAGAGAGAGAGAGAGAGAGAGAGAGAGAGAGAGAGAGAGAATCATCTTAGCACAACGCATCCCTTGCCCAGGAGCGTCTTTCTCCTGGCTACAGCATCTGTAATATTCATCTTGTGTTCAATCTGCCATCAGGCAGAAGCTCTCCTGGTGCTGGACGTAACAATGCCTTGCATATTTAAACCCTCATTAGCCCTGATTGCCTCGTTCATTTTTGGAAAAAAAAATATATATTTATAAAAGTTGCCCCAATTTACGAGACCTATTTCCATGCTGTTTTCATTCTCTGATATATAAAACTTTCCCTGACTTGTAAATTACATATTTAAGGGACAATTAGCGTGCAAATTTTAACGTTTCGTGCAATTTTGACTTCTTCGTTACGAGTTACGGGGATATTACTGCTTCTATAAGTGCAATGTAAGTTTTTTTTTTAATTTTATCAGTTTATCATCTCTGAAAAATTATTTAAAAAACGAGCTATTTTTTTTTTGGGGGGGGGATAGCTTTAGTGCGTAGCTGTGTGTGTGTGTGTGTGTGTGTGTGTGTGTGTGTGTGTGTGTGTGTGTGTGTGTGGTGTGTGTGTAAGTCACTGTTTTACAGGTTCCATCTCTGATAGGTAAGATTGTTCAGGAAACAGGAAGAGTGTCCAGTGGCGGGTCTTAAGTCACATGATGACCCGCCATTGGAGCTTTTGGTCATCTAACCGAGACCTTTCACTGGCTTACCGGTCCACCTCTTTAAAAATTAAGTGCTTAGATATGATTTTGCATTGAAAACGTAAATACAGTCCTCCTAACTGACATCAGCCATTCTTGTTAGAGCACTGCAGGCAGCCATGACGAAGAATGATCTTATCCTAGGACAAAACTCGTAATGTCTAAGATTAATTATCTCACCCTGAGGCAGAGCTAAATCGTTATTATGATGGTAGCAGTGTGCTGCGGAACACGAACTACGTTCTGAACCACTTCCTGACAGGTCATTCTGTGTGTGTGTGTGTGTGTGTGTGTGTGTGTGAGTGTGTGTGAGTGTGTGTGTGTGTGTGAGTGTGTGAGTGTGAGTGTGTGTGTGTGTGTGTATGTGTGTGTTTTGGTCACCATCATCTAACTATTTCGCATGTTTATATGTTCACTATCTTAGGATAGAAGAAATATTGATTCTAACTTCCGTAAAAATTCTCTTAAACCTCTCCTAAACCCTAACAAACCTTTCCTACACCCTAACAAACCTCACCTACACCTCACTGAACTGCTACTCCTTGTTAAACCCTCTCTTTACTCTTTTAAACCTCTCCTTTACCTTCTCAAACCTTTCTTAAAACCTATCGACCTAAAACAGGCATAAAATTTAATATCAGTGAGTTTGTGCTAAGAGGTATACAGCCTCACAATGTATACACAGTTATATGTATATACATTTCTTGGTGTATATACCTTGACAACGTCTGCAGTAGCTCTCGTCTTATATATGAGGCCAGCATCAATTCATCTCCCACCTCCTTCCATCTCTTCCTACACTGTGTACACGACAAACAGTAGTTAAGAATAATATATTCATCCTTTGACCTTCAAATCAAAAAATGATTTTTACAATTTGTAAAAAGAGAAATATATACTGATTCCTGATAATGTTTTCTTTTTGCGAACGTTTAGTATAATTAACTGCTGACAGATGCATCACCAATCAAACATTTCGTAATCCCAGAAAATATATATTAATAATAATAATAATAATAAAAGAAGGGTACTTTTTAGTGAAGGATTTTTTTTTTTTTCGTGTATTAAGAGAGGAGTTTGTTCAGAAATGCACGAAAGATTTTTTTTTTGACGCGTTGAATTTTTACAATCCGTAAAATCTATCAAAATGAAATGGTTGTATGGTTGGTTGTTTGGTTGGTTGTTTGGTTGGTTGTATGGTTAGTTGTATGGTTGGTTATATGTTTGGTTGTATGGTTGGCTGTACGGTTGGTTGCATGGTTGGTTGTATGGTTGTAACATAAGAAATAATAACATAAGAAAGGAGGAACACTGCAGCAGGCCTGTTGGCCCATACTAGGCAGGTCCTTTACAATTCATCCCACTAACAAAACATTTGCCCAACCCAATTTTCAATGGCACCCAAGAAACAAGCTCCGATGTGCAAGTCCCACTCAAATCCAACCCCTCCCACTCATGTACTTATCCAACCTAAATTTGAAACTACCCAAAGTCCTAGCCTCAATAACCCAACTAGGTAGACTGTGATGAATGGTTTGAAAAACCGACAAGTTGAAGATTGAGACACTTATGCAGCATATGGAAATCTTTATTCAGGAAACGTTTCGCCACACAGTGGCTTCATCAGTCCAATACAAAGAGGTAGGCGTAAGGAGAGGAGGAGAATGAGGTAATCAGTCCCTCAACCTGGAGTCGATGTGTTCAGTCCATCAATCTTGTAGAATGTACAGCATAGGGCCGTAGACGTGGCTTATATACTGTAGTGAGGTGACGTGAAGCAGATGGAGGCGGGGTCATAGTGGTACCATCCACTAGTCGAAGTAGGTCTTCGTCCAAAGGTTGAACAAGTGTTGAAGAATTCTTTGTAACAAGATCCCATGATGCTGCAGTGTCTGACAGTTGTGATGAATGGTTTGAAAAACCGACAAGTTGAAGATTGAGACACTTATGCAGCATAAGTGTCTCAATCTTCAACTTGTCGGTTTTTCAAACCATTCATCACAACTGTCAGACACTGCAGCATCATGGGATCTTGTTACAAAGAATTCTTCAACACTTGTTCAACCTTTGGACGAAGACCTACTTCGACTAGTGGATGGTACCACTATGACCCCGCCTCCATCTGCTTCACGTCACCTCACTACAGTATATAAGCCACGTCTACGGCCCTATGCTGTACATTCTACAAGATTGATGGACTGAACACATCGACTCCAGGTTGAGGGACTGATTACCTCATTCTCCTCCTCTCCTTACGCCTACCTCTTTGTATTGGACTGATGAAGCCACTGTGTGGCGAAACGTTTCCTGAATAAAGATTTCCATATGCTGCATAAGTGTCTCAATCTTCAACTTGTCGGTTTTTCAAACCATTCATCACAACTGTCAGACACTGCAGCATCATGGGATCTTGTTACAAAGAATTCTTCAACACTTGTTCAACCTTTGGACGAAGACCTACTTCGACTAGTGGATGGTACCACTATGACCCCGCCTCCATCTGCTTCACGTCACCTCACTACAGTATATAAGCCACGTCTACGGCCCTATGCTGTACATTCTACAAGATTGATGGACTGAACACATCGACTCCAGGTTGAGGGACTGATTACCTCATTCTCCTCCTCTCCTTACGCCTACCTCTTTGTATTGGACTGATGAAGCCACTGTGTGGCGAAACGTTTCCTGAATAAAGATTTCCATATGCTGCATAAGTGTCTCAATCTTCAACTTGTCGGTTTTTCAAACCATTCATCACAACTGTCAGACACTGCAGCATCATGGGATCTTGTTACAAAGAATTCTTCAACACTTGTTCAACCTTTGGACGAAGACCTACTTCGACTAGTGGATGGTACCACTATGACCCCGCCTCCATCTGCTTCACGTCACCTCACTACAGTATATAAGCCACGTCTACGGCCCTATGCTGTACATTCTACAAGATTGATGGACTGAACACATCGACTCCAGGTTGAGGACTGATTACCTCATTCTCCTCCTCTCCTACGCCTACCTCTTGTATTGGACTGATGAAGCCACTGTGTGGCGAAACGTTTCCTGAATAAAGATTTCCATATGCTGCATAGTGTCTCAATCTTCAACTTGTCGGTTTTTCAAACCATCATCACAACTGTCAGACACTGCGCATCATGGGATCTTGTTACAAAGAATTCTTCAACACTTGTTCAACCTTTGGACGAAGACCTACTTCGACTAGTGGATGGTACCACTATGACCCCGCCTCCATCTGCTTCACGTCACCTCACTACAGTATATAAGCCACGTCTACGGCCCTATGCTGTACATTCTACAAGATTGATGGACTGAACACATCGACTCCAGGTTGAGGGACTGATTACCTCATTCTCCTCCTCTCTTTACGCCTACCTCTTTGTATTGGACTGATGAAGCCACTGTGTGGCGAAACGTTTCCTGAATAAAGATTTCCATATGCTGCATAAGTGTCTCAATCTTCAACTAGGTAGACTGTTCCACTCATCAACTACCCTATTTCCAAACCAATACTTTCCTATGTCCTTTCTAAATCTAAACTTATCTAATTTAAATCCATTACTGCGGGTTCTCTCTTGGAGAGATATCCTCAAGACCTTGTTAATATCCCCTTTATTAATACCTATCTTCCACTTATACACTTCGATCAGGTCTCCCCTCATTCTTCGTCTAACAAGTGAATGTAACTTAAGAGTCTTCAATCTTTCTTCATAAGGAAGATTTCTAATGCTATGTATTAATTTAGTCATCCTACGCTGAATGTTTTCTAACGAATTTATGTCCATTCTGTAATATGGTCACTCTTCTGTCCATTTTTTCCGCGTGATATTTCAGCGTTGAGTAATTTTGTTGCAGAAAGTGTAAATTGATGCAGCTCTTCGCCTTCTAGCGATTCTCATTGAGTCTCGCCCAGGTGCAGCAGGGCGTCGGCGAGCCATGTTGAGCTGCGTGATCTTGCGTGCCATAGATCGGAAGAAAAGCAAAAGTGCTGAACATTACCAAGTCAGTGATATCATGAAAGACAGCCTCGCCACAGACCACAGGCACTGAAACCCAGATAACCGGACCCAAAGGCAGCCATTAATACACTTCTACACGTGATTATATTTATACAAATCTTCCTAAATACTTTAATATATGTACGTAAGGAAAATTCTCTTTGCTTCTTCTTATTGCTAAAATGAATTGATAATTTCTGCACAATTGCTTCCTTCCAAGGAGGAGCCGAGCTGAATAATCTCTCCATGGCATTTACTGGGAGCCATTAATCTCTTATACATTATTCACTTGCACTTGCAGTCATTGAAGAAGCGTGGAATTCGAATCAGTTCCTTGTCTCATATTTCAATTAATGCTAATTCTGGCTGTGGTTTTATTCCTTGCAAAAACAACAGATTATCTTGCAAATTTTAGATCAAGTTTTGGCTCTGTCGATCAAGATTGTTATTATGCGAAGTTTGGAGGCAGCTTATTGTTGTTGAATGTTCGGGTTATTGTTCGATATTCTGGCGCGTACTTGGAGGTAGGTCACTCTCAGGTAGGTCACTCTCAGGTAGGTCACTCTCAGGTAGGTCACTCTCAGGTAGGTCACTCTCAGGTAGGTCACTCTCAGGTAGGTTACTCCCAGGTAGTCACCCTCAGGTAGGTCACTCCCAGGTAGTCACCCCCAGGTAGGTTACTCCCAGGTAGTCACTCCCAGGTAGGTCACTCTCAGGTAGGTCACTTCCAGGTAGAAGAAAGCAAAACAGACGTATGGGAGTGGTAGATTTGACAAGTCCCAGTTGGAGGTTCTTTCTGACATATTTTAATTTTTAGCTAAAATATATAGATTATCACACTTTTAATAATTTGCGAAAATTTACGCTGATAATAATTTACGATTTTTCGGACTCTTTCCTGACCATTAAAATTAAAATATTTTGACTAAAAATCCATTGTCTTACAGTCAAAATTCTTAATCTTCTGTAACCGATTTCTTTTTAAAACATAAAAAGTACCGTATTGCTATTTAGGTACAGACCCTTGAGGGACCCCGCTTGATGCCTTTGCCCGTTGCTATTTTGAATCTCACAATTTTCTTTTTATTTTAGCACTCTTTAAGCCACTGAAATATCCTCGTAGCTCCATCGAAATCGTCGAAATCCTTGCTAATATTCACTGGAAGATATTCTCTTATTGCAGTTTGTGGTTGAGAGAAAATGCAGACAAGCAAATTTCTTTATATTATACCCTGTTATCTTACAGTCGACGAATATCCAATCCTGTTAACTGTCTCTTCCTTGCTAAAACGAGTGAGTGATTTTTACCCTTTATTAAACACAATGTTTCGCTTACACAGTGAGCAAAACGATGTAATTACTAGCGTTACCCACTGTGTCTAAATTTAGTTCACACACTTTGTCAGTACTAACCACTCCGTCTTCTTATTTAATACAAAATACAAATCCCAACATCCCTCCAGGACCGTGGCCTGGTAGGCAAAGCTCTCGTTTCACACGCTGAGGGTCCGGGGTTCGATTGCCGACGATGGTGGAAACATTGGTTTGTTTCCTTACACCTGTTATCCCTGCTCACCCATCAGTAAAATAGGACCTCGGCGTTAGTGAACTGGTGTGAGTCGCATCCTGGGACAAAACTGACCTAATTTACCCAAAATGTTCTGCATAACAAGGGGCTTTCTATATAGTAATATGTCAGTGATGTCAGCTAGGACTATATACCTTGTACACGTACTTTAGTGATGTATCGGATATCCACATCCGCGGAGCATCCGAACAATTTCTTACATCCGCATGTGCATCCGCATCCGCATTTTACTCTAAACAGATATCCACATATGCATCCGAATCCGCGGAACATCTGCACAATTTCTTACATCCGCATCCGCAAAATAAATAAGACATCTTCATACACATCCTATACATCTCTAAGTAACTGTAAAAATAAAGATTATTGTTATAGATATTATTATTATTATTATTATTATTATTATTATTATTATTATTAGTATTAGTATACTACAGTACACATTAAAACAACTATTTCTCTATTTTTTCTCGTGTTTAATTTAGACCAGTTTTGAGTATCTCATTACGGGTGTCCTGCTGTAAATACATGTAAAACAAATCCCCCCCCCCAAAAAAAAATGCCTAATAACATAATCGCAATAATTGGCTGCAAAAATATTTTAATCATATGATTACCTATATTTAATGGACTACAACAGTTTAATAATTTAATATGTATTGTAGATTTTTAATTGAACTAATATTCGCTTAGTGTTGGTTCCCAGGTGAAAAAAGTTACCATTTAAACGGCCTTAGATTATTTTTATTATTATTATTATCATTATTATTTTCTTATTGCTATTAGTTATTGTTGTCGTTAATAATAACAATAATAATAATAATAATAATAATAATAATAATAGTTATTCTGTAACTCGGTTAACCTAAGGAGTAAGGACTCGATTCCCGGGCTGAGTGAGACGTAGGGGCAAGATAACAGCTCTAAGCCTGTAAATGTACTAATGCAAGATAACAGCCCTTAACCTCTAAATTTACTAAGGTAAAATAGCACCTCAGCCTGTAAATTCAGCCTGTAAAAAAATGCAAAAAAAAAAAAAGTGTAACCACTTTAAAGACTCTTTGAGACGAGATCTGAAACAAGAAAAATTCTTTGCGGAAGCTGAAATCCCACCAGGAGTAATCTCTGGCAATTATCGTTTAATGGAGGCGATTAGTACGCCACATTAATCACTCCCAGCTGATCAGCAAACCCTCACTGAGGATTTCATTCTTCGATACCTTCCCCTTCCAAAGTTTTGTCTGAATTTGCCTGGTTTATCGCCTGAACTGCCCTAATACTTTCACTAGTTCGTCTATGGAATTTAGACGAATTTTGAACCAAAAATTTTGTTGCTAATGAATAATAATAATAATAATAACAATAATAATAATAATAGTGGTGTGTAGGTTATATACATTGAGAGGCAAATATATATACACAAAGAGGTCTCAGTGTATATACAATAGAAGGTATGTATCTCTCAATGTGCTTAGTCCACATCGACTCCAGGCATTGGGACTGATTACCTTACACTCCTCATCTCCACCTTTCTCCGCACTGGCCTGAGGAAGTCACTGGCTTCTTCAGTCCATGTATCAACTCACGTATAAACTCTTAGAATATTTACAATGAGAGAATGTTTCCTGTCTAAGGGAGGAGAGACTCCTTCATCATAGTATGTAAATGTACTAAAGACTTAATGACCATTTTGTGTGTGTATGTGCCTGAGCATGCGCATGTGTATGCTTGCATGCCTGTATGAGTATGCATGCATGCGAATGTTTATAAAGCATTTAAATCACAAAATCACATGTCCGGAACCAGCACTCTATCTGGCCCTCCTCCCTCCCGGTGCCTGTTCTTCCTGTGGCACCATTAACTTCCGGACCAGTTCAGTGGCACCTTTACTCAAACATAAAAGCCGGATGTTTGGTGCCGCCAAATGCAGATTTCCCCCGGGAGTAAATTGTTTGAAAGTTGAGTCTATATTTATTGAAATGGAACGCCCAGGAATCTGCACCGATATTTTTTTTATCTACGTGAACCCACACTTGTGTTGGCCGCTACATCCATACCATCAAAACCTGCACTTAACACACGAATTTCGTAATGTTGTTTCACCCTATCCTGGAATATTTTGCATTATTAATAATGTGACAAAACACTATTATTATTATTATTATTATTATTATTATTATTATTATTATTATTATTATTATTATTATTATTATTATTAAATATTAGCCGGTATTCTCCCGGCCCGGGCCTTTTCCAAGTGGTGGCCCGGCCTTGGCTCCCTCTGTAGGGAGTGTCTGAGACCTAAGTCTCCCATGGGAGGAGGCACAAGTACCTCCTCATCTTTGGGACCAACTGTCCCCAGGCCTAGCCACAAGCTAGGCCTCTCTGGTCTGCCATCCCCACCCCAAGGGAGCAAATGGGAATGACAGTCTTATGAGCTAAAGGCTCGGGCTCAGGCACCTACCCTACCCTAGAAGGGTTAGGCATGGTGTCGATCGACAAAACACAAAATCACTTGGAATTTTAACTTTTCTTCATTACAGTTATATTGCGCGCGCGCACAACACACACACACACACACACACACACACACACACACACACACACACACACACACACACACATACATATATATATATTATATATATATATATATATATATATATATATTTTTTTTTTTTTTTTTTTTTTTTTTTTTTTTTTTTTTTTTTTTTCAATAAACCGGCCGTATCCCACCGAGGCAGGGTGGCCCAAAAAGAAAAACAAAAGTTTCTTTTTAAATTTTGTAATTTATACACGATAAGGTGTTACCAGCCCCTTGCTCCCGGCATTTTAGTCGCCTCTTACAACACGCATGGCTTACGGAGGAAGAATTCTGTTCCACTTCCCCATGGAGATAACAGGAAATAAACAAGAACAAGAACTAGAAGGAAAATAGCAGAAAATCCAGAGGGGTGTGTATATATATGCTTGTACATGTATGTGTAGTGTGACCTAAGTGTAAGTAGAAGTAGCAAGACGTACCTGAAACCTTTCATGTTTGAGACAGACAAAAGACACCAGTAATCCTACCATCATGTAAAACAATTACAGGCTTTCGTTTTACACTCACTTGGCAGGACGGTAGAACCTCCCTGGGCGGTTGCTGTCTACCAACCTACTACCTACATTATATATTATAGTATATATATATATATATATATATATATATATATATATATATATATATAATATATATTGTTTTAACCACGGGCGAGTGGTATTTAATCAGTAACAACACTGCGACTAGCCGAGGATTCGAACCCATGTCGTTTTAGCCCGCTTCATTAAATTAGTTCTTGCAAATTGACCAATTTTATCTATTCAGCACGATATATATATATATATATATATATATATATATATATATATATATATATATATATATATATATATATATATATATATATATATATATATATATTACACACACGCACACATACACCGAAGGTGTATGGTACGTCTGATGAGGACAGGAACTTCATGTACTGTTGTTTGGTTAATGAGTTTAAAGCCTATCGACTACACGAAGGTCATTAAGGTTGCTCATAACTTGTACACTCCGGTCAAGAATACTTTAATCTCTGAAATAGGGATGAGAGTAATCTCTAAGCCTGTTTACGCTGAGATATACGCATCTCAGTGACTGACGCACGACGTTCCAAATGGCTTAAATATCACATACTTTGTGATTTTCTTTCCATTTAATTCTCCCCTTGTAAGGAAGGGTTATCTGGGTTTAAATTTCTTTTAGTCTATCTAGCGTTCACAGAAACGTGAATGTTAGTCTCGAGACAAAAAAAAAAAAAGGCGAGATATCACATAAATAGTATTAAATTGTTAATTTTTATATTTATGTACCGTAAGAAAAGGAATATAGAATAAAGTTTATATACACACTTCTTGTCTGCTTGTTATTATTGTGTTGTTGATGTCTGTGAGTGTTGAGTGAGATACCAGGAAACAGTGTTCGGTATATATCACGACTACTGTGTACATGCTCAGTTGAGAGAGAGAGATAGAGAGTCAGAGAGAGACAGAGAGACAGACAGAGAGACAGAGAGTCAGAGAGAGACAGAGAGACAGACAGAGAGACAGAGAGTCAGAGAGAGAGAGACCCTGAGCTCAATAGTTTCAAAACTTGTTAGCCAGGACCCGGTATGGACCCATCTGGTTAGGTCATTAGGAAGGGGAACTACTTCTCCAACAGTCATCACAAACCTACCACTACCACCACCACTACTACCACTACCACCACCACCACAATCACCACCACCTCAATCACCACCACCAAGACCACCACCACCAAGACCACTACTACCAAGACCACCACCACAAAGACCACTATACTACCACCACCACCACCACCACCACCACCACCAAGACAGTACCACCTCTACCACCACCACTAACACTACCACTACCAATGTCACCGCCCCCACCACTACCACCACCACTAACACTACCACTACCAATATCACCGCCACCAGCACTACCACCATTTACCACCACTACCACTACCACCACCACAATCACTACCATCACCACACCAAGACTAGTACCACCACTACCACCACCTGGAGTTTACCTGGAGAGAGTTCCGGGGATCAACGCCCCCGCGGCCCGGTCTGTGCCCAGGCCTTCCACCACCACTACCAACACCACTACCAGTCTCACTACCACCACCACCTCCACTATCACCACCACCACCACCACTACCACTACCAGTATTACCACTACCATCACTACCACCACCACCACTACCATCATTACCACCACCACCACTATCACTACCAGTATCATCCCCAAAAACCAAAGCCACCACCACAACTACCACAATTATCACTACCAGTATCACCCACCACTACCACCTCCACTATCACCACCGCCACAAAACACTACTACCAGTATCACCACCACCACTATCACCACCACCACTAACACTACTACCAGTATCACCACCACCACTAACACTATACCAGTATCACCACCACCACTACCACCACCACCATCACTACCACCACCACCACCTCTATCACTACCAGTATCATCACCAACACCACAGCCGCTGCCACCACCACCACACCACCACCACCACCACCCACCACCACCACCACCACCACCACCACCAACACACATGACACTTTACAACATTTGCACTTGTCTCGTATACGGTTTAATGACACTATTAATCCACCTATAGCTGAGTACCTGTGTTCATGGCTGACCCATTAATCACCTGGTCCACTAAGTATGCCCCCCCCCACTATCATTATCCTCATGTTATATTAATCTTCAGAATAATGTTAATCAAGGTGATTAATGGCTATGAAATGGGTCTCAAATGCCTTCCTGGAGTGCCAGGACTTAATCTAGGCACACAAATTGCCACTTAAGTGAGTATTCAGCGTCAAGGAGTTGGAACTAGGCGAGGAAAGATATGTAGGGAGTCAGTGTCACGATTGCCGGACGGAGGATCAAGCCTCCACAATTTACTAAACCACATAGTAGGTAGATAGATGGTTCAGAGAACAAACAAGACTGATGGACTGATTATATCGACTCCAGGCTGATGAGGGACTGATTACCTCAAACTCCTTCTGATATTCACCATTCTTCTTTGTATTCGACTGATGAAAGATTCTGTGTGGCGAAACGTTTCCACAATGAAGATATGGAAGTGTTGGTCTATGTGGCAAATAGTTTAACGACTATCAACACTTTACATGTGGTCAAAATTAATGACTGCGCTAGAGAAGCATATATTTGTCCTCGGAACAACACACACACACACACACAACACACACACACACACACACACACACACACACACACACACACACACATACAATAAATACTACAGTCCAAAACTAATCTCTACAGCGAAGGTAATTCTAAAAGGTAATTACTGCGGGGCAGGATATCCATCCTATTGTCAAGAAGATTTATGGTAACTATTGTGTTTCCTGTGTTAAACACTGTTGTTGGTAATTGTGGGCGATTTACCTGTAATGTTAATATGGGTACAGGTGTTGGGTTCACGTACAGGTGATGATAACAAGTGTTGGGTTTACGAACAGGTGATAACAGGAGTTGGGTTCACGTACAGGTGATGATAGCAGGTGTTGGGTTCACATGCAGGTGATGATAACAGGTGTTGTGTTCACGAACAGGTGATGATAACAGGTGTTGGGTTCACGTACAGGTGATGATAGCAGGTGTTGGGTTCACGTACAAGTGATGATAACAAGTGTTGGGTTTACGAAAACAGGTGATGACAGGTGTTGGGTTCACGTACAGGTGATGATAACAGGTGTTGGGTTCACGTACAGGTGATGATAACAGGTGTTGGGTTCACGAGCAGGTGATGATAACAGGTGTTGGGTTCACGAACAGGTGATAATAACAGGTGTTGGGTTCACGAACAGGTGATGATAACAGGTGTTGGGTTCACGTACAGGTGATGATAGCAGGTGTTGGGTTCACGTACAGGTGATGATAGCAGGTGTTGGGTTCACGTACAGGTGATGATAACAAGTGTTGGGTTTACGAAAACAGGTGATGACAGGTGTTGGGTTCACGTACAGGTGATGATAGCAGATGTTGGGTTCACGTACATGTGATGATAACAGGTGTTGTGTTCATGAACAGGTGATGATAACAGGTGTTGGGTTCACGTACAGGTGATGATAACAGGTGTTGGGTTCACGAACAGGTGATGATAACAGGTGTTGGGTTCACGTACAGGTGATGATAACAGGTGTTGGGTTCACGAACAGGTGATGATAACAGGTGTTGGGTTCATGAACAGGTGATGATAACAGGTGTTGGGTTCACGTACAGGTGATGATAGCAGGTGCTGAGTTCACGTACCGGTGGTGACATCTATTGTTTATGCGATTATTTCAGACTGACTTCATTTTTATCCTTGAGAAATGCAGAGACTTTTTTTTGCTTTCGAGTAAATATTGTTACTTGTGTGTGTGTGTGTGTGTGTGTGTGTGTGTGTGTGGTGTGTGTGTGGTGTGTGTGTGTTGTGTGTGTGTTGTGTGTGTCTGTGTTGGCGGAGAGCTCGTCGGGGGGGGAGCTGCGTCGGGAGTTGAGTTGCGTCCATGTTTAAGTTGCGTCTAAGGTAAAGAAGGCAGAGAAGATCCATTCCTCCGTCTCCTCATGTCAACACTTCAGTACCTGTCACTTCTCTTGTTGCTCTTGGTGTAGTTATGACGATTGTCATAGCTACCACTATCACCATAGCTACCACTATCACCATAGCTACCACTATCACCATAGCTACCACTATCACCATGGCTACCAGCATCTTCATAGCTACAAGCATCTTCATAAATACCATCATCACCATTACCACCACCATCATAACTACCACCATCACCATAACTACCATCACCATAACTACCACCATCACCATAACTACCACCATCACCATAAACTACCCCCATCACCAAACTACCACCATCACCAAAAATACCACCATCACCATAACTACCACCATCACCATAAACTACCACCATCACCACCATAATTTACCATCACCATAACTACCACCATCACCATAACTACCACCATCACCATTACCACCATCACCACCACCATAACTACCACTATCAGCTTATATATATATATATATTAATATTATATATTATATATATATATATTATATATATATTTTTTTTTTATTATCACACCGGCCGATTCCCCCCAAGGCAGGGTGGCCCAAAAAAAAGAAAAACTTTCACCATCATTCACCCATCACTGTCTTGCCAGAAGGGTGCTTTACACTACAGTTTTTAAACTGAAAACATTAACACCCCCCCTTCAGAGTGCAGGCACTGTACTTCCCATTCCAGGACTCAAGTCCGGCCTCCCGGTTTCCCTGAATCCCTTCATAAATGTTACTTTGCTCACACTCCAACAGCACGTCAAGTTTTAAAAAAACCATTTTGTCTCCATTCATCCTATCAAACACGCTCACGCATGCCTGCTGGAAGTCAAGCCCCTCGCACCCCAAAACCTCCTTTACCCCCTCCCTCCAACCTTCCTAGGCCGACCCCTACCCGCCTTCCTTCCACTACAGACTGATACACTCTTGAAGTCATTTGTTTCGCTCCATTTTTTCTCTACATGTCCGAACCACCTCAACAACCCTTCCTCAGCCCTCTGGACAACAGTTTTGGTAATCCCGGCACCTCCCCCTAACTTCCAAACTACGAATTCTCTGATTATTTCCACCCACATTGCCCTCAGACATGACATCTCCACTGCCTCCAGCCTTCTCCTCGCTGCAACATTCATCACCCACGCTTCACACCCATATAAGAGCGTTGGTAAAATATACTCTCATACATTCCCCTCTTTGCCTCCAAGGACAAAGTTCTTTGTCTCCACAGACTCCTAAGTGCAACCCCTCACTCTTTTTCCCCCATCATTCTATGATTCACCTCATCTTTCATAGACCATCCGCTGACACGTCCACTCCCAAATATCTGAATACGTTCCCTCCTCCATACTCTCTCCCTCCAATCTGATATTCAATCTTTCATCACCTAATCTTTTTGTTATCCTCATAACCTTACTCTTTCCTGTATTCACCTTTAATTTTCTTCTTTTGCAACCCTACCAAATTCATCCACCAATCTCTGCAACTTCTCTTCAGAATCTCCCAAGAGCACAGTGTCATCAGCAAAGAGCAGCTGTGACAACTCCCACTTTGGTGGGGATTCTTACTTTTTAACTCCACGCCTCTTGCCAAGACCCTCGTATTTACTTCTCTTACAACCCCATCTATAAAATATATTAAACAACCACGGTGACATCACACATCCTTTTTTAAAGGGCCCTTTACTTTTACTGGGAAAAAATTTCCCTCTTTCCACATACTCTAACTTGAGCCTCACATCCTCGTAAAACTCTTCACTGCTTTCAGTAACCTACCTCCTACACCATACACTTGCAACATCTGCCACATTGCCCCCCTATCCACCCTGTCATACGCCTTTTCCAAATCCATAAATGCCACAAAGACCTCTTTAGCCTTACCTAAATACTTCACTTATATTTTTCACTGTAAACACCGGGGTCCACACACCCCCTACCTTTCCAAAACCCTCCTTGTTCTTTCTGCTATCCTATTCTCCGTCTTACTCTTAATTCTTTTAATTATAACTCTACCAATACACTTTACCAGGTACACTCAACAGACTTATCCCCCTATAATTTTTGCACTCTCTTTTATCCCCTTTGCCTTTATACAAAGGAACAAATGCATGCTCTCTGCCAATCCCAGGTACCTTACCCTCTTCCTTTAAAATTTTATTAAATAATTGCACCAACCACTCCAAAACTATATCCCCACCTGCTTTTAACATTTCTATCTTTACCCCATCAACCCCGGGCTGCCTTACCCCCTTTCATTTTACCTACTGCCTCACGAACTTCCCCAACTCACAACTGGCTCTTCCCTCACTCCTACAAGATGTTATTCCTCCTTGCCCTATACACGAAATCACAGCTTCCCTATCTTCATCAACATTTAACAATTCCTCAAAATATTCCTTCCATCTTCCCAATACCTCTAACTCCTCCCATTTAATAACTCTCCTCTCCTATTTTTAACTGACAAATCCATTGTTCCTGGCTTTCTTAACTTGTTAATCTCACTCCAAAACTTTTTCTTATTTTCAACAAAATTTGTTGATAACATCTCACCCACTCTCTCATTTGCTCTCTTTTTACATTGCTTCACCACTCTCTTAACTTCTCTCTTTTTCTCCATATACTCTTCCCTCCTTGCATCACTTCTACTTTGTAAAAACTTCTCATATGCTAACTTTTTCTCCCTTACTACTCTCTTTACATCATCATTCCACCAATCGCTCCTCTTCCCTCCTGCACCCACTTTCCTGTAACATTAATATACACAGTAGCAGATGTGCTAAACGATATATTTTTATTTACGTGATTTCTTTAGTCATCGTTATTAATTCACTTTTAAAATGAATTTAGAACTGTGATTTGTCGATGCGTGTTAAATATTTTTGTTAATTTCAGAATTTTTGAGATGAATGTTATTTATGTTTTCAAATGCGAGTGTGAAGGGTAGGATCTCTCTCTCTTCTCTCTCTCTCTGAGTCTTCTCTCTCTCCTTCTCACTCCTCTCTCTCTCTCTCTCTCATCTCCTCTTCTCTTCTCTCTCTCTCTCTTCTTCTCATTTGGGACACGGTTTATTAACTCCTTATGGGAAAGTGAATATAATTGCTGGATAAGAGACTGTTTCTGATAGATGGAATTTCGTGGAGCTTTAGGTACACAGGGAGAAGCCGGAGTTATACAGGTACACGTGGGAGAAGCCGGAGTTATATAGGTACACGTGGGAGAAGCCGGAGTTATACAGGTACACATGGGAGACGTGAGTTATACAGGTACACATGGGAGACGTGAGTTATACAGGTACACGTGGGAGACGTGAGTTATACAGGTACACATGGGAGACGTGAGTTATACAGGTACACATGGGAGACGTTAGTTATACAGGTACACATGGGAGACGTGTTATACAGGTACACATGGGAGACGTGAGTTATACAGGTACACATGAGAGACGTAAGTTATACAGGTACACATGAGAGACGTGAGTTATACAGGTACACATGGGAGACGTGAGTTATACAGGTACACATGAGAGACGTGAGTTATACAGGTACACATGAGAGACGTGAGTTATACAGGTACACACGGGAGACGTGAGTTATACAGGTACACATGAGAGACGTGAGTTATACAGGTACACATGGGAGACGTGAGTTATACAGGTACACATGAGAGACGTGAGTTATACAGGTACACATGAGAGACGTGAGTTATACAGGTACACATGGGAGACGTGAGTTATACAGGTACACATGGGAGACGTGAGTTATACAGGTACACATGGGAGACGTGAGTTATACAGGTACACATGGGAGACGTGAGTTATACAGGTACACGCACACAGAACAACAAAACAACACGTACACATCTCTAAATACATGTACAACAAACAACACAGGAAAAGTTACACAACCACAAGTATAGGAAATTTAAGAATAAATTAATTAGTAAGCTGGCGCTGATGCAGCTGTATTTAACGACGGGGACAAATAAGATACATGTAATATGCTGTAATGAATATAATTCATATATTTTTTTGAAATATTTTAATAAATGTAAGATATAAGTGCAAGGTTCACTGAGTTTGATGCCTATCAACCTCACCATGAAGTGATTCAACACTCAGCATACACACACTGAGACATACACCACACGGTGTATGTCTCAGTGTATTAGTGTGATGCATGTATTAGTGTCATGTGACTTTGAAATATTTTTTTTTTTTTCGTTTCTCACGATTTCTGGATATTTTTCTTTTGTTTTCATTCTATAGTAATTCATATTAGAATTGTTTTAGTTTCCAACTAAAAAAAATCTCACTGGCTGTTTTATTTCTAAGTGAATTGATGTTGGTTGGTTTATAGGGTTTTACGACACTCGGTTTAGACGAGGTCATTAAGGCTGCATGTAACCTGTTCACCACCTGTCAAGAAAAATTTAATGCCAAATATTGACCTATAGGGACCTAAATAATGTCTGTGTGTGTATGTATATATATATATATATATATATATATATATATATATATATATATATATATATATATATATATATATAATGTTCCAGTTCTCTACGTGTACTGTTATTCTTAGTGCACTTACATCAAAAGAGCCAGATATACTCGTCAAAAATCCCAGGGTTTGAACTGTGTTCGCGGGGACGACGACCTCCTCTCCCCCTCATAGAATACAGGTAGACTAGAGGTAAACCAAGGAGAGTGAGAGGGGAAGTTACCAGTGATGGTGAAATAAGCTTCCTGACACCTCCACCTGCACACCTTGACTTTACACACAACGTTAATTTACCTGTGACATCGATCGCCTGAACCTACTGGTAGTGGACCTTCATGAAGGCTGCCTCGGTGATGGCAGAGGGCTCTTGATCCAAGTACTGGAAGTTACTCTCCTCTTATTGTAGGATCATACTTTATTATCTCCCTTAAGGAGCTGTGTGATCCCAGCGGGTTTAGCGCTCCACCCATGAGCATAATCTTTTCTTAGTCGATGTCTCCGACCACCTCATTATTTTCGTGTCATAATATGAGAGACGTCATTGGAAAGGTGAAGTGTCGGATGTCTGAGTGGTGAAGGAGAGGCAGGAAGAAACATGGAGAGAGTGAGATAGAGAGGTGCAGAGATAGAGAGCAAGAATAAGAGATAGAGAATAAGGCGAAGAAGAAAGAAGTAACGAGATGAATTAAGTAAAATGAAAGGAATATATAAGGTTTGAATGACGTGCAACACACACACACACACACACACACACACACACACACACACACACACACACACACACACACACAAAAGATACAGGATGGTGTTTTTAATGTGTAGTTCAGTAATCCCCTTACATATGCATCAGAGAGCAGCGTTTTTATTGCGAATTTTTACGTAGGATAATTCCTGGCGCTTTAAAAGATAGAAGAGGATATATACACCGAGGAGTGTATATCTTTCTCTGTATAAACTCCGAGACTTGGATGTCTTTCAGTGTATATACACCGAGAGGTGTACATCTCTCAGTGTATATACACCGAGAGGTGTACATCTCTCAGTGTACATACACTGAGAGGTTTGTAGTCAACAGCTTTAAGAGATTAAAGTATTCTTGACTGTTAGATACAGTGAACAGTTTTGCTATAGACGATGTTTCGCTCACAAAGAGATCGAGGCGTTATCGCTAATGATTTTATCTACTGTGTCTGAGTGTCAGTCACTTCATGGTGTTTATTTTTGCATGATGTTCTAACTGCAGACGAAATTTTTTCGATAGGGTTCAAACCCGGGTTACAAGATGGAAAAGTAGACTCGAATGCAATGTACTGCGATCCTTGATTAACTCCATTTCGCCCACTTATGGGCGAAGAATTGTCAGGAAACAGGACATTGTATTCATATGACGAACCACCACTGGAGCTTTTGGTCATCGACCGATTTCTTCCGCCGGCTCCGGACGTGGTTCTTCGTCAGTATAGCCTACCGCTGGACCTTTTTGGTCATCTGAACGAACCCTTCTACTGGCTTACCAAGGTCCTCTACTTTAAAAAAATAGAATATAATCCAGGAGTTCGAGACCAAGATGGGCTTTAATGTCCTCAGGACATAATTATTGAGCCAAACAGTGACTACCAAGTGAATATGTGAAGTGACCTCGATGTAGTGAGGACACAGAGAAACCATACACAGTCTCAAGAATAGACACGGCTGAATGAAACTGACCACTTGTTACGAAGCGAGGCCAGGAGCTGAGACTCAACCCTCTCACAAGCACATAAAAAAGCTTACCTTCACCGTAACAGCGAAGGAAAAGTATATTTTTACTTATGAAAAAAATAAAGAAAGTCATATCCGTTTTACTTTATTGAAATATTATCATAAAACAGTATAATATCGAGGAAAATAAAGAGTATATATTGGTAATAAAGGTGACAATATATTGGTAATAAAGGTGACAATATATTGGTAATAAAGGTGACAATATATTGGTAATAAAGGTGACAATATATTGGTAATAAAGGTGACAATATATTGGTAATAAAGGTGACAATATATTGGTAATAAAGGTGACAATATATTGGTAATAAAGGTGACAATATATTGGTAATAAAGGTGACAATATATTGGTAATAAAGGTGACAATATATTGGTAATAAAGGTGACAATATATTGGTAATAAAGGTGACAATATATTGGTAATAAAGGTGACAATATATTGGTAATAAAGGTGACAATATATTGGTAATAAAGGTGACAATATATTGGTAATAAAGGTGACAATATATTGGTAATAAAGGTGACAATATATTGGTAATAAAGGTGACAATATATTGGTAATAAAGGTGACAATATATTGGTAATAAAGGTGACAATATATTGGTAATAAAGGTGACAATATATTGGTAATAAAGGTGACAATATATTGGTAATAAAGGTGACAATATATTGGTAATAAAGGTGACAATTGTGAAAAGATAGTCAAGAAGGGCAACAATCAAGGAATCCAAAGTCGACAATCAATTGAACAAAGGAGACAAATGAAAAAGGGACAACAATATAGGAATACAAGGTGACAAATGACGTACAAGAAGACGACAAACAGAAGGACAACACCAAAGACAAATCACCAGAAGACGACAACAAACGACACCAGAAAACGACAACACCAGAAGACGACAACAACCAGAAGACGACAACACCAGAAGACGAAAACAGAAACGACAACACACAGAAGACGACAACAACCAAGAAGACGACAACACCAAACGACAACACCAGAAGACGAACAAACACCAGAAGACGACAACCAGAAGACGACAACACCAGAAAACACAACACCAATGAGACACACAGAAGACGACAACACCAGAAACGACAAACACAGGAAAAGACACACCAGAAGACGACACACAGAAGACGACAACACCAGAAGACGACAACACAAGCACCAGAAGACCAACCACCAGAAGACGACAACAACACACAGAAGACGACAACAACCACACCAGAAGACGACAACACCAGAAGACGACAACAACACACCAGAAGACACACGAAGACAACAACACCAGAAGACGACACAAACACCAAGAAGACGACAACAACAACACAGAAGACGACAACAACACCAGAAGACGACAACAACACACCAGAAGACGACAACAAGAAACAAACACCAGAAGACGACAACAACAACAACCCCAGAAGACGACAACAACACCACCAGAAGACGACAACAACACAACACCAGAAGACGAAACAACAACACCAGAAGACGACAACAAACAACACCAGAAGACGACACACAACAACACCAGAAGACGACACAACACAACAACACCAGAAGACAACAAACAACCAGAAGACGACACAACACACAACACCAGAAGACGACAACAACAACAACACCAGAAGACGACAACAAACAACACCAGAAGAACGACAACAACAACAAACCAGAAGACGACACAACAACAACAAACCCAGAAGACGACAACAACAACAACACCAGAAGACGACAAACAAACACACACCAGAAGACGACACACAAACACACCAGAAGACGACAACAACAACAACACCAGAAGACGACAACAAACAACAACACCAAGAAGACAACAACAACAACACCAGAAGACGACAACAACAACAACACCAGAAGACGACAACAAACCAAACCAACAACAACACCAGAAGACGACACAACAACAACAACACCAGAAGACGACGACAACAACAACACCAGAAGACGACAACAACAACAACACCAGAAGACGACAACAACAACAACACCAGAAGACGACAACAACAACAACACCAGAAGACGACAACAACAAACAAGCAACAACACCAGAAGACGACAACAACAACAACAACACCAGAAGACGACAACAACAACAACAACAACACCAGAAGACGACAACAACAACAAAACACAGAAGACGACAAAAACTACACAACCAGAAACGACAACAACAGTACAACACCATGAAGACACAAGCAAACCAGAGGAAGAGTAGAGGGGACGATGTTGGTGGAAAGTATTTTATTCAAGGTCAAGAACAAAGGCACAATACAGCACGTAAGAGAGACATGCTTATAAGACACCGTTTCGGTCCGAATTGTACCGAAACGTCGTCATAAGCTTCTCTCTAATATATGTGGGTTATTTGTGTCCTAAATCCTTAATGGAATACTTGATGAAGTCAAGTATTCCATTAAGGATTTAGGACACAAATAACCCACATATATTAGAGAGAAGTTATGTGTCAGTTGCACTTACATGTGTTACATAAGTGCAACTGACACATTGCACTTACCTGTAACACATCCTGTGTGGCGGAACACGGCACTGACTACAGCTAGCTTTGGCTTCCACACTGTAACTATCATGCAGATTAGGGTAGCATTTATGTACCTAATTTTACTGAAATATATACAAAAAAAAATCTGCCTGATATTTGGGATATGATTTAGTAATGAGCGTTAGGAAGCGGCACTTCATGGGAGAGTTGTGATGCTGCTGCCGATATTCCTGCTGATGTTTTTGCTGCTGCTGCTGCTGTTACTGTTGTTGTTCTTGCTGTTATTACTGTTATTATTGTTCTTACTGCTACTGCTGTTATTGCTACTGCTGTTCTTCCTGCTGCTACGGCTGCAGTTATTGCTGCTGCTGCTGCTGCTGCTAGTCTTGTACGCACCAATTCACTCATGACTGGCAACAACACGGTCAAAGCTACATGTTTTAACCTTGTTTCCCCACCATCTTTTGTCCTATTAGTTTGTGTTACGCTAGTCTTACACCTCCAAGAGGATTTCTGCGTTCCTAGCAACTAGCAGTCACCACACTAGCAACTAGCAATACCACGTACTCGCATAACCCCTAGATTATCCTCATGTTATACATTAAAAACTCACCAAAAACGGAGGAAAATGAGATAGGAATGAAGAGAGAGAGAGAGAGGAGAGAGAGAGAGAGAGAGAGAGAGAGAGAGAGAGAGAGAGAGAGAGAGAGAGAGAGAGAGACTTTTATTCCTAAAAGCCAGAAATTATCCGTCGCTTAAATCCCATGTTAAAACGAGAAAAGCACAAGGGAGGATGCATTTACTCCTGGGATTAAAAACATGTGTATCACTGCATGTACAAACGTTTTTCCATATATATTTTTTTCCCCTAGTACAACCTCAGCGAATTTAGTCTCAGGATTGACGTGGGAGGTTAGTGGTGGCTGGGGTGGTGGGAGATTAGTGGTGGCTGGAGAGGTGGGAGGTTAGTGGTGGCTGGGGAGGTGGGTGGTTAGTGGTGGCTGGAGAGGTGGGAGGTTAGTGGTGGCTGGGGAGGTGGGTGGTTAGTGGTGGCTGGAGAGGTGGGAGGTTAGTGTTATCTGGAGAGGTGGGAGGTTAGTGTTATCTGGAGAGGTGGGAGGTTAGTGTTATCTGGAGAGGTGGGAGGGGTCGGGAAGCAGTGCAGGAGGCTGGAACAACCTGTGTCACTGGTACAAAACAATGGCATAAACACTGGTGGGAAGATGTCATCACTGGTGGACCCATACCACTGGTAGAACACACTGATGGAATTATTCCTCTGACAGAACACGATAGAATACGCTTACATCACTGGTAGAACATGCTGTACCACTGACAGAACACGCTACAATAATAGGAGAACACGCTGCAATAATAGGAGAACACGCTGCAATAATAGAACACGCTGCAATAATAGGAGAACACGCTGCAATAATAGGAGAACACGCTGCAATAATAGGAGAACACGACTCAAGAAATCGTAATGACACGATTGCACGGCCGGGGGTATGGTTAGGAGAACACGCTGCAATAAGAGAACACGCTGCAATAATAGCAGAACACGCTGCAATAATAGCAGAACACGCTACAATAATAGGAGAACACGCTGCAATAATAGCAGAACACGCTGCAATAATAGCAGAACACGCTGCGATAATAGCAGAACACGCTACAAGACTGATAGAACACGCTACAAGACTGATAGAACACGCTACAAGACTGATAGAACACGCTACGAGACTGATAGAACACGCTACAAGACTGATAGAACACGCTACAAGACTGATAGAACACGCTACAAGACTGATAGAACACGCTACAAGACTGATAGAACACGCTACAAGACTGATAGAACACGCTACAAGACTGATAGAACACGCTACAAGACTGATAGAACTCGCTACAAGACTGATAGAACAAGCTACAAGACTGATAGAACAAGCTACAAGACTGATAGAACACGCTACAAGACTGATAGAACACGCTACAAGACTGATAGAACACGCTACAAGACTGATAGAACAAGCTACAAGACTGATAGAACAAGCTACAACAATCATGGCACAATGCCACAGTCAGTATCCAGAACCAGCAATGCTGGTTATGTCTGACTCAACGCTATGTGTCTCTCGGTGTAGATTCATGATCCATAACTCAGGCGGCCGTGATCACTAAGTCTCCATAACGACAGCAACACTACAACCCTCGTCTGTACAGTGCCACCCCCTCCCCCCTCGTGTGTACAGTGCCACCACTCTCCCCATTGTATGTACAGTGCCACCACCCTCTCCCCTCGTCTGTATAGTGCCACCACCCTCCCCTTCGTCTGTACAGAGCCTCTCTTTACCCCGTCTATATAGTGCCCTCCCCATCTGCATAGTACCTACCCGCGAATACAAACTGCGTTATCAGTCTGTATTAATAGACTCTGCGTTCTCTCTCTTGCAGTGAATATCTCGTTAATACTTTACGAGGCGAATCTATCGTAACACTGTACCTGGAGTATATATACCTGGTGTATACCTGGAGTGGATTTTCGGGGTCAACACCCCCGCGGCCCGGTCCATGACCAGGCCTTGATAACTAAACAACAGAATTCCCAATACCGTAATTTTATTATTATTACTATTAATAATAATAATAATAATAATAATATTAATAATAATTATTATTATTATTACCGAGAATAATTCACATCAACATTATTTAGTTTATAAGTACCATGATTATTCTCTTCCCATTATTATTATTATTATTATTATTATTATTATTATTATTATTATTATTATTATTATTATAATAGGGAAGTGTTAACCCCATAATTGGTCGGTTCACTCGTGCCTAATGGCCTGTTTTCAGAATATCAGTTAATAAATTCTGTGTATTTCATTCTGTAGGAGCTGTAATTAGTCTCTATATTTTATTCAGTCTCTCTCTCTCTCTCTCTCTCTCTCTGTCTCTCTCTCTCTCTCTCTCTCTCTCTCTCTCTCTCTCTCTCTCTCTCTCTCTTAATTACGGTAATTATAAGTAGATAATGGAAAGCGTAATTCAACATGTTAGTAAAATTCAGATATATTAATTTTCAGTTATTATTTATTAAAACGAAGCGATAAAAATTAGTATATTAAAGATCCGGCAGTAAATATTTCTTCCAGATCATGATATTAATTAACCAGGTTAATAATATTCTCGGTAATATTGATTCAGGGTCAACCAGATCAGACAGAGACAAACCAGCTGGTTTAAACCTAGCATACACCAGCTGGTTTAAACCTAGCATACACCAGCTGGTTTAAATCTAGCATACACCAGCTGGTTTAAATCTAGCATACACCAGCTGGTTTAAATCTAGCATACACCAGCTGGTTTTTACCTAGCATACACCAACTGGCTTAAACCAGCTGACTTAAACCTGGCATAAACCAGTTGGCTTAATTCTGGCGTAAACTAGCCGGAATAAACTGGCATAAATCAGCTGGGATAAACCAGCTTGCATAAACCTGGCATAAACCTGATATGAACCAGCTGGCACCAAATGTGTTCAGTCCATGACTCTCAAGACTGATAAACCGAACACATCGACTCCAGGCTGAGGGACTGATTACCTAAAACTACTGCTCCTGTTTTTCCATCGTTCTTCTCTGTATTGGACTGACGAAGCCACTGTCTGGTGAATCGCTTTATCAATAAAATTCCCCAAATGCTGCACAAGTGTCTCATTCTTCAACTTGTCGGATTTCTAAATCATTTATAAGGTAATGCGAGGTGCCGTGGTTATGTGAAAGACCTGGGAGTAATAATGTCAGAGAATCTCACTTTCAAAGATCACAACAATGTATCTACCACATCTGCTAGGAAACTGATGGGAAGGATAACGAGAACCTTCAAAACCAGAGATGACGATCCCATGATGTTTCTCGTTACTTACGATAGAAATGAGAGTCACCTTAACGAGGTGTATTACAAGACATAACGACAAGACACAAGCATTCACACACTCACAAATGTTTATTGTCGACTCAGTAAGAGTTTAGGCAACATTATTTACCGATGCAAAAGACATAAATATAGATGGGGCTTACGAGATTAGTACGTGATTACCTCGGATCAGATACCAGCGAGCATAACACACACACACACACACACACACACACACACACACACACACACACACACACACACACACACACACACACACACACACACACACACACACACATTCTTTAAGGAATCCGTTTACATTTTCCTTGTATAAAAATGATAGAGACAAAAGCGAGTGAAGTGCGTACGCCAGAAGTTGTTTTTCATTATCTTAAAAGCCTGGATGTAAATATTATCTTGATTTTCCTGGGTCTTTGTTTCAACCCTGACTCCTTCCAGCTCACTCTCCTTCCAGCTCACTCTCCTTCCAGCTCACTCTCCTTCCAGCTCACTCTCCTTCCAGCTCACTCTCCTTCCAGCTCACTCTCCTTCCAGCTCACTCTCCTTCCAGCTCACTCTCCTTCCAGCTCACTCTCCTTCCAGCTCACTCTCCTTCCAGCTCACTCTCTCCTTCCAGCTCACTCTCCTTCCAGCTCACTCTCCTTCCAGCTCACTCTCCTTCCAGCTCACTCTCCTTCCAGCTCACTCTCCTTCCAGCTCACTCTCCTTCCAGCTCACCCTCTCTTCCAGCTCACTCTCCTTCCAGCTCACTCTCCTTCCAGCTCACTCTCCTTCCAGCTCACCTCTCCTTCCAGCTCACTCTCCTTCCAGCTCACCCCTACTCCTCCCTTCCAGCTCACTCTCCTTCCAGCTCACTCTCCTTCCAGCTCACCTCTCCTTCCAGCTCACTCTCCTTCCAGCTCACTCTCCTTCCAGCTCACTCTCCTTCCAGCTCACTCTCCTTCCAGCTCACTCTCCTTCCAGCTCACTCTCCTTCCAGCTCACTCTCCTTCCAGCTCACTCTCCTTCCAGCTCACCCTCTCCTTCCAGCTCACCTCTCTTCCAGCTCACCTTCTCAGCTCACTCCTTCCAGACTCACCCTCCTTCCAGCTCACTCTCCTTCCAGCTCCCCTCCTTCCAGCTCACTCTCCTTCCAGCACTCTCCACTCACCTCCTTCCAGCTCACCTCCTTCCAGCTCACCCTCACTCATCCAGCTCACCTCCTTCCAGCTCACTCTCCTTCCAGCTCACCTCCTTCCAGCTCACTCTCCTTCCAGCTCACCCCCTTCCAGCTCACTCTCCTTCCAGCTCACTCTCCTTCCAGCTCACTCTCCTTCCAGCTCACTCTCCTTCCAGCTCACCTCTCCTTCCAGCTCACCTCCTTCCAGCTCACCCCTCCTTCCAGCTCACCTCCTTCCAGCTCACCCTCCTTCCAGCTCACTCTCCTTCCAGCTCACCCTCCTTCCAGCTCACTCTCCTTCCAGCTCACTCTCCTTCCAGCTCACCTCCTTCCAGCTCACTCTCCTTCCAGCTCACCTCCTTCCAGCTCACCTCCTTCCGCTCACTCTCCAGCTCACCTCCTTCCAGCTCACTTACTCACCTCCTTCCAGCTCACCTCTTCCAGCTCACCCCTTCACTATCCTCAGCTCACTCTCCTTCCAGCACTCCTCGCTCCTTCCTTCCAGCTCACCCTCCTTCCAGCTCACTCTCCTTCCAGCTCACTCCCTTCCAGCTCACCCTCCTTAGCTCACTCGCTCACTCTCCTTCCAGCTCACCTCCTTCCAGCTCACTCCTTCCAGCTCACTCTCCTTCCAGCTCACCTCTCCAGCTCACTCTCCTTCCAGCTCACTCTCTCCAGCTCACCCTCCTTCCAGCTCACTCACTTCTCATGACTTCTTCAGCTACACTCTTCAGCTTCCTCCAGCTACTCACATACCTCTCAGCTCAACTCTCCTCCAGCTCACCCTCCTTCCAGCTCACTCTCCTTCCAGCTCACCTCCTTCCAGCTCACTCTCCTTCCAGCTCAACTCTCCTTCCAGCTCACTCTCCTTTCAGCAACTCTTCCAGCTCAACCTCTAGCTCAATCCTCCTTCCAGCTACTCATCTCCAATGACAGTCAGATACATTACACATAATATATTCTATACAACAGAAACTTCTACTTCTATTACTAAGTCACTCATCATTTTCAGTTGGCTCGACGTCATCATTCCTATAACCTATCTTCACCCACAACATACCAGGTACAACTAACTTCAGTCAACCTCCGTACCAGTCACAATGACATGACGCACAGAAACACAAATGCTTCACTCCGTCCAGAACATCTAATCACTTCTAGTCCGCTCACTTTAGTAACAAAAAAACTTATATTCTGAAATTCCCAGTTACGCAGAATTGTATTAATCCAATTCAGCGCACCAACCACTACACATTGAGCGACAGGTAACACAATTACGAAGTAATACACTCCCTCCAGACACAAACGTTGACTGCTCATAAAACATTCAATCACTTGAGTCCCTTATCCAGCACTAATTGTCGTATTCCAGTTATACACAAACTTAAACCAAGCAAACACACTTCTGTCCGTAACACATACACGTTAGCTGACCAGCAACACACAATGGCGAACAACAACCACAGTGGAGCCTCAACACAATGAGCCGCACCAACAACACACGAACAATGAGCCAATAAGGTTACAGAAAATTAGTCAAAACTCAATGCTGTAACAAATACGGAAGGGAAAACTTGTCAAATTTTCTGAAGTTCCTCCTTCTTTCTTCTGCTCTGACGTCCATTTCACAGTTATAACCTTATTCTTCAAGAGCCACCTCTGGCGGTAACAAAACTAACAGCAGCTCTGCAACTGCCTTCATGTTAATGACGACGCCGACATTTGCTAGTGTTGTAAACATCCTGGAATATTTTTGCTACCTTGTAATTTAAGGTGAGAAGTCTCAACAAAAAGATTTTATTGTTGCTTGTCGTGTTTTCTTTGAGTTTTGCTTGTCGTTGGAATTTCCGCCTTCTTGGGCGAGCTGTTACACAATTAAACTGGCCTGAGAGGAACTCGCCTCATCTGTGGGACTTTTGTAAGTGATTCTTCCAGCTGGGACAAGAAAATAGAGCATAGTTGCAGAGAATATGACAGTCTCAGGATTGATTTAATTACAAAAAAAGAGCATACACGGAGACAAAGAAAAGGTGAGGGGGGGGGAAGAAGTGAGTAAGAACAGGTTAAGATCCTAAGTGGTCTTAATTTTCGAGAACTCGTTTGAAAAAAAAAAGGTTTTGTATGCGTGTTCTCACCTAGTTGAAGTTGCAGGGGTCGAGTCCTAGCTCCTGGCCCCGCCTCTTCACTGGTCGCTACTAGGTCACTCTCCCTGAACCGTGAGCTTTATCATGTGTGTGTGTGTGTGTGTGTGTGTGCTTTATCATGTGTGTGTGTGTGTGTGTGTATGTTTTTCAGAATCACAATATATTTCTTTAATACACCGGCCGACTCTGGCAAGATACCACTGTCTTGCCAGAGTCGCGTCGATACTACAGCTCAGATGCCCCTTCAGTCTGCAAATATCCGCACCCCTCCTTCAGAGTCCAGGCGCTGTACTTCCAACTTCCGGGACTCGAGTCCGGCTAACCGATTTCTCTATATCTTATCTCAACATCTCCTGATATGAATCCCGCTAAACGACTCGCGGAAATCGAGAAAAACGTGCGAGTGATTGTCAGAGTCACGACTGAGCTGGGCAGATCAGTGGAAATATATTCGATACGAGCACTCAGAATTTATCCGAAGGTGATCCAAGTGTCGTTCTGCCGACGACAGTGAACAAACGACACAGAAATGGGTGGTTTTAATAAACACCTGCCTTTGTATGGGTTAGTTGGCTCATACAAGGCAGGTGTTTATTAATAAAACAGGTCGGGATTGAACCCGCGGTCATAGTCTCAAAACTCCAGCCCGTCGCGTTATCCACTAGACCAGCTAGCCACAATAAGATTCATCCAACTAGGTATATTTCTACACCATAGGAAGGTTAGCACAGGCACCACTGTGACCACAAATGCAAGTTTTTACAGACGAATCTCCAGCTAGCGTGGCCGTGACGAACTCTAGCTCAGGTCCCTTCCCTGGTTTGTTTGCAATCGTGTCATTACGATTTCTTGAGTCAATAAAACAGGTGTTTATAAATAACACACTCACAGGAAAGAGAAGCTTACGACGTTTCGGTCCGACTTGGACCATAAACAAAGTCACACTCCATTCTTATGTTCCTGTATCTGCAGAACAATCATTTATCATGACAACGTTCTGTTCCGTGTAGAGCGAAACGTTGTCCCGATACAAGCTTACTCTGCGACCTGTGTCTTCTCTCGGCACATGTATCCGAGCGTGCTGGAGGAAGTAACTGTATATAATATACATACTCTTCCTTCCTGACCTGAAACTTGCTGCGTTTAATCTTAGGAGACACGTAAGTTCCTCCGTCTTCTAATATCATGTTCATTTTTCCACTATAATCTACCTGGTCCATAATTACTATTTCATTTGCTTTGTCTGTTTCGTAAGGTGAAGTCCAGGATCTTCCCTGAATTCATGGTATAACTTAACAAATCTTTGAGGACAGTTGTGTTGCAGAGGTTTGAACAAAGCTGCAACACAATTGCCCTCAAAGTCTAGGATCTTTCCTTAATTTCTGGTATAGCTTAACAAATCTTTGAGGGCAATTATGTTGCAGCTTTGCTCAGACCTCTGCAACACAACTGTCCTCAAAGATTTGTTAAGTTATGCCATGAATTCAGGGAAGATCCTGGATTTTAAGGGCAATTGTGTTGCAGCTTTGCTCAGACCTCTGCAACACAACTGATTATAGTGGGAAAATGAACATGATATTAGAAGACTCGCTTCGTAAACTAGGAAAAAAATATAAGGGTTATCTTCAGTGCCCGAGATGAGACTGTAACCACCAAGGTCTGAGAGATACTGGACCAAGTTATCAACGTCGTTCCCTCGTGATATCAACACGTTTCGCACGATTTATCAACACGTTTCGCACAATTTATCAACACATATCGCTCAATTTATCAATACGTTTTGCTCGATTTACCTACACATTTTGCTCCATTTACCAGCATGTTCCGCTCATTTTATGAACACATTTCGCTCAATTTACAAACACGTTTCGCTCAATTTACAAACACGTCTCGCTCAATTTACAAACACGTTTCGCTCAGATTATCAACACGTTTCGCTGAGGTTACCATTTTTTTTTCATTCATTTAAAACAAAGAAAAATATACATCAGTGAAAATATTACTTTTGTCATAACAGCTGTGGTCGGGTGAGGCAGGAAAAGGCAGGGGAAAAAAAGTTGTAATCTCTTGCTGTGATCCATCAAACTGTGGTATTAAACTGGCATGCAGCATGCAGTGGCTTATGTGGAATGAGAGGAATTTTATGTTATGTTCAATCATCACTCACGATTATTTTTTTTTTTTTTGGGGGGGGAGTTATATGTCGAAGCAATATTTGTGTAGGCGCGTGATTGTATTTGTCGAGCCTTATATATCTGTGTTTTTGTTATGATGAAATATTTTGTCATATATTATATATATATATATATATATATATATATATATATATAATATATATATATATATATATATATATATATATAGATAGATAGATAGATATATGCAAGGAATTCGCAAGAGCAGGCAAAATATACACAAACACTGATCTCTGGCTGAAGGAGACTCGAACCTACGAACCTTGGAACAAGGTACGCAGTGCTTTACCAATCTA
>NC_069440.1:27435805-27475805 GCF_026875155.1 Cherax quadricarinatus
CTGTTCTGTGACTGGAGTAACGTCTGTGACTGGAGTAACGTCTGTTCTGTGACTGGAGTAACGTCTGTGCTGTGACTGGAGTAACGTCTGTGACTGGAGTAACGTCTGTTCTGTGACTGGAGTAACGTCTGTGACTGGAGTAACGTCTGCTCTGTGACTGGAATAACGTCTGTTCTGTGACTGGAGTAACGTCTGTGACTGGAGTAACGTCTGTGACTGGAGTAACGTCTGTTCTGTGACTGGAGTAACGTCTGTTCTGTGACTGGAGTAACGTCTGTGACTGGAGTAACGTCTGTGACTGGAGTAACGTCTGTTCTGTGACTGGAGTAACGTCTGTGACTGGAGTAACGTCTCTGACTGTAACTAGAGTAACGTCTGTTCGTTTGCTTCATTTGTTTTTTTTTGGCGTAGATGTGGATGCACACACCACTTACCATCGCCAGTGTCCGCCTTGTCATCTTTTTCCCCTCCCTCTGGTAACCATCGCAGGTATCATCTCCACGAAGTGCTTCGGTCACCTTGAGATCCCAGAAAGGAATCTTTGTATCACATAATTCCAGCTCCTGTCCCCAACGAGAGTGCTTCCAAAGTTGTTAGCGCAAAGGACGCATTCTCCAGTTATCGAGCCGAAATACACAATTCCAAGGTAATTCACTATGTTATTAAGTTGGCTAATCGGTACTTACACAGCCTATAACTGCATCAGCAGTTATAGACTAAACTACTTCTGAGGACGCACCAGTGAAAGAGACAGAGAGACAGACAGACAGACAGACAGACAGACAGACAGACAGTCAGACAGTCAGTCAGAGATGATTAAATTAGGCTTTCTCCGGTGACTAAAAAGACATTAAGAGAATGTAAACCTTGATTGAAACACTTCCGCTTGATGACAAAGTTCTCTCAACTTTCCCATGGTCCCGTCATACCCGCTGCCAGTAAGACCCCGGGTATGCTGCCTACAACAATTCCGTGAGTAGGATCTTCTCGTTGTCGAAGGTCGGGGAAGTCCTTTAACTAGCCACACTGTTAATGGTCCAAGTCGGACCGAAACGTCGCCATACGTTTCTTTTTTGTATGTGCTGGTTATTTGTGTATTATCTGATTCTATTTTGTCCTCTTCGTAAGAAGCATCGGCTTCTGATGAGGGAATCTGCTCAGAGCAGGTGCACCATTTCTAAAATATAATTAGCCAAGTGTCCCCTACACACTCAGCAACACCAGCTTACTTCTAGGATACGCCAGGTCCTCTACTCTTTCTTATTAACATCAAAGACCTTCCAAATACATCGCGACTCCTTAAACCAGTTCTGTTCGAAGATGACGCCACTTACGTCTTCTCTCACTCAAACCCCAGCTGTACTTAGTGACGCTGTAAACAGCGAGCTGCGTAAAATATCAAACTGGCTGACGACCAACAAACCCACTGAGAAGTCTTTCCCAGGTATCTGCATGTAAACCAAAATCTGGAATGGTCTATTTACAATTTACTGTAGGTGACCTGCACGTGGAAAAAGTTATATAAATCTTTCTCTAGTGGAAGTACATCAACGCTGAGAATTTAAAGCAGATCGAATGAGGCGTTCTTGTAAACACTTTAAGTCGCCTCTTTGGGGATATGTAATTATCTGCACCTTTACTCTCAGCTAGGCTCTCTAATTACAGCAATTACCCCGCGAATACACACACTTCAATTAGTCCGAACTGTAATATTGCGGCCGCTCTATCATGGATCTCCAAAGGACCAAGAATTACCGCATTCTCATCTTTTAATTTAGCGGTTTTAACTTTTAAGGTTTAAATAATAAGATAAGAACCCCTAGTAGAAATAAGTTACTTGGACTTTTCTGGGTTATCCTAAGTAATATATACATATGTTGCTATGTGTGATAAATTGTGTAGCCATTTATGTGTACCTGTACCTAAATAAACTTACAATAACACCGTCTATCGCAGCACACGCCTGCTATTATTTTCCAGGTCCCGCTGCAGAAGCAGCACCGCCTCTGAACGGCTCATCACATGACACAGACTCATGTCAGGTCGTTCTCCCTGACGAATGTTATAACAACAACAACCCACAAGGATTTCCCGTCGGGTTTTCTCCAATATCTCCAGCAGGGAGTGAGGACATGTAATCAAGGAAAGTGGAGGTACTCTAGAAGGGGTCGAGCTGTGTCTTAAGGAAGCTGAAAATGTGATGCTCGTCCAGCCAAGTAATATGTTCAGGGTGGGAAGAGATGCTCTCGCCCAGGCAGCCTCTGTCTTGTACTCTGTGTCATATATACGTTTGGCAATTTTTTTTTTTCCAGCTTTTGTCAGCTAACAAAACTTGGTCTTTTTAATAGCATTAAATACTTTCATTTCACGGTTGTCTGCTAATTTAACTATGGTAACTTCTACATGCTATTATGCAGTATATTGTTTTTCCTCAAAGGGATTTGATTTATTATTATTATTATTATTATTATTATTATTATTATTATTATTATTACAACCTTTCGGATTTAGCACCTCCCTATGAACGCAATAATAACTCTATAGTAATAATTCCAAGATAATGGGTGCTATGATCCTAAATTGAATTGTTACAATAGTATGATTATGCAAATCTGCATTGCAAATGTGATCTCGGAGCTACACGCCTTCCATTCTCTGACGATGCAATACTAGAAGGCAACCCCCTTACACCTGCTGCCCCTGTTCACCTAGCAGCAAATATCTGGGTACCTGGGTGTTAGTCGACTGATCTGAGTGGCATTCTGGGAAAGGGCTGTAAGAAACTACTGGTAATCAGCCTCATTGCTTCTTGGGTTATTCAGAGTCTACTCCATTAGGGATTAATGGCCTGAAGATTGCATGATGCTTCTATTTAGCACTCTAGGTCGCTCATGCACCTAGCCACAGCATCACCACAGGCTAAAAGATCCTGGTTCATCTCGACGCTTGCGTGAAGTACAGGCCACCTCTGCTGGCATACTCAATCATTCACTCGTTGCTATCAACCAAGATCGAGAAGGGAGGCTTCCTATGAATCATACATACAACCACACTCCTGGGACCGAAGATCTGTCCTCTCCATCATCCTGACGCGGATTTGACCCTGAATAATCATTATCATAACTCAAATTTTTACCTCCCTGGACTGCCATGAGCTACGTATTGTTGGAATGTATAACTTGTGCTACGACAGAATGATGCGATATTGTCACTGGTTTACGCTCTCAGAATGACAATGAACTGTCAAACACTTCCTTATAATTAGTGTGTTTACTTCTTCTTATTCTCCTTCTTGCTAATAGATGAAGTCTTATTAATTTTAGTTGAGCAAAGACAACACTAAAAGTTTAAATCCTCATGGAAGACAAAAGTCAACATTTGGACTGAAATTTAAAAGAGATTTGGACTGACTTCCCTGATTATTGTTGTTGTTGTTGTTGTTGTTGTTGTTGTTGTTGTTGTTGTTGTTGTTACTTGGATTATCATTCAATTCACATAAAGCGTTCAACCCGTGTGAGTCTTTCGTTGAGTGTTTTAACGAATTTACCTTGAGAAAAAGGCCTAGAGTCTTAAGCCCACTCAAGTCTCCTTTAAAGTATTAAATAAAGTGCTTATGAATCGAGTTTACACCAGAGAAACATCTGCAGACACATCTCTCTCTCTCTCTCTCTCTCTCTCTCTCTCTCTCTCTCTCTCTCTCTCTCTCTCTCTCACACATATCTGGGATCAAGACAACCATCCACCTTGGAGGATACACCACTAGGTCAGTACCCCCACGGGACCTCATGAACATTCATCTTGCTCCGTCATCATCTGTCCTGGCCTCCAGGTTCTTCCTTGGATGCAGCCTTACTAAATTTTCTCAGCATCTTCCCTTATCTCTTTCCTTCCCTCTCCGGTTCCTCTCCACGCCCGCCTCTCCACGCCGACTGAGAGTGCATGCTGGCGTATTTATTTTCCTGCTTGTGTTCACTCTTTTATTTATGTCTTACATTTCCTCTCACTTCTCGCAACCAGGAAAGGCAGAATTGCTGCTTCTTTTAACGTACATATTTATATATATATATATATATATATATATATATATATATATATATATATATATATATATATTATACACGTTACCTTTTTTAATATATTACAAAAAATATGTCAGCAAAGCACTACTTTCCCAGTCAAAAAAGTTATTGACCTTTGGTAACATGGTTACTATTACTTAATATGTCTGGTTCCATCTCTCTCTCTCTCTCTCTCTCTCTCTCTCTCCTCTCTCTCTCTCTCTCTCTCTCTCTCTCCTCCTCCTCCTCCTCCTGTGTGGTAACTCCCATGTGATCAACAGCTCCTTGTTTTCACTCCTTTCATCCTTCACGATTCCTTAAGCGAACGATGAAATGTCCCATTGTTGACAAGTACGGAGTATGAGGTTCGCCGGTAATATCCCGACCCGGGTCACCAGAGGGTCACCAGAGGGTCACCAGAGGGTCACCAGAGGGTCACCAGAAGGAGAAGACTAATCAAAAGTACGGAGACAGACACACAAGCTACTGGACAAGTAAAGATAATCAACCCACAGAACCCACAGTGAAGCAAAGGCAGGAAAAAAATATCTGTGTATTTCGACCTCACTCTGAAACCCTCTTCGGCATCTTCCCATGACAAAGCTCAACACAGAGCGAAACGTTGCCCCCAGTGAAGCTTCATACCATTCGAGTCTTTGTCATCAAAGGTGGGAACCTGAAATTCTTTCGTTCAATTCTCCCATGGTAATAAGCCAAGACATATTTTCACAATCATTTTAACATTACCAATATTCAACAATGTTTTACTAATTATCGAAAGCATTGGCACGAAATAAAATAATATCCAGCCCTTTCATTGCGCACGAATGCATTCACAAAAATAATAATAACAAATGTTGATCGTGCATCAGGATCACGTTGCGTTTTGTATAATTAATCAAACTTCACGAGAAGCATTAAGCATATTGTGTTTAATTAATTCCAAATGTGATTACACAAAAATCGTTCTTTTTGCCCCATGTGCGTCGCAACAAATCAGTATTGTGCGCCACGCGAGCGCCTCAGCGCAGCGTAAGGGGGAGTAATCAACTGGTTAATCACAGGAATTTTTATATTGTGTATTTTGTTAATTAGAAAAATGATATGATGAGATTTTGCGGAGTTATAAGAGACGGTGGCAATGGTTTGGGTTCGGGGGGGAAGGGGTGTTGTTAGTGGTGGTTGGTTGGTTGGTGGTGGTAGGTGGTTGGTTGATTGGTTGGTTGATTAGTTGATTAGTTGATTGGTTGGGTGGTGGAGGTGGCTATGGTAATGAGTAAATCAAGGCATAAATAACGGATAAATAACAGAAATAACAGATAAGATAGGTATGCAACAGTTAGGTGTCTTTATTTTCGAAACGTTGGGCATACGCTGCAGGTTTCTCCAGTCGAAAATAGGCCTGCTGTGTAGGCGGTACATTTCTAATTAAACATATCTAACTGCTGAACCTGTTCGTACTGTACAACATTATGGTATTCATGGAAATAAATGGTATAAAATACCGAAACAATGGAAATATAAACACATAAGCAGTATAATGTGATCCTTTGTTGACAACGTTTCGCCCACTAATAGCAACCAGATCTGTTTCTAACGTGATAAAGCCCACTGTGTGGGCGAAACGTTGTCAATAAAGGATCACATGTGTTTATATTTCACATGTGTTTATGTTTCCATTATCATATTCACACATGTTTGGGTCTCCAAGCAGTTCAGAGTTCTCCCAGAGTATTGTTGTCTTATGGTTGATATCTGTGACCTGTATTGTTTACCTAATTGAAGAATCCATTGGCTGGCGAAACGTTTCCTCAATAAAGAGCCCCAAATGTTGAACAAGTGTCTCGTTCATCAACTTGTCAGCTTTCCAAACCACTACATCACATCATTTACCCTGTTACTTCCAAAATGGATTTTAGCTACAACTGTGGTTTTGCCTTCCTGTTCCTGGGTCAGTATCCTGCTGTTTGGTAAAGGATAGTACAGCTGTTCCTGTTTTATTATTGCTGGGAAGGTCACGTTTGTTACTTTTTCATTTCCTGTTTCTGTGAGAGCTATGATGTCTGGTGGAGCCTCTACGATTCTTCCTTTTAATTCACGTCTTTTGTCTGAGAATCCACTTATATTTTTGAGTGATGATTTAGTTTTCGGGTAATTACTGTGTGTGTGTATGTGTGTACTCACCTATAAGTACTCACTTCATAGCTTCTGGCCTCACTTTTAAACTGATCGCTCCTAGGTTCACTCTGGCTTTGAGAGGCTTACTGTGCGTTCGTGTGTGTGTGTGTGTGTGTGTGTGTGTGTGTGTGTACTCACCTATTTGTGGTTGCAGGGGCCGATTCGCAGCTACTGGCCCCCCCTCTTCATGGGCCGCTACTAGGTCACTCTCCCTGCTCCATGAACTTCATCATACCTCTTCTTAAAGCTATGTATGGATCCTGCCTCCACTACATCGCTTTCCAGACTATTCCACTTCCTGACTGAAGAAATACTTCCTAACATCCCTGTGCCTCATGTGTGTGTGTTTAAACTCACAAGAACTCTTCAAAGCATACAAGACTCTCAGGGACATGAGAAGCTCATAGCAGATGCGGGTGATAACATCCGCATGGAACAAGCACCTTGAAGGTGAGACTGGTGTGGGTGTAGCCGCCTCCAACAATCCGTCCAGTGTCGCCACACGCCTCTGAGAACGCCACCGCACCAATTTGCAGCCACCACAGGTCCCCCAGCATCAAAGACAGCGCCTCGGCTCCTCTATCTGTCTCTGACTGAGAGTGGCAGAGGCATCAGCCTGACTGGCATACTGATGGACTTACCTGCAATCTCTCTTTCTTTAATGGGTTATTCCTCTCTCTCTCTCTCTCTCTCTTTAATGGGCTATTCGTCTCTCTCTCTCTCTCTCTCTCTCTCTCTCTCTCTCTCTCTCTCTCCTTCTCCTCTCTCTCTCTCTCTCTCTCTCTCTCTCTCTCTCTCACACACACACACACACACACACACCACACACACACACACACACACACACACACACACACAAGCGATGTAGAGGAGGTAGGAACCATACACAGTTTTTAGGCCCATGGAGCAGGGAGAGGGAGGACCCAGTAGCGTTCAGTAAAGAGGCGGGGCCAGGAGCTGAGTCTAGACCCCTGCAACCACAATTAGGTGAGTACCATTAAGTGAGTACACACACACACACACACTCACACACACACACACACACACACACACACACACACACACACGCACACGCACACGCACACATGCACACACACACACACATGCACACACACACACACATACACACACACACACCACACACACACACACACACACACACACACACACACACACACAACTGCATGGGGAAGCTCTATCAGAGGAGACTGTAGTAAATGAAAGAGCTAAGCTTTATGTGGAGGCCCTAACAGACAACAACAGAGCCCAAGGAAAGCCGAGAAGGGAAAATGACAGGCCACTGAGCCCAAGTACATTAGCCAGTGAAACTGAAGAAAGGAAAGCTGCAGTGGAGGAAACCAAATTAAATGAGGGGATACACAGGGATATGCAGTGGGAGAATGAAAGGGTGAGGTCAGTCTTTGTGTATGGGCTCCAGGAAGTTGAAGGGGAAACATATGAAGCAAGAAAACAAGGGAAAAAAAAGCAATCAATTGAAAGCATCATGAAAACAATAGGAGAAGACGACATGACCCAGCTGGAAAATTTTCGGAGAATAGGGGGGTTTGTAAAAAAAAGAACCTATCCAGTGAAAGTGACCTTCAAGGCAGAAGCGACTCGGACCAGGATCCTGCAGGAGAAAGCACGATTAAGGGACATGCCGGCATACAGGAAGGTGTATCTCGACCGGGACAGAACACAAGAAGAAAGGCAGAAACTGAGAGAGATGGTACAAATGCGAAAGGAGGAAAGAGAGGGGATGGAGAAGACACAGGAGATCCCAGACCCAGGAAGAAGATCAAATACAGCCTCCCTCACAACTTCCTATAGAAGCCTCCCAACCAGGTCAACCCCAGTGCAACCAAACACTCTAAATCAAAACACCCATGCCACATCCAATGCCCCCACCCACTACATTACAAACTCCACCCCCACAGCAACAACCCATAGTTCCTTACCAGGTCTCCCACTTCCCCAACCCCAATAAAACCTCCCAGACCACAGTCTTAGAAAAGAAGTTGAAGGTGTGGTATACAAATGCAGATGGAATAACAAACAAGTATGAGGAGTGGCACGAAAGAATCAAAGAGACATCCCCAGACATAATAGCACTCACAGAAACAAAACTCACCAGAAATAATAACAGATTCAATCTTTCCATCCGGATACCAAATCCTCAGGAAAGACAGAGGGAGGAGAGGGGAGGAGGAGTTGCACTGCTCATTAAAAACCAGTGGGGTTTTGAGAAAATTGAAGGAATGGATGGCACGGGCGAAAGGTACTACTTAGTAGGAACAATCCAGTCTGAGGGACATAAGGTGATAATTGAAGTAATGTACAATCCACCACAGAACTGCAGGAGGCCAAGAGAAGAATTATGATGAGAGCAACAGAGCAATGATCGACACACTAGCCGAGGTGGCCAGGAGAGCACACATGGGGGAGCAAAGTTACTAGTTATGGGTGATTTCAATCACAAGGAGATTGACTGGGAAAACCTGGAGCCCCATGGGGGTCCCGAAACATGGAGAGCCAAGATGATGGATGTGGTACTGGAAAACCTCATGCATCAACATGTTAGAGACACTACCAGAGAGAGAGGAGAGGATGAACCAGCAAGGCTGGACCTTGTATTCACATGAGTAGTTCGGACATCGAGGGTATCATGTATGAAAGGCCCCTGGGAGCTAGTGATCATGTGGTTCTGTGCTTCGACTACATAGTTGAGCTCCAAGTGGAGAGAGTAGCAGGAATAGGGTGGGAAAAACCAAACTACAAAAGGGGGAACTACTCAGGCATGAGGAACTTCCTTCAAGACATTCAGTGGGAGAGGGAACTGACAGGAAAACCAGTACAAGAAATGATGGACTATGTAGCAACAAAATGCAAGGAGGCAGAGGAGAGGTTTGTTCCCAAGGGAAACAGAAATAATGGGAAGAACAGAACGAGTCCTTGGTTCACCCAAAGGTGTAGGGAGGCAAAAACTAAGTGTACTAGAGAATGGAAAAGGTACAGAAGGCAGAGAACTCAGGAAAATAAAGAAATCAGCCGAAGAGCCAGAAACGAATATGCACAGATAAGAAGGGAGGCTCAGCGGCAATATGAAAATGACATAGCATCAAAAATAAAGACTGACCCGAAGCTGTTGTACAGCCACATCAGGAGGAAAACAACAGTCAAGGACCAGGTAATCAGACTGAGGAAGGGTGATGAGGAATTCATAAGAAACGACCAAGAGGTATGTCAGGAGCTCAACACAAGATTTAAAGAGGTATTTACAGTGGAAACCAGTAGGAAATCAGAACAGGGGGGCACACCAGCAAGTGCTGGATGAGGTACATATAACCAAGGAGGAGGTGAAGAAGTTGCTATGCGAACTTGACACCTCAAAGGCGGTGGGACCAGACAACATCTCTCCATGGGTCCTTAAAGAGGGAGAAGAGATATTGTGTGAGCCATTAACAAAGATCTTCAACACATCATTTGAAACTGGGCAACTCCTGAGGTATGGAAAATGGCAAATGTAGTCCCAATTTTTTAAAAGGGAGACAGACATGAGGCACTAAACTACAGACCTGTATCACTAACGTGTATAGTATGCAAGGTCATGGAGAAGATCATCAGGAGGAGAGTGGTGGGCACCTGGAAAGAAACAAGTGTATAATTGACAACCAGCACGGTTTCAGGAAAGGAAAATCCTGTGTCACAAACCTACTAGAGTTTTTATGACAAGGTGACAGAAGTAAGACAAGAGAGAGAGGGGTGGATCGACTGCATATTTTTGGACTGCAAGAAGGCCTTCGACACAGTTTCCTCACAAGAGGATCAGGCACACATAACAGGAAAGGCACTGCAATGGATCAGAGAATATCTGACAGGGAGGCAAAAAACGAGTCATGGTACGCGACGAGGTGTCAGAGTGGGCGCCTGTGACAAGCGGGGTTCCACAGGGGTCAGTCCTAGGACCTGTGCTGTTCTTGTATATGTGAACGACATAACGGAAGGGATAGACTCAGAAGTGTCCTTGTTTGCAGATGATGCGAAGTTAATGAGAAGAATCAAATCGGATGAGGATCAGGCAGGACTACAAAGAGACCTGGACAGGCTACAAGCCTGGGCCAGCAACTGCTCCTTGAATTTAACCCTGCCAAAAAGCAAAGTCCATGAAGATTGGGGAAGGGCAAGAAGACCGCAGACACAATATAGTTTTTGATGGCCAAAGACTGCAAACCTCACTCAAGGAAAAAGATCTGGGGGTGAGTATAACACCGAGCATATCTCCTGAGGCGCACATCAATCAGATAACTGCTGCAGCATACGGGCGCCTGGCAAACCTACGGATAGCGTTCCGATACCTCAGTAAGGATTCGTTTAAGACTCTGTATACCATTTACGTCAGGCCCATACTGGAGTATGCAGCACCAGTTTGGAATCCACACCAAGTCAAGCACGTCAAGAAATTAGAGAAAGTGCAAAGGTTTGCAACAAGACTAGTCCCAGAGCTACGGGGATTGTCCTACGAAGAAAGATTGAGGGAAATCGGTGACGACAGTGGAGGACAGGAGGGTCAGGGGAGACATAACGACATATAAAATACTGCGCGGAATAGACAAGGTGGACAAAGACGGGATGTTCCAGAGAAGGGACACAGACACAAGAGGTCACAATTGGAAGTTGAAGACTCAGATGAATCAAAGGGATGTTAGGAAGTATTTCTTCAGTCATAGAGTAGTCAGGCCGTGGAATAGCCTAGAAAGTGACGTAGTGGAGGCGGGAACCATACATAGTTTTAAGGCGAGGTATGATAGAGCTCATGGGGCAGGGAGAGAGAGGACCTAGTAGCAATCAGCGAAGAGGCGGGGCCAGGAGCTGTGACTCGACCCCTGCAACCACAAATAGGTGAGTACAAATAGGCGAGTACACACAGTTTTTCTATATAAACGTAATAATTTCATAGTATATATTCAGCGGGGGAAACGTTAAACCCACAGGGGCTCAGCAGCACCTGGGAGGGACTACGAAGCAATCAGATTTGAATCAAAGACCATAAGGAGAGGACCTCCATTAACCTAGATCAAGAGCCCTACAACGGCAACAAGACATCCAACTGGAAAACCAAAAAATTCTCAAATTTCACACAAATAAACAAAAAGTCACATTAAAAAATTTAAATTATAATAAAAAAACTATTAAGTCAGTCAACTGCCGCTTCAATCAAGTCAAAAAGGCAACAAATATTTTTTTTCTTTAATTGAGCCGTGATAAATATAGAAGGGACATTGTGGTTCATTTAATCTTCAGCTCCACTGGTTTTGGAAATGAATAACGAAATGTGTTCATTAATTTTCCATTCAATGGCTATTCAGGTCATAATAGACTGGACGAAACAAAAACAAAAAAAGATTTGTATCATGCATGATACTGGTCGCTGCTTCATTTTGTAAATAATTATGAAATGGCTAATAATATAAATGTGTGAGACTGGGATTATAACTTGTCTGGTGTGTGTGTGTGTGTGTGTGGTGTGTGTGTGTAGTTGTGTGTGTGTGTTGTGATGTGTGTGTGTGTGCCTGTGTGTGCCTTGTGTGGTGTGTGTGTGTGTGTGTGTGTGTGTGCCTGTGTGTGTGTGTGTGTGTGTGTGTGTGTGTGTACTCACCTAGTTGTACTCACCTAGTTGAGGTTGCGGGGGTCGAGTCCGAGCTCCTGGCCCCGCCTCTTCACTGATCGCTACTAGGTCACTCTCCCTGAGCCGTGAGCTTTATCATACCTCTGCTTAAAGCTATGTATGGATCCTGCCTCCACTACATCGCTTCCCAAACTATTCCACTTACTGACTACTCTGTGGCTGAAGAAATACTTCCTAACATCCCTGTGATTCATCTGTGTCTTCAGCTTCCAACTGTGTCCCCTTGTTACTGTGTCCAATCTCTGGAACATCCTGTCTTTGTCCACCTTGTCAATTCCTCTCAGTATTTTGTATGTCGTTATCATGTCCCCCCTATCTCTCCTGTCCTCTAGTGTCGTCAGGTTGATTTCCCTTAACCTCTCCTCGTAGGACATACCTCTTAGCTCTGGGACTAGTCTTGTTGCAAACCTTTGCACTTTCTCTAGTTTCTTCACGTGCTTGGCTAGGTGTGGGTTCCAAGCTGGTGCCGCATACTCCAATATGGGCCTAACGTACACGGTGTACAGGGTCCTGAATGATTCCTTATTAAGATGTCGGAATGCTGTTCTGAGGTTTGCTAGTCGCCCATATGCTGCAGCAGTTATTTGGTTGATGTGAGCTTCAGGAGATGTGCCTGGTGTTATACTCACCCCAAGATCTTTTTCCTTGAGTGAGGTTTGTAGTCTCTGACCCCCTAGACTGTACTCCGTCTGCGGCCTTCTTTGCCCTTGTGTGTGTGTGTGTGTGCACATAAGTAAATACACCCTGATGAGCATTTTATCTCTCGTTTAATAATCTCTCTCTCTCTCTCTCTCTCTCTCTCTCTCTCTCTCTCTCTCTCTCTCTCTCTCTCTCTCTCTCTCTCTCTCTCTCTCTCTCTCTCTCTCTGAGATTTAGTAATCGACTGTCTTCCAGAGAAAGTCATTAGACAACACACCTGCAACATGATTAATGCTATCCTTCGTGATTAAAAATTATTTTTAACACGCCAGCTATCTTCCCTCCATGGTTTTGACGCTAAGAAAAGAATCACATCCGTCATTACTCCTTCAATAGCCGCTTTCTTCCAGCAAAAAAATATCAGGAGGCAATCCCCTCCCCACTTCAAGACGGGAATGTCCCTTAAAATTAACGAAATGAAGAGGTCAGATAGATCTTCGAAGTGTTCCAGACGCTGGCATCTTTTGCAGACTTTGAACTGGCTATATCGAGTTGGAAAAGGATAAAAAAAAAATATAACCATGGGGACATTATCCTGGAAACATTTCGGTCTTGGACCATCGACATTCCAGAGTCCCAGAACCGAAAAGTTTCCAGTAAAATGTCCTAGTGTTTTCAGTGTGCCTTTTTTCCCTAATGTCTTGACGGTATCACATACCAGTTGTACCAGCTGTGTCTAGTTAGACGTTCCTTGGCAGGTACGAGACGTATGGGCAAGCCTCCTTTCAGCTGCTGCCCTTGTTCACCTAGTAGTAAGTGTAGTTGTGGTGATGTATTCTTCACATACCTGCTGTCCCTGTAGACCTTATATTAAATAAGTGTACATGAAGGGTGTACAATACCAGCAAGATGAAGAATTAGATACGCGTGCGACATCTGGGTATCTTTATTTGTAGACTTTTCGCCATCCAGTGGCTTTATCTATACAAATCATGGGAAGACTGTGGAACTATATACAGAAGATGAAGTAATGGATCCCTCTACGGTGCTCATCACTAACTCCAAGGCTAAGGGACTGATTACCTCCTTTTATCTATAGAGTTCTACAGTCTTCCCAATATGTCCTTGACTTTGTATTAATAAAGCCACTGGATGGCGATATTCCCAGAAATTAAGACACCCAGATGCTGCTCATGTAATAAATAGGTACCGAGACCTAGTCTCCTTACACCTGATTCTCCTGTTCTCACACGAGTAAAAAGGTACCTTGGTATACCTGAGTCGCTAAGAGTAATCGAGTAAGTCAGCAAGTGAGGACTGACGCTGATGGATGAAAATTGTCCGTGAGATCATTCCTCCTGACAAACGTAAACATTAACATGAGAAGATTATTGTGGCATCGAAAGGTTCACTGGATAATATCCTCACACGGTGTCCAGCACCAATGAGACAGTGGACGGAAATAAATGGTGAACCACTCGCCAAGAAACTTCTTCATCGCTATCCCACATAAGAACATAGAACACTGCAGAAGGTCTACTCACAACTTGCCAATACCCCTACCAAGCTACCCAAGACTATAACCCCACCCGGTAGATTATCAGATGCAGCATTCTCCACCTGACCTCAACATTCTGAACTATAAATACTCCCGTACCTTCCAACCCCAGGTAGATCCGTGTGTGACTTGAAAAAGCCCACTGTGTGGGTGAAACGTTGTCAATAAAGGATCACATTATACTGCATTTGTGTTTATATTTCCATCAAGACAGTGGACACTTGGTCCGGCAGGCCACAGGGAGGGGCCAATGCCACCTGTCTAAACATCTCCCTTGAATATTTCAACAACGGCAATAACAACAGCAACAGCAACTTCAACAGCAGCAAAAAATAACAATAAAAAATAACTCTAACTACAAAAATAACAACAGACAGACAGATGTCTGGAATAGTGTTCAATTACAGTTGTCCCGGAGAGCGCCGTCATGCCGAGACTCACCTCTGGAAAATTTAATTAACTCTTCGCCGACAATTTGGACAAAAGCGAAAATAGTTTTCTTCAGTTTAAAAAAAGCCAAAACTCAATTGGATATCTCATGAACGTAACTTTACTGCACCCTTGTGCGTTTTTTTTTTTTTTTTTTTTTTTTTTTTTGGTTCGGGTGGGGGGGATGTCCAGATCTGATTTAAAGTGCACATACTTAGGCGAAATTTTTCTAAGAGAATTATAATAAAGGAAACAAAAGAATTTGTATTTGTCACTGGAAAACTGTTTTTGTTTGTATTCAAGTATTCTCAATAATATATTTTTGCTAAGCCTATTTTTTTTTTCACCCCATTTGAATTCACTGTTTTTGAGTTCTATCTTGATATTTACAAGACCCATGTCTATATTCCCCCCCTATTAAGCTCTTTTATTTAGCATAATTAAAGCTTTTTATAGTACTGTTCAGTTCTATCTTTTTTCGATGCAGTGATCCAGATCGATACATCGTGTTTCGTTCGTCATTCGCAACGCATTACTCTGACGTTGAAAACATAAACACATGTGCAGTTTAATGTGATCCTTTATTGACAACGTTTCGCCCACACAGTGGGTTTTTTCAAGTCACAAACAGATCTACCTGGGGTGGAAGGTACGTGAGTATTTATAGTCAGGTTCAGAATGTTGAGGTCAGGTGGAGAATGCTGCATCTGATGATCTACCGGGTGGGGTTACAGAGTCTTGGGTAGCTTGGCAGGGGTATTGGACAAATTGTGAGTAGTTTTCATTGTGTCGGTATTTTATACCATTTATTTACTCTGACGTTGCTGATGATCTGACGTCTGAACGTTCACCAATAACAACCACTGTAAACACAGTGTTACCTTGCCTGGTGAATTACTAAACAAATGAAGGTTAGCAATAACTCAAGCGCAAGAGAGTATAATACATAATCATAATTATAATTTTTAAAGAGGTGAATGGGTAAGCCAGTGGAAGGCCTCTGTCAGATAACCAAAAGCTCCAGCAGTTGGTCGTCATATAAGACCCTCGTCAGGAAACACTTACCTTATTTCCTGACAATTTTTACCTTTGGCTGGTACAGAAATTACGAACCTGAGACTAAAAAAAAAAACTTATAACTGCGAAAGTTATATTTCTTGGTTCTGCTAGGAAAGAATGTCTGAGGTCAAATAAAATTATTGGGAAAAGTTTTTTGGAGGTCTAAATCAACACACTCTCTAGAGTAAACATGGAAAGGTATAAAATAAAATATCTGGAAAGAAGAGGAGGCAAGATGCGCAACCAAACCCACTCGACGAAGCAAATGAATCTATGTACCGAGCAGAGGGTTCGAACCCCATGACAAGCTAGTTTTGAAACCATCAGACTAGTGTGTCATCCACTGTACCTCCGTTTTGTGAGTCGTTTACAGTCTTGGCATTACGATTTCGCGAGTCAGTTAAATAAAGTCCGGGATCTATTTCGAGTTTGAAATAGATCTCTGACTTTAATATTTTGCCACTGAATTATCAGGGGGACTTTATAAAAAAGTCCAGTGACAGATATAATGCAGTAAGTCCAATTATTCCCTTTGTCTTAAATAATGACAGTGGTCACAATACGGCTTTTCTCTGAGAAATTACTAGCTAAATATATATAGAATGGGAAAATTACATAGCAAATGAAAGAGTAGAAATATTTGTGCATTGTGGCCAGCAGTAACAGCCTGGTTGATCAGGCTTTGATCTGCCGGGAGACCTGGTTGTGGACCGGGCCGCGGGGGCGTTGATCCCCGAAATACTCTCCAGGAAGATCAGTACAGTAGTGAATAAACGGTATAATGATTAAAATACCCCCATAAACAGTGTACGTGCTAGATGCTGTCACTGGGTAGGACAGTGTCCTCACCAGAGGACACTGTCACTGGGTAGGACAGTATCCTCACCAGAGGATACTGTCACTGGGTAGGACAGTATCCTCACCAGAGAATACTGTCACTGGGTAGGACAGTGTCCTCACCAGGGGATACGGTCCTTGGGTAGGACAGTATCCTCACCAGAGGATACTGTCACTGGTAGGACAGTATCCTCACCAGAGGATACTGTCCTTGGGTAGGACAGTATCCTCACCAGAGGATACCGTCACTTGGTAAGACAGTATCCTCACCAGAGGATACTGTCCTTGGGTAGGACAGTATCCTCACCAGAGGATACTGTCCTTGGGTAGGACAGTATCCTCACCAGAGGATACTGTCCTTGGGTAGGACAGTATACTCACCAGAGGATACTGTCCTTGGGTAGGACAGTATCCTCACCAGAGGATACTGTCACTGGGTAGGACAGTATCCTCACCAAGATACTGTCACTGGGTAGGACAGTATCCTCACCAGAGGATACTGTCACTGGGTAGGACAGTCCTCACCAGAGGATACTGTCCTTGGGTAGGACAGTATCCTCACCAAAGGATACTGTCCTTGGGTAGGACAGTATCCTCACCAAAGGATACTGTCCTTGGTAGGACAGTATCCTCACCAAGGATACTGTCACTGGGTAGGACAGTATACTCACCAGAGGATACTGTCACTGGGTAGGACAGTATCCTCACCAGAGGATACTGTCACTGGGTAGGACAGTATACTCACCAGAGGATACTGTCACTGGGTAGGACAGTATCCTCGCCAGAGGATACTGTCACTGGGTAGAACAGTATCCTCACCAGAGGATACTGTCCTTGGGTAGGACAGTATACTCACCAGAGGATACTGTCCTTGGGTAGGACAGTATCCTCACCAGAGGATACTGTCACTGGGTAGGACAGTATCATATTTGATATCATAAGATTTCTGAGGCGTGTACCTGGTAACTCAGTGTTAATATTATACGAGTTAGACCATGGCGCAGTTATCTTCACCGTGGACCCAGTTATGTTACACCAGTACACAAATCTAACAAACGTAGTGTTTATCGCCTCATCTTGTTGAATTAATGTCCATAAAACATTTGAGAGAATGGTGCTTAAAACGTTACTATGTAGGATATACGAGCACATGACTACTCGATATTAAACTGAACAATAAACTACAAAACTCTACCAAACTATGCCACATTTTTAACTGTTCACGAGAACAAAAATTAAATATAAACGACATTTCTCAATATTTACAATACTGTCGACAACGCGAATAGATAAATTTATCTTGTATGAACTAGATAGAATAGAATTAGCTTCTCTAACATTACAGAGGATTCTTGATTAACAGGTAATCTGACGTATTGTATCAGGGTAAACAAAAAAAATCAAAGAAATGCAGATTGATTTTGTGTTAGATGCTATACCAGATACCTGCCAGGAATTTCACAATTAGTTACGCTGTTGATATTCTTGTACATGATAAAACTTGGTGAAATGTAGACCCCATGTATAGGAATGAGGCTGATTCATTACCTTTTCTAACTTGCCATGATTGTGACCAGATCTACCTGGAGTTCATTACCTTTGTAACTAGTTCAGCTATCATAACTTTGGGGTCCAGTCCCTTGGCCCATTATGTACCTTTGTAATCTTTTGACTACCGCCCACAGGATGGGTATGGGGTGCATAATAAAGATATTAAACTAACTAACTAATGTAGACCATTCTAACTCGCATATGGACAGGAAGTGACAAATGGGCCACTGAGAGTAAAGGTTAACGGCAGATTTATTCTGTCAACATATTAACTTTCTGTCCCGTGTACGCTAACAGTCGCACAAAAAAAAATAAACCAATTATATAAAGATAGTCAAGTTCTCAGAACTGCTGTAGAATGTAGTCAAACTACAGTGCAAATGTTAGAAGCTACAAAATAATACAGGATAATACAGGATACTATAACATCTGAAAAACTTGATAAATACAATATCTATAATAATAAATTAATAAAATAATATTATTATTAAGACCGTCAGTTCTTTTTTTTTTTTTTCTGGAATGAAAATTTTCCAGGCTGATGCTGGAAGTGTATCAGTGAATAACATGTACTCTTGCCTGCCCCTCACACAAGTTTCTTGCGGAATCTTTGAGTTCAGAATGAGTCTGATTTTTTTCCGTCAGTCCTGAACACGACCACGAAACTAAAAACACAAGAGTGACGACCCTCTGGCTGCACGAGCAACGTATGCAACAGTAAGTCCTTCCACTAGCGTGTCTCTCTCTCTCTCTCTCTCTCTCTCTCTCTCTCTCTCTCTCTTTACACAGGGTTTGACAAGGTTTAGGATCCCTAGCTTTATTGACAAGCTATTTACAGGTTAAGGATTCCTAGCTTTATTGGCAAGCTAAGAGCTGTTACCTTCTTCAGCTCATTTGAAAGCATTTTTATTGTTACGAGACATACAAGTAGGGAACAGGATGAAATTGGAGCCATCTGTGGGCCAGCATTTTCATTTGATCAACTGATTTTATCTCTTTGACATCATTATGCTGCACGAATGTGTTCCATACACGAGTCATCTCTCCCTCTCTCCCTCTCTCTCTCTCTCTCTCTCTCTCTCACACACACACACACACATTAAACACCAACAAAGGTATTTACGACCTGGTCACTGGAGTGGGTGCTGTCTGTGGAACATAACAGGGACTGCCTTTGTGTACTTCTCAACACAGTTTCTCACTTCGGGTAAAATACTGTCTTGGAAACAATTTATATATATTTTTTAGTTTGGTGTGAGTGCAGTATATGTGGAAATCTTTCAAAAACTTGCTTATTAGATTTATTATAATTTTTTTCATGATATATCTGTCACTAGAGTGAAGTAAAATCTGTATGTAATTTGGGATACGTCTAGAAGATAAGTGCTAGATTTATCTCAATCACTTTTAGTGATTTGTCTACCACATCCACATTGAATGTTGTGTAAGATGATAATGTTTGTCTACCACATCCTCATTGAATGTTGTGTAAGATAATGTTTGTCTACCACATCCACATTGAATGTTGTGTAAGATGATAATGTTTGTCTACCACATCCTCATTTAATGTTGTGTAAGATGATAATGTTTGTCAACCACATCCTCATTTAATGTTGTGTAAGATGATAATGTTTGTCAACCACATCCTCATTTAATGTTGTGTAAGATGATAATGTTTGTCAACCACATCCTCATTTAATGTTGTGTAAGATGATAATGTTTGTCAACCACATCCTCATTTAATGTTGTGTAAGATAATGTTTGTCTACCACATCCACATTTAATGTTGTGTAAGATAATGTTTGTCTACCACATCCTCATTTAATGTTGTGTAAGATAATGTGCAAGATACATGTTTACATGGATAATTAAAGTGTAACGAATACTTCTGGGAATCTCCTCTGTTGAAGAGGATCTCAGCGTTATACATGTTAATGTGTGCGTGAAGGTAAGACTAACACATGTGTCCTCGGCTCAGGATGACCTGCTTCAGTGGCACTGGCCCTGTGGTGGAGGCGAGGCATGATTAAGTTTCTAAGACCATGTGAAAGTGGGCCAGCCGATTGTCTTCTGGGACCACTGTGGCCTGCCGGTGCTGGACTCAGTGGACTTGGGCAACAGCCACCGCTGGTTTGCCTGTGCTGGACTTGGCAAGGTAAGTGTATAGCAATTAAGATGATATTTTTATAGCCGTGGAAAAAAAACCTTGACACACGTCATTGTTGTAAGATTAGTCAGTCAGGAAGACCGAACATCATGTAAATATATCAGCACACGTGTCGAGACAGGTGAAAGGTCACATGACCTCCCAGAGTAGCCTGAAGCTTTCACTAATTTTGATAATAGCTAGTTAATGTAGATTATATAGCGCAACCTTTTATGCAACTGAACTCTGTGTTACATCTGTCAACGATTATTTTACAAGCAACAATTTTCATTTTATGTTCTTCCAGTGATTATAATAAATCAAATATTGTTAATGTATAAACAGAGCATTTCACTCTAAGGTAAGTCAAAGTTTTTTTCAAATCTGTTTGAATAATTTTCTATTATACTGCCACCAACTATGTTATTGTCTAATCACTGACACTTAAATTTGCAATGACTTGCGGGTAGGTAATGTAAGTGAACCGGGCGTGACAGCACAAAGCATTAGAATTATATCCAAAGGTTTTGCAAATTTTACGCTCTCTAGACATGATTAATTGGTAACTTTTACAAATTTCTTGCTGGGATTTTGTTTTTGTTTACCAATTGAACAATCCGTACGACGTTAATCATCTGAATAAATTCTCCCTAAAGTGTTGTGAGGCTGAGACAGTCCTGGATAACGTGGCCTCACCTCACGAAAATTATAAGGGACGTGTGACCTGGTGCTTTGTATTCTACAGAAATTACGTTTCCCCTTACCCAGCAAGATGATTTATGGAGAAATATTGTTGTCTCGCAGTTACTATCTCTGCCCTGTGCTAAATTTTACCGAGACTCGAAACTTAAACAAAACAAAAAAATTGTTAGATAGTCTATCAACTTGACACCGTGGCACTCAGCTGGGAAGTGAGATTGCAGTCTTATTATGGAACTGGCACCACACCCAGCTGGTTTGATATATCGTTCTTGTCGCTGAGAGGATATATTTAGCTATGTTCTAGATGGAATATTATCATTGTGGGTAGAGTTGTCACTTGAAATAGCAAGAGGAATCCTGGAACACATATTTTCTAGGCTTGCTAATGATGGGGTTGATTCTCCAAGCGTGTCCACTGCTTGAGCTGTAATGGATTGCCTTCTTATGATGGTATGTTCACTCGCAGGATGAGAGGAGTTCTTCACTACTAACTTCATGATCGTATGCTAATTCATAGGATGTGTGGCAATGCCCAATACTTTCTTGACTTAGCTGCCCAGAAGGTAAAATCTAAACTCTAGGCTCTGAAGACTTCCGATGTTTCCTCTGAAGAACTGATGGCCCTAGATGAGTGAAGGTAGAATCCCGTGGCTGCTGGGGTAGGGTGGACGCAGCGACGGGGAAGTGTAGAGGCCCCAACAACACCTGAGACCTTGAAGGAGACCTCACATCCCGACGACCTTCCCAGACTGACTGCTTCCCGAGTCCTGTGAGCTCCCTCGCCCAGAAGGGATAGTGAGGAAGGGGGAGGAACGATAACATAGGAGGGTGAGTGCGTAGCTTCGTTAACTTGTATCTGGCATCATGTTACCAACAGTCTGTAGATAAAGATACTTATACTCTGCATAACTATGGGTATTATGCACTGGCAACTAAATATCACTCATCTCTGTACAACCAATGCAACATGCTGAAATATAATTGTTTATTAATATTAGTATTATCATTATTATTATTATTATTATTATCATCATAAGGGAACTGTTTTGCCACGAGGAGCCTCTGTAGTTAAGCTAGTAGATTTGTCTTCCATCCTTCATCCCACACGGGTGCAGCTCACCTGTACAGCACCAGCCAAGATTTCTTTAATCCTTAATGAAATAAGGAAAGACTTGGTCAGTGAAAGACTGGTTGTCAATTGGGGAAGTATTAAAAGAGGATGAATGAGAATGAGTGAAGGCTTGGGAATGAGAGGAGGGAATGAGGAAGAAGAGACGAGTTGACAGGGAAGATGTGGTGGTGGAATATGGAGAGTGAAGACAAGGAATGATGAGGAGAGTGAATAGTGAAAAAAGTGAACAGTCAAGACAATTAAGAAGGTGGGAATAGTGAAGAGAGAGAATAGTAGAGAGAAATGGAGGAGAGAGAAGATAAAGAATGTGGGTAAGCAGGAGAGACAAGGAGGCGGAGGTTGACTGCTAGGTCAGACGGCGCCTCAGGTGGTGCAGGTGTGCTGGTGCATTTGTATCGGTGCAGGTGTGCTGGTGAACAGGTGCAGATGTGCCGGAGCACATGTGTTGGTGCAGGTGTGCCAGAAGCTTCCAGTGTCTCAAGTTTCTCTAAGCCACATGTGTAATCTTATCCTCCTCATATGCTTCTGACGACAACTGTACATATAAAGGCCTCAGATGTTTATTTGTGGACTTATGGACTTGCATATATATATATATATATATATATATATATATATATATATATATATATATATATATATATATATATATATATATATATATATATATATATATAAATGTCGTGCGGAATAGGTAAAATTGGTCAATTAGCAAAAACTCATTTAAAATTAAGTCCTTTCTGAAATTTCCTCTTACAAGTTTAAAGGTAGATTTTTTTATTTATATTAATGAAAAAAAAATAATTTTGTACCAAAAGAGCCTTGGAAAACTTACCTAACCTTATTATAACAAGCGTAATTTAATTTAGCATAATCCAACTAAATGTATCTTAGATAAGTTTACAATAATTTAATGATAAACAAACACAATGAAATATATTTTTTTTCGGTAGGTTCATTTTCTTTTTTTTTTTTTTACGGAATTATTGCGTATGCAAATTTTCGCTTGCCTTATTCAGCAAGAAGAACGTTGCTATTTAAGCCAAAATCGCTAGCTTTTACCTATTAGCAACGACATATATAAGGTTAAGAAGAGTAATCTTTTGTTTCATTTCTCTGTCTATCTGAGTTATGATGATACTCTTGTTATCATATATATATATATATATATATATATATATATATATATATATATATATATATATATATATATATATATATATATATATATATTAATCCATATAGAAGCGCGTGTAAATCAAAAAGTCTTAAAAAAAGAAGCAGGGCAAGTGGCTGGAGATGGCGGCTTCTTACCGTGGGTTTACCGTCTTGGGGAGTGTTCTGGGTGCGCTGGAAGGGTCCCTTCAGACGGGAGTGGAATGATGCTGGAGAGGAAATATTTAGATACTGCGCCCAGGAAGTTATCATGGCATCCAGGGGAAGTTCTCAGACACACACACACACAAGTGTGTGTGTGTGTGTGTGTGTGTGTGTGTGTATGCATCTTTAGTCAAAGAATTGAAAATCTCACGTCCGTAAACTTTCGCCGTGAGAAGCTTATACACAATCCGCACATAGGAGAGAAAAGCTTGGGATGACGTTGCGATCCGGCTTTACACCATTTACAAGTCACACAAACACACGAAGGTGAGGAGCCAGTATATATAGGAGAGGAAGGCAGTGACGAGGCAAAGAGAGAAGTGTAGTAACAGTGGTGCAGGTAATACTTGTAATAGTAGAAGTAGAATTAGTAGTGGTAGTGGCACAAGAGGCAGAAAGGGGAATTCTTTCTGCCTCTTGTGCCAGAAGTTCATCTCTTCGATCGTCCGCCATTGATCACACACTGAACCTGAGCCAACATCAGTAATCTCTGAGAAGTATTAACTGTAAAGTATATATATGTACATCTCTCACTGAATATGCACATACTCCTATTTTCTCTTCGTATATACCTCCTACTTATAACTCTTGAAAATATTTATATTCAGCGCTAGAAGGGTTGGAAGCTCGATAATGGATGAGCTAATCGCAGCCTGGTTTATGACCCCTCAGGCTATTGGTGTTTGCTTTTGCTCTGAGGAGTAAGTTTAATAACGCTCTGGGTATGCAAGTGTGTGTGTCGCGCATCAGGATATTAGTATCACTTGACGTTCCCAAGGAACATAATGTTACGGTCGGTATGCTATTTCTGAGGTCGCTTTCCAGGGAGTGGAGCAGAGCTGGACTCGAGGTAGTACTCTAGGGGACCTGTTGCTCCCTGGTACAACGTTAGGTTCTCAACCGAAAGAATCTGGATTTAGTTCCAGGTCTGGCCACTATGCGAGTAAATCACACTACATCTGCTACCCATGATCACTTAATAAACATATGGTACCTGGTTCGAGTATCCTAACACCTGTTGTCCCTGTTCACCTAGGGGTTTAAAAAGGTACCTGAGTGCACTCTCAAGGGTGGCATCCTGAGGTAGGGTGGTAGTGTACATTAGATAGTGTAAAAAAAAGCGCAAATCGGATTAGGTAAGTGCTTCTGGGATGGACTAGGATATGAGGTAAGATTAGGATTTGTAACAATTACGTGCGCTTTGAAAGTAGCATTTTTGTTTAAGAGGTTACATCCACTGAGCTTTAAACAGGCTCTATGAAGCTCTTCCTGAGCGAAACATTATCTTAATAAATGTTTTGCCCTCCTCTGAGTGACTTTGTAATACATTTGTTTGTGGTCGCTGTACCTGGCACCAGTGGCAGCTTGTTGTTGTGATTTGTTTCTGTGCTTTGTGTTACATTACTGAATATTTTTTTCGGATTTCTTTTTTCCATTTCTCTTTCCGCAAGCTTTTCTCTCTTTCCTTACCATTTTTTCCACTTTTTGTACGATCTTTCTTTCCTCGTCCCTCTGTCTCTCTCCATTACATCTCACATCACCTGTCTCCCGCTTCTCACTAGGATCGTATACCATGAAATAACGTAAAGTCAAGGTCTTTAAAAGACTTCAAAAAAGGAAGAGCATTTGACTCTCGTATCCAGGTACACCGCTGACTTCAGAAGTCCTTCTGAAAGTAACCTAATTTTGGTACCTGCGTCGTCCTGAATAGGGATAAGTCAAGCTTCCCCAAAAGAACGTCCTCATTCGACAACTTGGTGAATATACTCCAGAGGCCGCGGGGTCCTCTGCTCCTCCCGCAGGAGGTATGCGGAAGAAGGCAGAACCCTGAACTGAGAATATGATACACCGGTACACTAGAGCATAGGTGAAGGACTGGTTGCTGTCGCAAGCAATTTGTTGTGCCCTAGTTTGATGCTCTTATCAGGAAGCGACGTATTTGCAACTAACCCACATAGTGAACATCAAACTTGTTAGCGTGTGTGTTCCCGTCCTAGCAAGCCACGGCAGTATTCAGAGTTACACTGAAAGGTTTTCCTCTGTGTTTTTGTTGGCTCTTATGTGAAGTTTCGGTTCTGTTACTTTGTACATGCATTTAACCACACCACAGGAATTGCCTAACAGATGGATACCAGAATTTAATATTAACAACAGCAAGGTGAAGATAGCAACAAGAATCTGAAGGATAAGGACCACATGATAAAGAGAACTCGATTTTGAAGAATAGAAAACCCTATGTATGGACCTAACACTATCTCAGGATTGAAGCCCACATAAGCACAGTTACATCAGCTGCTAATAACAGTCACAGTATAAACAAGGACAGATTACGAAGACAAAAACACAAACCTTTACTGGGACTATTTCTCTCTGTGTACAGCTTTGTTAGATGACTTGATAGAAGTCTACACGAAGCAAAAACGTTGTCCGAAATTGAATTTTGTTCTGCAATTTGTGTCTGTCCTCAAATTCGTTGGCAATAAGCCATTTCATCCAGGGACAGACTCTTCAGCTTCGTAAGGAACACAACAAGGGAACAGAAATGGTGACATGGAAACTTCTACAGTGTGAGAGAAAACGGAATACTGTACAAACTTACTTTCCAAGGAAATTAAGTTTGTACAGCCTTAACGCACATATGATTTTGAATGAGGATACGGCAAAACCCATGAAACAGGGAACCATCAAACCAGATGACTGGTTTTATAGAAGCCAGGAGCTTCAGTCCTGATAGAACCCGTGGCCCATCAGTAGAGTAATCGGCTTGTAACCGATGGGAGGGGGGGAGGGGGGTTAGAGTCCTAAACACGATGAGATATGGACAGTTCTTCTTACATCTGCTATCCCTGTTCACCTAGCAAAAAATAAGTACCTTGTATGCTAGGCTATTGTTGCGGAAGACAGTGTGGGAAAAGGTAGCGTAAGTTAGATGGGGTTGAGCTTCGAAATAAGCCAAGGTAATTTAGCAGCCTTCAACCTGTAAAACGAACTGTGTAGAAAACATAAAAGACTTGTTGAAGAGACGTTAAAGAAAATACTCGCTATGATTTACCACAATAAAACCTTCGTCAATGTAGACAACACTTCCTCCTGCGTAGATCCAAATGGAAAACACAACACCTCATCACATGTAATTATATCCTTTTATTTTACCCAGCTTTGTTTCCTATAATTTGTAAACGCCGCGTGGAACCATATTTTATCAGGAATAATTGGAGATAATCCTCTGGTAGTGTCTAGTGGTATTATAATCCCAGTAATAGTACACCAATATATCAAACCATTATCAGCTGAAGTTATACTTAACCTTCAGTTAGCTTGAATCCTACTCTCTATCTGATCTGTTGATTTGATCTGGTAAAAGTAGCGAGCTCACGGCCATGTCTTCGAGGTGATCACAGGTCTTGTTCGAACTGGGCTCGAGAAATGGGCTGTGATTCTCACTGTTGTTTCGTCACTGCTTAACTACAGGGTTAGAGAGGCACTGAGACACGCAAACCTATGTGCTCGGGACTGCTTATAAAACTAGTCGTCTAGGGAAAGAGAGAGAGAGAGAGAGGGAGAGATAAAGATAGAGATGAAGGTAGATCTTTGTGATCTGCCAGGGCAGGTGCTGCTGTACTGCTCGACAGTCATGTGTGCCACTTTGTAATAATAATAATAATAATAATAATAATAATAATATTTATTTTTACAAGTACATGTACAAGGTATACAGGTCTAGCTGACATCAATGATATACTACTGTATAGAAAGCAGCTTGTTATGCAGAGCATTTCTGGCAAATTAGGTCCCAAGATGCGACCCACACCAGTCCACTAACACCCAGGTACCCATTTTATACTGATGGGTGAACATGGACAGCAGGTGCCTTATGGAAACACGTCCTAATATTTTCCACCCGTACCGAGGATTCGAACTCCGGACCTCAGTGAGTGAACTGAGTGCGCTAACGATCGAGCTACGGGACTCGAATTTCTATATTTTTCGCCCTGTTTCTCTAGCGTTGGATAAGTTAGAAGAAGACTTGACACAGGTAGAACTGTTGAAGAACATTGCTCCTGCAAGCCATGCTCCCATGGACGATATGCCCGCATGGGTGAGACTATATCTGGAGAGAGTTTCGGGGGTCAAAGCCCCCGCTGCCCGGTTTGAGACCAGTGTGTGTAGTGGGGAGGAAGGAAGACGGGTGTTACTCTCCCTCCTGTACAAACACTCGCGTCTTGTCCGTGTCTTCATTCCCAGCTGAGCTCTCATCAAGACCACTGACAGCGCTAAGGTCATCTTGCAGAACAATGGAATAAATATATACTGGGTGAGAGGCATTCATCCTGTGGGTAAATGTGAGAGGGTTTCATCGTGTGGGTAAATGTGAGAGGCTTTCATCCTGTGGGTAAATGTGAGAGGGTTTCATCGTGTGGTAAATGTGAGAGCTTTCATCCTGTGGGTAAATGTGAGAGGGTTTCATCGTGTGGGTAAATGTGAGAGGCTTTCATCATGTGGGTAAATGTGAGAGGCTTTCATCCTGTGGGTAAATGTGAGAGGCTTTCATCATGTGGGTAAATGTGAGAGGCTTTCATCCTGTGGGTAAATGTGAGAGGCTTTCATCGTGTGGGTAAATGTGAGAGACTTTCATCCTGTGGGTAAATGTGAGAGGCTTTCATCCTGTGGGTAAATGTGAGAGGCTTTCATCCTGTGGGTAATTGTGAGAGGCTTTCATCCTGTGGGTAAATGTGAGAGGCTTTCATCCTGTGGGTATTGTGAGAGGCTTTCATCCTGTGGGTAAATGTGAGAGGCTTTCATCCTGTGGGTAATTGTGAGAGGCTTTCATCCTGTGGGTAATTGTGAGAGGCTTTCATCCTGTGGGTAATTGTGAGAGGCTTTCATCCTGTGGGTAATTGTGAGAGGCTTTCATCCTGTGGGTAATTGTGAGAGGCTTTCATCCTGTGGGTAATTGTGAGAGGCTTTCATCCTGTGGGTAATTGTGAGAGGCTTTCATCCTGTGGTAATTGTGAGAGGCTTTCATCCTGTGGGTAATCGTGAGAGGCTTTCATCCTGTGGGTAATTGTGAGAGGCTTTCATCCTGGGGGTAATGTGAGAGGCTTTCATCCTGTGGGTAATTGTGAGAGGCTTTCATCCTGTGGGTAATTGTGAGAGGCTTTCATCCTGTGGGTAATTGTGAGAGGCTTTCATCCTGTGGGTAATTGTGAGAGGCTTTCATCCTGTGGGTAATTGTGAGAGGCTTTCATCCTGTGGGTAATTGTGAGAGGCTTTCATCCTGTGGGTAATTGTGAGAGGCTTTCATCCTGTGGGTAATTGTGAGAGGCTTTCATCCTGTGGGTAATCGTGAGAGGCTTTCATCCTGTGGGTAATTGTGAGAGGCTTTCATCCTGTGGGTAATTGTGAGAGGCTTTCATCCTGTGGGTAATTGTGAGAGGCTTTCATCCTGTGGGTAATTGTGAGAGGCTTTCATCCTGTGGGTAATGTGAGAGGCTTTCATCCTGTGGTAATTGTGAGAGGCTTTCATCCTGTGGGTAATTGTGAGAGGCTTTCATCCTGTGGGTAATTGTGAGAGGCTTTCATCCTGTGGGTAATTGTGAGAGGCTTTCATCCTGTGGGTAATTGTGAGAGGCTTTCATCCTGTGGGTAATTGTGAGAGGCTTTCATCCTGTGGGTAATTGTGAGAGGCTTTCATCCTGTGGTAATTGTGAGAGGCTTTCATCCTGTGGGTAATTGTGAGAGGCTTTCATCCTGTGGGTAATTGTGAGAGGCTTTCATCCTGTGGGTAATTGTGAGAGGCTTTCATCCTGTGGGTAATTGTGAGAGGCTTTCATCCTGTGGGTAATTGTGAGAGGCTTTCATCCTGTGGGTAATTGTGAGAGGCTTTCATCCTGTGGGTAATTGTGAGAGGCTTTCATCCTGTGGGTAATTGTGAGAGGCTTTCATCCTGTGGGTAATTGTGAGAGGCTTTCATCCTGTGGGTAATTGTGAGAGGCTTTCATCCTGTGGGTAATTGTGAGAGGCTTTCATCCTGGGGGTAATTGTGAGAGGCTTTCATCCTGTGGGTAATTGTGAGAGGCTTTCATCCTGTGGGTAATTGTGAGAGGCTTTCATCCTGTGGGTAATTGTGAGAGGCTTTCATCCTGTGGGTAATTGTGAGAGGCTTTCATCCTGTGGGTAATTGTGAGAGGCTTTCATCCTGTGGGTAATGTGAGAGGCTTTCATCCTGTGGGTAAATGTGAGAGGCTTTCATCCTGTGGGTAATTGTGAGAGGCTTTCATCCTGTGGTAATTGTGAGAGGCTTTCATCCTGTGGTAATTGTGAGAGGCTTTCATCCTGTGGGTAATTGTGAGAGGCTTTCATCCTGTGGGTAATTGTGAGAGGCTTTCATCCTGTGGGTAATTGTGAGAGGCTTTCATCCTGTGGGTAAATGTGAGAGGCTTTCATCCTGTGGGTTAAATGTGAGAGGCTTTCATCCTGTGGGTAATTGTGAGAGGCTTTCATCCTGTGGGTAATTGTGAGAGGCTTTCATCCTGTGGGTAATTGTGAGAGGCTTTCATCCTGTGGGTAATTGTGAGAGGCTTTCATCCTGTGGGTAATTGTGAGAGGCTTTCATCCTGTGGGTAATTGTGAGAGGCTTTCATCCTGTGGTAATTGTGAGAGGCTTTCATCCTGTGGGTAAATGTGAGAGGCTTTCATCCTGTGGGTAAATGTGAGAGGCTTTCATCCTGTGGGTAATTGTGAGAGGCTTTCATCCTGTGGGTAATTGTGAGAGGCTTTCATCCTGGGGGTAATTGTGAGAGGCTTTCATCCTGTGGGTAATTGTGAGAGGCTTTCATCCTGTGGGTAATTGTGAGAGGCTTTCATCCTGTGGGTAATTGTGAGAGGCTTTCATCCTGTGGGTAATTGTGAGAGGCTTTCATCCTGTGGGTAATTGTGAGAGGCTTTCATCCTGTGGGTAAATTGTGAGAGGCTTTCATCCTGTGGGTAATTGTGAGAGGCTTTCATCCTGTGGGTAATTGTGAGAGGCTTTCATCCTGTGGGTAATTGTGAGAGGCTTTCATCCTGTGGGTAATTGTGAGAGGCTTTCATCCTGTGGGTAATTGTGAGAGGCTTTCATCCTGTGGGTAATTGTGAGAGGCTTTCATCCTGTGGTAATTGTGAGAGGCTTTCATCCTGTGGGTAATTGTGAGAGGCTTTCATCCTGTGGTAATTGTGAGAGGCTTTCATCCTGTGGGTAATTGTGAGAGGCTTTCATCCTGTGGTAATTGTGAGAGGCTTTCATCCTGTGGGTAATTGTGAGAGGCTTTCATCCTGTGGGTAATTGTGAGAGGCTTTCATCCTGTGGGTAATTGTGAGAGGCTTTCATCCTGTGGGTAATTGTGAGAGGCTTTCATCCTGTGGGTAATTGTGAGAGGCTTTCATCCTGTGGGTAATTGTGAGAGGCTTTCATCCTGTGGGTAATTGTGAGAGGCTTCATCCTGTGGGTAATTGTGAGAGGCTTTCATCCTGTGGGTAATTGTGAGAGGCTTTCATCCTGTGGGTAATTGTGAGAGGCTTTCATCCTGTGGGTAATTGTGAGAGGCTTTCATCCTGTGGGTAAATGTGAGAGGCTTTCATCCTGTGGGTAATTGTGAGAGGCTTTCATCCTGTGGGTAATTGTGAGAGGCTTTCATCCTGTGGGTAATTGTGAGAGGCTTTCATCCTGTGGGTAATTGTGAGAGGCTTTCATCCTGTGGGTAATTGTGAGAGACTTTCATCCTGTGGGTAATTGTGAGAGGCTTTCATCCTGTGGGTAATTGTGAGAGGCTTTCATCCTGTGGGTAATTGTGAGAGACTTTCATCCTGTGGGTAATTGTGAGAGGCTTTCATCCTGTGGGTAATTGTGAGAGGCTTTCATCCTGTGGGTAATTGTGAGAGGCTTTCATCCTGTGGGTAATTGTGAGAGGCTTTCATCCTGTGGGTAATTGTGAGAGACTTTCATCCTGTGGGTAATTGTGAGAGGCTTTCATTCTGTGGGTAATTGTGAGAGGCTTTCATCCTGTGGGTAATTGTGAGAGGCTTTCATCCTGTGGGTAATTGTGAGAGGCTTTCATCCTGTGGGTAATTGTGAGAGGCTTTCATCCTGTGGGTAATTGTGAGAGACTTTCATCCTGTCAGCATCTTCAAAAGTAAATATTATCTTGCGAGGTTATTTAAAAGTAATTTTTATCTTCTTAGTTTAAGAGGAAAATGTAATTATAATTGTTAGATTACATGAAAGCCAATTTTGTCCTTTTTTTTTGTTAATATGAAAGTAATTAATGTTCTGTCAATTAGTTGATATGAAGGTAATTTTAAATCTTGTTAGATTACATGAAATTAAATTAAATTAAATTTGATCGTGTTTTGTTTACGAGAAAGTAATTTATATGTCACTTTTTGCGAAAGTAATTGCTGTCTTTGTTTGTGTGTGTGTGTGTGTGTGTGTGTGTGTGTGTGTGTGTGTGTGTGTGTGTGTGTGTGTAAGGCTTTTCAGATTTATTGGCTGGACGTGGATCATTAATGGTGCCATTAATCTGTACAGAAAAAAAATACAAAATTAATCTTTAAAATGAGTGACATGTACACACCTCTCAGTGTATATATACTGAGAGTTATACACCTCTCAGTGTATATATACTGAGAGTTATACACCTCTCAGTGTATATATACTGAGAGTTATACACCTCTCAGTGTATATATACTGAGAGTTATACACCTCTCAGTGTATATATACTGAGAGTTATACACCTCTCAGTGTATATATACTGAGAGTTATACACCTCTCAGTGTATATATACTGAGAGTTATACACCTCTCAGTGTATATATACTGAGAGTTAACACCTCTCGGTGTATATATACTGAGAGTTATACCCCCTCTCAGTGTATATAACTGAAGTTATACACCTCTCAGTTTTAAATACTGAAGTTATACACCTCTCAGTGTATATATACTGAGAGTTTTTACACCTCTCAGTGTATATATACTGAGAGTTATACACCTCTCAGTGTATATATACTGAGAGTTATACACCTCTCAGTGTATATATACTGAGAGTTATACACCTCTCAGTGTAAAATTTTAAAACTGAGAGTTAAAACACCTCTCAGTGTAATATACTGAGATTTTATACACCTCTCAGTGTATTATATCTGAGAGTTATACACCTCCATGTATATAAAACTGAGAGTTATACACCTTCCGGTGTATATATACTGAGTTATACACCTCTCAGTGTATATATACTGAGAGTTATACACCTCTCAGTGTATATATACTGAGTTTACACACCTCTCAGTGTATATATACTGAGAGTTACACACCTCTCAGTGTATATATACTGAGAGTTACACACCTCTCAGTGTATATATACACTGAGTGTATATACACCAGTGTATATATACACCTCTCAGTGTATATATATTGAGTTACACCCCTCAGTGTATAGCTTTTCTGAGTTACACACCTCTCAAAATATATATTATATAAATATATAATATATATATATATATATATAAAAGGAAAATTTCAAAGATAGAGAGACAGACCAGACAGAAAGATACACACACACACACACACAAAAACACACACACACACCCCCACACACACACACACACACACACACACACACACACTCACAAAACACTTAAGAAAACACACACACCACACCACACACACACACACACACACACACTTAAGAAAACACACACACCACACACTCACACACATTTAAGAAAACACACACACACACCACTCACACACACTTAAGAAAACACACACACACACACACTCACACACACTTAAGAAAACACACACACACACCCCACTCACACACACTTAAGAAAACACACCAACACACACACTCACACACACTTAAGAAAACACACACACACACAGAATACAAATGAGAACTCACCCCGTTGATATTCCGAGTATAAACTTGGAAAATCAAATTACATCGAGCACGGAGGAGACGTGACAGCCCACTACGCTGCCTTCTCTTTTATTAAAGGCAAAATGTTCTATATTGGAAATTACGGCGCTCGGCCGGAATCTTAATTAATGGAGAAGAAGAAAACTCACTTCAGATGAACCTACGTAGAGAAATGAACACAGAACTGAACCTTTTAAAACAAATCTTAAATTCGAAAATATGCCCGTGTTTACCATTAAATAATTATAATAATTGTCGATGTTTAATCTATATAATTTTAATTTACTATCATATACTAATTTATGTAACTATTAATTTATATATTAATATATAAATTATTAATATATGGAAAAATAAAAAGCTCTAATCATAATGTTTTTTAAAGAGGTGAAGGGGTAAGCCAGTGGAAGGCCTCGGTCAGATGACCAAAAGCTCCAGCTGCGGGTCATCATATGACTAAGATACGCGTCAGGGAACACTTGTCCTATTTCCTGAGAAACCTTAACTATAATAGGCAAATAACCCGAACATAGGAGCGAGAAGCTTATGACGTAGTTTCCGTCCAACTGGGACCGAAACGTCGTCATTAGCTCCTCTCTCCTATGTGCGGGTTATTTGTGTATTGTTCTAGTCACGGTATTGTTATTTTCTGTTATTTATTGTTTCAGTTTAATCTTCTGAGGGAAAAAAATTGACACTGGTCTTTAATATAAGATGACCGTAGTGTAGCTGGGTCTTGACACGACAACTTGTCGTAGCAGACGTAAAGGTGGGGTCCCTGATTGAACGAATTGATAGAGATAGTGAACAAAGTCAAATTAAACTTCACAAACTACTTCAAACCACAAAACACTCGCTCCAACTCTCTCTTCATCATATCCGACACAAACATACACCCCATCACTACTGAAATTTTCAGACGAAAACATAATTTTTTCTGTGAGCTGCATTCATTAAGGACACAGCAAGTCTGAAAGCAGGTATACACCAGGTATGTCGCTGAGACGCGGCAAGCAGGTTTACACCAGGTATGTCGCTGAGACGCGGCAAACAGGTTTACACCAGGTATGTCGCTGAGACGCGGCAAGCAGGTTTACACCAGGTATGTCGCTGAGACGCGGCAAGCAGGTTTACACCAGGTATGTCGCTGAGACGCGGCAAGCAGGTTTACACCAGGTATGTCGCTGAGACGCGGCAAGCAGGTTTACACCAGGTATGTCGCTGAGACGCGGCAAGCAGGTATACACCAGGTGTTTCATTGAGACGCAGGAATCCGTTTACGATGCTCAGCGAGTGCAAACTCCAGTTACTCTGCTATGGAGAAACTGAAAAAAATAAAGTCTTAGCAGACTACGAAACGAACTGAAAACTCTTAAAGAGAAAGATTAACGTGACTTGGGAATCATAATGGAAAAATTTCTTATTTTTGAGAATCTTCGGTGAGACACACACACACACACACACACACACAAAACACACACACACACACCACACACACCACACACACACACACACTACGAAGAGGTACGATAAGCTCATGGAGCAGAGAGAGAGTGGGCCCAGTAGCGATCAGCGAAGAGGCGGATCCAGGAGCTAAGAATCGATCCATGCAACCACAAATAGGTGAGTATACACACACACACACACACACACACACACACACACACACACACACACACACACACACCCCACACACACACACACAACGTCCTTCCTGTCACTGGCAGTGACCTACAGTGATATTACACTGAATTTCCTCATTTTTCATTTCATTATAACAAAAGAACAAAGACTGAGGTCACTTGGATTTCCCTCACTTGACATAACATGACTCTGTGGTCATGTTCCTCACTGACTACTGGAAGACTGAGGCAAGGACACCCTGGAGGAGTGAGAGACCATGGAGGAAGGAGGGAGAAGTGAGAGACCATGGAGGAGGGAAGGAGAAGTGAGAGACCATGGAGGAGGGAAGGAGAAGTGAGAGACCGCGTAGGAGGGAGTGAGAAGTGACAGACCATGAAGGAGGAGAGACTATGGAAGAGAGTAGGAGGAAGGGAGGAGTGAGAGGCCATGGAGGAGGGTGGGAGAGACCCTGGAGGAGGGAGGGAGTAAGAGACTATGTAGGAGGGAGGGGGTTAGAGACCCTGGAAGAGCGAGTGAGAGAGGGAGAGACCCTGGAAGAGTGAGTGAGGGAGTAAGAGACCCTGGAAGAGTGAGTGAGGGAGTAAGAGACCCTGGAAGAGTGAGTGAGGGAGTACGAGACCCTGGAAGAGTGAGTGAGGGAGTGAGAGACCCTGGAAGAGTGAGTGAGGGAGTGAGAGACCCTGGAAGGGTGAGTGAGGGAGTGAGAGACCCTGGAAGAGTGAGTGAGGGAGTGAAAGACCCTGGAAGGGTGAGTGAGGGAGTGAGAGACCCTGGAAGGGTGAGAGAGTGAGAGACCCTGGGAAGGTGAGTGAGGGAGTGAGAGACCCTGGAAGAGTGAGTGAGGGAGTGAGAGACCCTGGAAGAGTGACTGAGAGAGGGAGAGACCCTGGAAGAGTGAGTGAGGGAGTAAGAGACCCTGAAAGAGTGAGTGAGAGAGGGAGAAACCCTGGAAGGGTGAGTGAGGGAGTGAGAGACCCTGGAAGAGTGAGTGAGGGAGTAAGAGACTCATCACTCTGTGTCCAACTTTATCAAATCATAACTTGATAAAACTCTACATAGAGGCACACGTCGTCGCAGTAAAAGTTTGCGTGGCAGCGTTTTTTAGTTTACCTGGAAATGAACTACGCATATGATAGTTTGTCTCTAAATAAAAGCACACAAGTGCAGTCAACAACAGTCACTGACTCAACCGAACCAGCTTTGTCAACAAGGAGAGACAAAGTACTGGGTATTATTTCTGAAAATACTGAAGCCTTCTGCAGTCATCTTATGAATGACGGATTGGTCAAGAAGACACACGTTGCAGTAAGAGACTTTTATTTGCCACAACGTTTTGATCTGTTTCCATCTCCTTCAAGTTGTGCAAGACTTCGTTGATAAGTTAGGTGATTAGAGATAAAGCTAGCCACTCAGTCATATCTAACTACAGTAATATAAATATTCATCTTGGTGTATGTGTGCGCGTCAAGTGTATGTGTATGTATTCCACAATGTACGTATCACACAAGGTATGTATTACGGAAGGTACTTAATGCCGAGACACACGGGCAAAACTTGGAAACATTAAGATACGTTTCACTCACCAGGTAAGCGAAAAGTTGCGCTAGAGATAACATTTAGAGGATGTTGCTGGTGCAACATTATATTAACATTATATTAACATTATCTGACATATTTTTCCAAACTTTTGCACAGGAGTATATTTAGGAGTCAGCTCTCTAAGCCTTCCAAGGCTGGAAATTAATAAGCTTCAGTCTTTACATTCCTGGAACTCCAGGGAGAGTTTAGCTTTGTTTATGCATGTTCTGCTTTGATGCTGAGGAGCGGAAACGTCTTTTAAGACGGTCATACGAGCATTTTCTCTCTCTCTCTCTCTCCCTCACTCTCAAGATACATCACAGAACTAACATTTACTGAATGCCTCGCTTATAATTACAAGTCAGGTTTGCAGTCTTTTTTTGGCTTATATCAGTTTCATAAGTAGGATCACAGCTCGCTTAAATTCGTCTGGATTCCACTTTACTCTATCGCATTTAATAGCGAGTGGAATACAATATTACACAACGGAGTCTGTGTTGATGGTGACTGTGTTTGGCTGGGCTCTTGATGCGTACTAGGATGAGAGAGAGAGAGAGAGAGAGAGAGAATAATTTACCGAAATGAACATCCATAAACACTGATCTTATCATTTAATTAACCAATAAACAGCAATAAAAAAAATATGTACAGAGCAGAAATCATTGACATATAAACTGAGGGGTACAACTCGCATCACTGGACCCTCACGAATGTGGTTTAGTTTCCTTCTCGTGTCGACGGTGAAAGTCGTTCTTACTAACTACATTTTAGAATTGCACTTCCTCTGCCCATCTCTATAATTATTACCAAACTTCTCACTAGTCCAGCCTCTCACCAGCCAAGAGCAATATTGACCTAAAGGAGAGAGATAAGTTCCCTTATTACCTCTCTAAAGACAAGTTTCTAAAGCACTTTCACTCGGCCCATTCATTCGTGATCTCGTGTCGCTAGATTATTAATGGGTTGGAATCTCTTCGGAAGAGATAAGAACGGAGGGAAGGAAGTCGTGTGTGGTGGAGAGGGTTGTGAACTCGGGGGAGATCACTTCCATCCTCTTGGCGACTGGCTCTGCCTCGTTCGCCAGGCGATCCAAGAGAGACTTCCCGGAATCATGCGAACCCTGACACACTCTTCCTCAACCATTACGAGAAAGATGTCATCGCATCTCAGCTTCAGTGATCAGAGAAAAGGATCTCCGTATCCCACATACCTAAACTCTACCTGAGATAGAAAGGTATCACTGGATCCCGTAAACCTAGTCACCTCTACCTCAACCCACGAAAAAAAACGGAAATGCTCGTAACTGTCATAAAACTGTAATGAATATATAAAATAACGTGTATAATTAGTCATAGATATGGGTATGTATGTATGCATAAATGCATGTATACTTGTGCATATATATATATATATATATATATATATATATATAATATATATATATATATATATATATATATATATATATATATATATATACTGTTATATATATAGTCAGCAGTATTGTAACGTATAACAATGATGGTATTGGGTATCAGTTGGTAATCCTCTTGGTGGCACCAACAAAACAATCAACACTCGGGTGCGGGACAAAATATATATGTGGGACGGTACATTGCTTCCAATACTGATAACCAAGTAAATTGCATTTGGTGTGGTAAGCTTTGCTTTGTACCTACATTTGTTAACTGCCGAAAAAATTGTTTTATTGCTATTTTTCAGCGGGAATGTGTCCGCTTTCTCGTGTACAGGCAATTTGCATATTATGGAATCCATATTTTGCTTATAAATAAATTTTGTGTGTGGCTTTATATGTGTGTGTGTGTGTGTGTGTGTGTGTGTGTGTGTGTGTGTGTGTGTGTGTCTGGGTGTGAAGCATGGGTGATGAATGATGCAGCGAGGAGAAGGCTGGAGGCAGTGGAGATGTCATGTCTGTGGGCAATGTGTGGTGTGAATATAATGCAGAGAATTTGTAGTTTGGAAGTTAGGAGGAGGTGCGGGATTATCAAAACTGTTGTCCAGAGGGCTGAGGAAGGGTTGTTGAGGTGGTTCGGACATGTAGAGAGAATGGAGCGAAACAGAATGACTTCAAGAGTGTATCAGTCTGTAGTGGAAGGAAGGCGGGGTAGGGGTCGGCCTAGGAAAGGTTGGAGGGAGGGGATAAAGGAGGTTTTGTGTGCGAGGGGCTTGGACTTCCAGCAGGCATGCGTGAGCGTGTTTGATAGGAGTGAATGGAGACAAATGGTTTTTAATGCTTGACGCGCTGTTGGAGTGTGAGCAAAGTAACATTTATGAAGGGATTGAGGGAAACCGGCAGGCCGGACTTGAGTCCTGGAGATGGGAAGTACAGTGCCTGCACTCTGAAGGAGGGGTGTTAATGCTGCAGTTTAAAAACTGTAGTGTAAAGCACCCTTCTGGCAAGACAGTGATGGAGTGAATGATGGTGAAAGTTTTTCTTTTTCGGGCCACCCTGCCTTGGTGGGAATCGGCCAGTGTGTTAATAAATAAAAAATAAATATATATATGCAAAACAAGGGGAGTAGAATGATAGCTCTAGGCCTTTCGTGTTGCAATCAACACATCATCAGGAGCTTGCAAAATTGCAGAAAAGAGTAGGGTTTCCACGCGAATACTTTCATAGAGGACCGCTTTCACTCCAACGAAAGCGGTTCTCTGGGAACATATTTTGTGTGTGTGTGTGTGTGTGTGTGTCAAATTTTTGTTGGCCAACATCTGTGCTCCATCTAAGCCTTCATATATAGTGCCACTCAGACAGGTGGAAATACATGCAATCTGCAGAGAGGAACTTTAAGACGTTTCGCCTGTGGAAGAAATGTCTGTTTCACAAACGAAACATCTTACTGAAGTTCTCTGGCAGTTGCGTCTACCTATCCCCTACATTTTTACATGCAGTAAATGACAGTAAACAGACCAGGTGGTATGACTAGGTCTTGTTTCCTATTGTCATCTAACAATTAAATATTTTTCTGAGGACATCGAACCGCGATGGTCCATCAGGCAACAGATGACAAAAAAAAAAAAAAACTGATTTCCAGCTGGTTCTTAAAAGTCACTGTGTATTGTCTTCGCGCTTATTATCCCAGTCTAGTGAAATTCTGTTTGCGACAAGCAAAAATTGTTTGTGTTGCATCTCTTGCCTGAAAGTTTCATTCCCTTGATTCAAGTTACTGACTCACCTCGCACTTCAAATAATTCTTCGTGTTAAAACTAAACAATATCTTTAAGCTTTGAGATTTACTTGTATTCGTTTTCTAAGTGTTGAAAAAGTTAGGTGTTCCGGCTCTTTAAGTAAGTTTATTCAGGTATACACAAATACGGTTACATAGAATTATCATACATAGCAGCATATGTGTCTCTCTGTATATATTTTGTTTTTGATTGATGATACTAGCTTAGTTGTCCTCCTTTCCCTCTCTATTCTTGTCTTTTATATGAGAGAGAGAG
>NC_069440.1:27480805-27550805 GCF_026875155.1 Cherax quadricarinatus
CGGACCACAGTCAAGTCTCATTATAACGTTAGAGTTTGTGAGCCAGTTGTAAATTGTTACATTTACAATATTGTGACTTTTGTTCTTTATACCAATTACATTTAAATGTTTCTTGGCATTTCTCATCTTCATTAGGTTGAAGGCGTCACTTTTCGATTATCAGCAACCACTTTACTGTACAAACTGTGACACATAGCCCTTAGCGTCCCTTCCGGCCCTTTTCTCCCTTTACCTCTGATCCTCTCTCTACCCAGCTGTTTGTAGCCTCAGCCCTATTTTCTGCCCTGCAGCGCTGTATAACCCTTGTCGGTTTAGCGCTTTCTTTGAATATAACAATGCTTGAAGGCGTGATGAATGGTAATTATGTGTGTGTGTGATAATTTCCATAGTAAACATTGTGTGTATATGTCATTCGAGTATAATGAGTGTCTGAAGCCTGGTATCAAAGGTTCACGTGAGGGAAGGAGGACTTTGCTTACCTCTGGCTGAAGGACCTGAAGCTGTTTCCACGAACGGATCAATAGTGTCTAACTTCAGAGAATCACATCGCGGCCTTTGTCGTTCTCCCCAACTGCATTTTGTTCCTGTTGGAGCTCCCAAACTGTTGTTGCTCGTACTGTTCTTTTAGCTGCTTATGCTACTGTTGCCTCTTTGCCGTGTGTGATGCCGATCCTGCTGTGTTTGACGCCGATACCGCTGTGTTTGACACCGATACCGCTGTGTTCGACGCTGATACTGCTGTGTTTGAAGCCTATACTGCTGTGTATACCGCTCTTGAGGTTCCCTCTACCGCTCTCGATGCTTCATCTGCTGTTTTCACTGCTGTTTTTGCTTCTGTAACTGCTGATAAGAGTGTTAGAACTCAATGTCCATCGCTATCATCGATTCAATTTAATATTAATTAATATCGTCAAGGGACGAACAGCGTTTATTGGTAGACAGTATTACATAGATAGTGTTGCTAGGTGACAGTACTACTATATGGCTAGTGTTGTTAGTAGACAATAAAGCTACATGACTAGTATTACTACTAGATAGTAAGGCTACATGGCTAGTGTTACTACATGACTAGTATTGCTAGTAGACAGAAAAGCTACATGGCTAGTGTTGCAAGTGTAAGGGATGTGTTGCAGTCTTCCGAAAGCTGTAAACACTTTTGTTTATGAGAAATTTATGGTCCAGCCTCAGATATTTAGAAATAAGTGTCTGATTTACCAGAATTTCCTTGTAAATTGTTATCAAGTGTCCATTTCAATATGTATATAATATATATATATATATATATATTATATATATATAATATATATATATAATATATATATATATATATATATATATATATTATATATGTATATATATATATATATATATATATATGTATATATATATATATATATGTATATATATATATAATATATATATATATATATATAATATATGTATATATATATATGTATATATATATATATGTATATATATATATATATATATATATATATATATATATATATGTATATATTATATATATGTATATATATATATATATATATATATATATATATATATATATATATATATATATATATGTATATATATATATATATATATATATATATATATGTATATATATATATATATATATATATATATATATATATATATATATATATATATGAATATGGATTGAGAAAATTCTTGCTATTGACAGGCAAATATGTTCTGTTGTCCCGCCCTCATGCGGGTCCAACACAGGATGAAAAAAAAAACTTAGTAAAAATTCCATAAGCAATTTCAGTTTAAATAAAAAGGGACTAAAATTCCTTTGAATTTAACATCGCTGGAGAATATGGATCTAAAACCCCCACGACCGGCCGAATCCTTTTATCCGAAGCGTTTGTCGGCTCTGGTGTAGAAGAGTGGGTGTTGTTTTAAGGGATATATCTTGCGCTGTTCCCTAAGATTTCAGTTCCTCAGAGCTTGTGAATAGGTATATTTGTGTAGTTATAGGTACTTAGCTGACTCTGCCTCACTGGAAGTACAGCTCTTGGGTCCGAATTAAGATTTTCGCTTCATGAGGTATATACAAAGAGAGTTGTATACATCTTAGTGTTATTCAGTTGACTATTTACGTTATATCATTTTTTTTAGTAATCTTGACGTTACTGTACAAGGGATATGCAGTCTTACTGACCCATCTGCAGTAGATAAGTTTTAAACCCGGCCATCTTAAATATTTTTAGTCAACTTATGTGATTATATATCCTTTTGAAGCCTTCTGTATACTCGGTAATTATATTGTTCCCTACTTTACTACCTCCTCTGTGCTGGTAAAGTGATTTCTTGTCTACTTTTCTCTAGACCTCCGAGTATTTTGTATGCCGTGATCATGTCTCCCCTTAACCTGAGTTCTGATTTTGAAATATCCAAACATCTGCAGGGGAACATGTCTGGAGTAATAAACATCCAGAAATATTTAATATCCAGCAGTAATAAACATCCAGAAATATTTAATACCCAACAGTTTTTAAACATCCAGCAGTATTAAATATCCAGCAGCATTTAAACATCCATCAGTGTTTAAACATCCAGCAGCAAGAAAACATCTCGAGAAGCAGCATCTTGGCGTCTCCTTCAAGACATTATACACTTTCTCAGCCTCAAGTACGATTTTGCATAATTTATTTAGCTAAATATTTCTCCTAAGAGACTCGTCCTGAGCTGCCTGTTATAAACCTCTTCCCTTTTTATTTATCTTATCGTTCCCTATCTTCGTGTTGAGTTTTCTTCAAGTTTTGTTGTCTTCATCAATCTTCCTGGTTGAGACTGGCTCAACCGTGAGCTTAATTATGCATGTGTGAAGAGTTTTTGTGGCAGATATATACCTCAAAGGCAAGAGAGAGAGAGAGAGAGAGGGAGGCTGAGGCTGTTGAAAGTACGTTAATATATGTATTTTTGAAGCTTTAAGCTTTCGGAAACTGCGACAGCTTCAAAGTCTTCGGAGCCTCGAAGACTTTAAATACTTCCAAAGGCTCTAAAGTCTTTAGTGACTTCATAAAGCTTTAAGCTCTTGAATATTTTCGTAAGCTTCAAAAGCCTTCTAATTAAATTCTTTGCATAGGAGCCTTTAATTACATCTAAAATTTTCTTCGTAACAACTACCAAAGAATTGTTAATGTAACTTTTAAGTGAATGTTTAACTGTAAACAAAATGCAAAAAAAAAAAAAAAATTCGTGGCATGATATCCATCAGATTTATTTCAATTTTTTTTTTTTAAATCTTTTTTTTTTTTTTTTGACTCTTCGTGTTTCAGAGTTCCATGACCTCTCGACAGAATTTTTCTTGACTTGTTACCCCTATAAACTCTCACTGGCGGATCTGCCAACTTTCATTTCCTGCCTAATTTACGGGGTTTTATCTATCAATAACACACTCCAGTTGAGGATCATCGCGTCCTGGCCGCCATTGATTTGCAAATCACTGTAAGAGAAAAGACGGAAAGGAAGCCCCTGAAAAAAATAATGATTCGGCCGAGTCCCTGAGTTGCTTCAGTGTCTGATGTAAAAAAAAAACTCATATTGACTCACGAAATCGTAATGGCACGATTGCAACAAACCATACCACGGGTGGGGTTTGAACCCGCGATCAGACAGTCATAAAACTCCAGACCGACGCGTTAGCCACTGGACCAGCTGGCTACAATAAGATTAATCTTATTATAGCCAGCTGGCCCAGTGGATAACTCGTCAGTCTGGAGTTTTATGACTGATCGCGGGCTCTAACCCCACCCGTGGTATAGTTTCTTATTTACAGATGTTTCGCTCTGGGCAAACCTAAAGAAGCTCTTCTTACTTCGAAATGACATTTGCAAATAATTGATGGAAAAACTCTATTTACAAATGTATCGCTCTAAGAAAGCCTAATGAAGATTTTCTTGAAGGAAAATATTTATAAATATTTGTTGGCTCAGCACATAATTTTTTTTTTCATTTGATTCGATTCGCTGACTCTCAGAGTTATCTTGTCTGGTGGAAATGTGTCTTAATGAAATTGTGATGATGGACAGTAGTGGAGAAAGCACAACCCGCGGATCATACACATAAATATAGCAGAATTTTTATAAATGTACTAGTAAGTGTCTAGTAGACTTTTCTAGAATCTACCCATGTCTACTTTTTACCCCTAGGTGTCATCACATATGAGGGCATTAAGTCTAGATTACTGTTCTCAGCATAACTACTAGTTTCACTATTGCTTATGGCGTATTTTGGCATAGCCTCTAGTGACTAGTTTAAGTGTTACAGCAAGTTTTGCTTACTAGCCTTGGGGATACAGGTGAATAAGTGCGCTTAGGTAGCTAGCCTGTCTTGCGCTTATCGGTCGTGGGATCGAGTCTTCATTTCTCCTTGCGTAGACCCCACACGGATTTAGCTCTTCAAAATAAACAAGAGACAGGCGTTTCCAAATTCCTACTTATCCAGTAGCTTCCTCCCAACCTTGTGTTCCTGGTCCAGCTGACGGCCAAAGTTGGACCATATGAGTAGACTCTGGCGTCTTGTAGAAGGCAGACGGCCCTATCAAAGAAGGCTTTCCAAAAGTTAAGGTTTGAAAATTACCTCAGGATGGGAGACCCACATGCAGGTCTGGGACCAAGCGGAGAGCATCCCAGACAAACTCACATGCACCAGTTCCTGCATCTAAGTAATTATTTGCCAGGATAGCAAGAACCTTTCTCTCAAAGTTCCTGAGAGGGGCGTCGCTGAGGCTGTGTGGCAGTGTGTGTGTGTGTGTGTGTGTGTACGTGTACTCGCCTATTTATACTCGCCTATTTGTGGTTGCAGGGGTCGATTCATAGCTCCTGGCCCCGCCTCTTCACTGGTCGCTCCTAGGTCCACTCTCTCCCCTCTCCACGAATTTTATCGAACCTCTTCTTAAAGCTATGTATGGATCCTGCCTCCACTACATTACTTTCCAGATTGTTCCGCTTCCTGACAGTTCTATGACTGAAGAAGTACTTCCTAACATGTGTTGTGTGTGTGTTTGCTCTTGTCCTCTGGGTCCACACAGCCGTTGTCGTTGTAAGGCAGCGTATTCTTGCTACACAAGTGATACTCTGCAGACTTCAGCCTTTTCAGGTGTTGCCATCCAGTGGCTTCAGCAATACGATGCAGAAGACTGAAGAGGTAACAGATGAGGTAATCAGTCCCTCAGCCTATGCACAGGAGATCAGTACCTTTATCTTCATTACCCTAAAGCGCATGCAGAAAGACGTGGGCCTAAATGAAACGAAGGCATTACACAGGTGTTGCACAGGTGTTGCACAGGTCCGTTGCTAGTCATGTCTTAAGCGTTTTCTATTTTGTTAATTTGTTTAAAGGATTTTATAACTTAATGGATCCTAACCTCACCTGACCTAATTTAACCTAATCTGACTTAACTTCAGGTGAGACATACACAAGAAATTTCACGTGAAAAATGCAACGCCATATGAAAAAAAATAAACATTCTGCAAACACACACTCCAATAACAATCCCAATCTTAGTATAAACCATGGTAATTGATACCAACAGAGTGGTTTAAAAACACTGGGATCAAGGTCCCAGGACCGAAACGTTCTCTAATAAATCCTATTTGCTCAAGTGTCTTTTTTTTAATTAAAGTAATCCCAGCCTTCAGAAGAGGCTTCCTCGGGTTATCTCCCGGCAACCTAAACCTAGAACGGTATATATAACCTTGACCAGAGGACACCTGTATATACCAAGAGTTTCATGGACACTTCCAGAGTTCCAATATACCAGTATTAAAAATATTCATATAATAATATTGGTAGAGTTACCGATAATATGTTAAAAAGGACACAAGTTCAACTATTTTGACATTTTATTGTGTCCTTTCTACCCAACAAAAGATTTCATACCAATCGGATGATGTATTCTCGAGTTAGAAGCTAAAATAGATACTGGAGAAGGAAACCCAAGCAGTTGCTGAAGCATCAGTAAGATAGACATAACGAAGCCCCTGATTTCAACCATAATCGTTTCTTAGGAACGATATCTGGTGGTTATCTTGTGCACCACTGGTGTTTATTTTCTGGAAGTGCCAAAGAGAGTTTAAGAAAGTCATTCCTTAGGCTCCAGCACCGGAATTTCAAGGTAGTTGGTTTAGCTATGGTTTGGGTAGTTTCCAGGTGTACATAGCCTGGTGTACACTACCCGGTGTACATGACCTAGTGTACACGGCCAGGTGAACACAACCATGTGTACATACACAGCAAGGTGTTCTCTTTCTCTCTCTCTCTCTCTCTCTCTCTCTCTCTCTCTCTCTCTCTCTCTCTCTCTCTCTTTACACACACACACACACACACACACCAGGCACATCTCCTGAAGCGCACATCAACCAAATAACTGCTGCAGCATATGGGCGCCTAGCAAACCTCAGAACAGCATTCCGACATCTTAATAAGGAATCGTTCAGGACCCTGTACACCGTATACGTTAGGCCCATATTGGAGTATGCGGCACCAGTTTGGAACCCACACCTAGCCAAGCACGTAAAGAAACTAGAGAAAGTGCAAAGGTTTGCAACAAGACTAGTCCCAGAGCTAAGAGGTATGTCCTACGAGGAGAGGTTAAGGGAAATCAACCTGACGACACTGGAGGACAGGAGAGATAGGGGGGACATGATAACGACATACAAAATACTGAGGGGAATTGACAAGGTGGACAAAGACAGGATGTTCCAGAGATTGGACACAGTAACAAGGGGACACAGTTGGAAGCTAAAGACACAGATGAATCACAGGGATGTTTAGGAAGTATTTCTTCAGCCACAGAGTAGTCAGTAAGTGGAATAGTTTGGGAAGCGATGTAGTGGAGGCAGGATCCATACATAGCTTTAAGCAGAGGTATGATAAAGCTCACGGCTCAGGGAGAGTGACCTAGTAGCGATCAGTGAAGAGGCGGAGCCAGGAGCTCGGACTCGACCCCCGCAACCTCAACTAGGTGAGTACAACTAGGTGAGTACAAACACACACACACACACACACACACACACACACACACACACACACACATAAATAAGACTAGTGCATCCTAAGGGAAATTCTATTTCCAGATCAGAAAACTCATAAGTCGGTTTACAGTATATATATTCCATACCTAACTCAATTTTCCGTCGGTTCAGATCCCATTTAGGTTTCTCAGAGCACCGGATTTTGGAATCTAAGCCAATCATTCTGTGAGTAAATTTTACGTGGCGAATGTACTTGCCAAATGTGTGTAGATTTTTCTCTTGCAAACAAATTCTTATTTGGTTTGCAAAAACACTTTTTTTTAGTCTAAAAGAAAACGTGTGTGTGTGTGTGTGTGTGTGTGTGTGTATGTGTGTGTGTGTACTCGTCTAATTGTGGTTGCAGGGGTCGAGACACAGCTCCTGTGTGTGTGTGTGTGTGTGTGTGTGTGTGTGTGTGTGTGTGTGTGTGTGTGTGTGTATGTCGGTGTGTGTAGAAATATATATAATATAATCAACGACATAGAACAGAAAGGAAATAACATTAGATACGAAAGTATATTCTGTTTTCCTGCCGCATTTACTGCTTAATGCAGCGGAACAGAAAGTATCAGAACCTAAAGGTTCGGTGTAGTTGTTTAGCATGATAGACTTTATACCTTCCTCTGTGTGTACTCACCTAGTCGTGGTTGCAGGGGTCGATTCATAGCTCCTGGCCCTGCCTCTTCACTGGTCGCTACTGGGTCATTCTCCCTGCACTATGAGCTTTATCATACCTCTGCTTAAAGCCGTGTATGGATCCTGCCTCCACTACATCGCTTCCCAAACTATTCCACTTCCTGACTACTCTGTGACTGAATAAATACTTCCTAACGTCCCTGTGATTCATCTGTGTCTTCAACTTCCAACTGTGTCCCCTTGTTGCTGTGTCCCATCTCTGGAATATTATGTCTCTATCCACCTTATCAATTCCTCTCAGTATTTTGTATGTCGTTATCATGTCCCCTCTATCTCTCCTGTCCTCCAGTGTCGTCAGGTCAATTTCCCTTAACCTGAATAGGTAGGACACACCCCTTAGCTCTGGGACTAGTCCTGTTGCAAACCTTTGTACTTTCTCTAGTTTCTTTACATGCTTGGCTAGATGTGGGTTCGAAACTGGTGCCGCATACTCCAATATGGGCCTAACGTATACGGTGTACAGGATCCTGAACGATTCCTTATTAAGATGACGGAATGCTGTTCTTAAGTTTGCTAGGCGCCCATATGCTGCAGCAGTTATTTGGTTGATGTGCGCTTCAGGAGATGTGCCTGGTGTTATACTCACCCCAAGATTTTTTTTCCTTGAGTGAGGTTTGTAGTCTTTGGCCCCCCTAGACTGTACTCCGTCTGCGGTCTTCTTTGCCCTTCCTCGATCTTCATGACTTTGCACTTGGTGGGGTTGAACTCTAGGAGCCAATTGCTGGACCAGGCCTTGAGCCTGTCCAGATCCCTTTGTAGTTCTGCCTGGTCCTCGTCCGATTGAATTCTTCTCATCAACTTCACGTCATCTGCAAACAGGGACACTTCGGAGTCTATTCCTTCCGTCATGTCGTTCACAAATACCAGAAACAGCACTGGTCCTAGGACTGACCCCTGTGGGACCCCGCTGGTCACAGGTGCCCACTCTGACACCTCGCCACGTACCATGACTCGCTGCTGTCTTTCTGACAAGTATTCCCTGATCCATTGTAGTGCCTTCCCTGTTATCCCTGCTTGGTCCTCCAGTTTTTGCACTTACCGAACTGTGTCAAACGCCTTCTTACAGTTCAAGAAAATGCAGTCTACCAACCCCTCTCTCACTTGTCTTACTGCTGTCACCCTGTCATAGAACTGTGTGTGTGTGTGTGTGTGTGTGTGTGTGTGTGTGTGTGTGTGTGTGTGTGTGTGTGTGTGTGTGCGCGTGTGCGAGCGTGCGTGTGTGTACTCACCTAGTTGTACTAACCTAGTTGAGGTTGCAGGGATTGAGTCCAAGCTCCTGGCTCTGCCTCTTCACTGGTCGCTTCTAGGTCACTCTCCCTGAACCGTGAGCTTTTATCATACCACTGCTTAAAGCTTTGTATGGATCCTGCCTCCACTACATCGCTTCCCAAACTATTCCACTTCCTGACTACTCTGTGGTTGAAGAAATACTTCCTAACATCCCTGTGATTCATCTGTGTCTTCAACTTCCAACTGTGTCCCCTTGTTGCTGTGTCCCATCTCGAGAACATCCTGTCTCTGTCCACCTTGTCAATTCCTCTCAGTATTTTGTATGTCGTTATCATGTCATCCCTATCTCTCCTGTCCTCCAGTGTCGTCAGGTTGATTTTCCTTAACCTCTCCTCGTAGGACATACCTCTTAGCTCTGGGACTAGTCTTGTTGCAAACCTTTGCACTTTCTCTAGTTTCTTTACGTGCTTGGCTAGGTGTGGGTTCCAGACTGGTGCTACATACTCCAATATGGGTCTAACGTACACGGTGTACAGGGTCCTGAACGATTCCTTAAGATGTCGGAATGCTGTTCTGAGGTTTGCTATGCGCCCATATGCTGCAGCAGTTATTTGGTTGATGTGCGCTTCAGGATATGTGTCTGGAGTTATACTCACCCCAAGATCTTTTTCCTTGAATGAGGTTTGTAGTCTCTGGCCCCCTAGACCGTGTTCCGTCTGTAGTCTTCTTTGCCCTTCCCCAATCTTCATGACTTTGCACTTGGTGGGGTTGAACTCCAGGAGCCAATTGCTGGACCAGGTCTGCAGCCTGTCCAGATCCCTTTGTAGTTCTGCCTGGTCTTCAATCAAATAAATTCTTCTCATCAACTTCACGTCATCTGCAAACAGGGTCACTTCGGAGTCTATTCCTTCCGTCATGTCGTTCACAAATACCAGAAACAGCACTGGTCCTAGGACTGACCCCTGTGGGACCCCGCTGGTCACAGGTGCCCACTCTGACACCTCGCCACGTACCATGACTCGCTGCTGTCTTCCTGACAAGTATTCCCTGATCCACTGTAGTGCCTTCCCTGTTATCCTTGTGTGTGTCTGTCTGCGTGCTTGCCAGACCATTATCTTCCATACATAATTAGAGATCTTTCCCTGGCGAGTTTGTGGGTGTTGAGCACCATCTCTCGGCCCCTCATCTGAGTTTTGAAGGGTTGAGTTACAGCTGCTGTATTTATCTGTCACGTTAAGCATGTCCAGTTGCAGCAGCAAGTCATCCTGGAGGAGTGAAAGAGGATTCTTCCCTAGTGATCTGTGGTTCACTGGAAGAACATTTGTATCACGAAAAAATCACTTAGCTTATTGCGACGTTCGGCTCCGTCTTGGACAATTTTCAAATTACGATGAAACTAAAGGTCAATATTGGTAGTGGTTTTTATAATAATAATAGCAGTGGTATTTGTAGAGTGGTAGGTAGCAGCAGTGATAGCAGTAGAAGCAATGAGATAGTAGCAGTTCTTATAGTGTTAGTAGTTATGGTAGAAGTAATAATAGTGAGTGTAGTAATAGTAAAAAAAAGTACCACGGGCGGGATTAGAACCCGCGATCGAGTCTCAAAACTCCAGACCGACGCGTTAGCGGGTTCTAACCCCGCCCGGCGTATGGTTCGTTTGCAATCGTTTCATTACGATTTCATGAGTCGTGTAGTAATAGTAGTAGTAGGGGCACTGTAGGAGATCTAGTGGCCCACCCCAGGCAGGACTAGTAATAGAGTAATGAGAATAAATTACATTTCAAGGCTTGCCGTGGGTTCTAGTCTTCCCAAACTAAGAGAGAATACAAAGCAAGAAAAGTAAAGGGCTGAATAGAGTCAATAACTTGATAAAGCTTTACGTTGCCACAAGGAAAGCTTTTTCCGCTCTACAGTCTTCCATACTATTGGCAGAACACCTCTGTGGCCAGTCCCGTTAAACGCGCATTCGGATCAGTGCTTGGCTCTAAACACGACACTCGTCTAGAGGACCACACAAACATACATAAAGACACATGAATAATATCTGAATAAATCCTCAAACACCAAAAAGAAGTCCAGAGAAAAACGTCTTGTAAAGCAAGGGTATCGACCACTTGCTCCTTGTGTCCGCCAGGAAGTGGTAAACCATCATTACCTCAAGGATTATTATCAATCAAGTTCTTAAGTTGTCGTAGCGGACTTAAACGCTGGTGCGTGGAGGTCGTGTGGGATATTTTACTCTCACCACTAATTATAAGAGACGTGTAACACACAAACACGACGTTCACACTGAGGGACGTATCTGTCTACGTATATACACAGTGTCTGTGTATAATACACTGAGAGGTGAGCTTCTAGGTGTATATCCGGCGATAGGTGTGCATTTTTAGATGCAAATGCCCGGTGGTCTGGTGGCTAAAACTCCCGCTTCACACACGGAGGGCCCGGGTTCGATTCCCGGCGGGTGGAAATTCCGACACGTTTCCTTACACCTATTGTCCTGTTCACCTAGCAGCAAATAGGTACCTGGGTGTTAGTCGACTGGTGTGGGTCGCATCCTGGGGGACAAGATTAAGGGGGCTGTAGGGCAATTTGCCGCGCGCGCTCACCGAAAAATCGAAAAAATATGGATATTGAGTTATATATACTGAAAAAAAGCTCAACTCTTTGGCAACACAATGGTACCAGAATGAATGTTCTACGACGTTTCTACAAGAAATTATAGTCATTTATATCAGGTATGGTGACGGCGATGTTGATAAATATTTTCAAGAAAGAGTGAGAACACTTTGTCTTGTGTACCAAAACTGAACAAAATCGGACGGTAAATAAGCGAGTTAGGAAATTTGCCCCACGCCCCCCTTAAGGACCCCAATGGAAATAAGTTAGACAGTCCTCGATGACGCACTGACTTTCTTGGGTTATCCTGGGTGGCTAACCCTCCGGGGTCAAAAATCCGAACGAAATCTTATCTTATCTTAAATTAAATGCAAAGATTCCTGTGGATCTCCCAATTCGTAAACACTGTCTATCTTCGCACTCGTCTTCTCTCCTACTCTCTCTCTCTCTCTCTCTCCTCTCTCTCTCCTCTCTCACTCTCCTCTCTTCTCTTCTTCTTCTCTACTCTCTCTCTCTCTCTCTTTCCAGATCAAACATAAACACATCAAGTTCCCATCAACAGTGTTGCGACAAAAAATACCTCCCAGGTATACAACAAAACCATTAAACAAAAGCAGCATGACCAAAAAACACATGACCAAACAAAAAAGAGCACAGTGCAACACTTATATCCGTACGAGTGACACAGTTCCTGGGAAATGGGTAATTACGAGAATCTGATCCAGTTATGAGAGCTTCATCAAGCGACCAGCAGAGAGGCGGGGGCCAGGAGCTGAGACTCGACTCTCCCCTCCTCCCTGCAATCACAATTAGATAAATACCTTCCTTGAAAGCAACAACAGACAGCGGAGTAAGTTTTTTTTTTATCTCTTTTCAAAGCCCCACTGTGGAAAAGTGGAAACCCCGGGAGCCGCTTCACGATCTAACTTGCAACTTAAAACGAGCAAACTCCCGTAACCTTAAGTTTGGGATCCAGTTTGCGTGTTGTTTAATTATTTCCCAAAGTTGGGTGCAGTAAGTTGCTTGTGGCAAATCTATTTCCTGCCCCACATTCACTCGTCCGCTCATTTACTCACTGATTCACTCATTCATCCACTTGTACAGCCAATTCATTCGTTCTGCCATAATATATTTACTCATCTAATCATTCACTCATTAACCATTTACTCATCTTCGTTACCTACTGTAACTTAAAGTGGTAGGGAGTCCAATACAGCACATCTGCATGAGACTCAAATGCGTCCAGTGTGTGTGTGTGTGTGTGTGTGTGTGGATAAGACAGTCACCAGGCTGTCTTATCCAGCCACGAACCTGTCTTATCCATGCACCAATTCGTCTATCCAACTACCAAACTTCATCATCTAGGCACCATTCGTCCTGCGAATTTATTACTAATTTTACTGGAACATTTTTCGTTTATCATATCTATTCATCTAGGTACACATCCACCTACTTATCAACATTACACACACACACACACACACACACACACACACACACACACACACACACACACACACACACACACACACACACACACGTGGCGAGGTGTCAGAGTGGGCACCTGTGACCAGCGGGGTCCCGCAGGGGTCAGTCCTAGGACCAGTGCTGTTTCTGGTATTTGTGAACGACATGACGGAAGGAATAGACTCTGAGGTGTCCCTGTTTGCAGATGACGTGAAGTTGATGAGAAGAATACACTCGATCGAAGACCAGGCAGAACTACAAAGGGATCTGGACAGGCTGCAGACCTGGTCCAGCAATTGGCTCCTGGAGTTCAATCCCACCAAGTGCAAAGTCATGAAGATTGGGGAAGGGCAAAGAAGGCCGCAGACGGAGTACAGTCTAGGGAGTCAGAGACTACAAACCTCACTCAAGGAAAAAGATCTTGGGGTGAGTATAACACCAGGCACATCTCCTGAAGTGCACATCAACCAAATAACTGCTGCAGCATATGGCGCCTAGCAAACCTCAGAACAGCATTCCGACATTTAATAAGGAATCGTTCAGGACCCTGTACACCGTATACGTTAGGCCCATATTGGAGTATGCGGCACCAGTTTGGAACCCACACCTAGCCAAGCACGTAAAGAAACTAGAGAAAGTGCAAAGGTTTGCAACAAGACTAGTCCCAGAGCTAAGAGGTATGTCCTACGAGGAGAGGTTAAGGGAAATCAACCTGACGACACTGGAGGACAGGAGAGATAGGGGGGACATGATAACGACATACAAAATACTGAGAGGAATTGACAAGGTGCATAAAGACAGGATGTTCCAGAGATTGGACACAGTAACAAGGGGACACAGTTGGAAGCTGAAGACACAGATGAATCACAGGGATGTTAGGAAGTATTTCTTCAGCCACAGAGTAGTCAGTAAGTGGAATAGTTTGGGAAGCGATGTAGTGGAGGCAGGATCCATACATAGCTTTAAGCAGAGGTATGATAAAGCTCACGGCTCAGGGAGAGTGACCTAGTAGCGATCAGTGAAGAGGCGGGGCCAGGAGCTCGGACTCGACCCCCGCAACCTCAACTAGGTGAGTACAACTAGGTGAGTACACACACACACACACATACACACACACACACACACACACACACACATACACACAAACACACACACACACATACACACACACACACACACACACACATACACACACACACATACACACACACACATCACACACACACACACACACACACCACAAACACAACACACACGCACACATACACGCACACATACACACACAACACACACAACATACACACACACATACACACACATACACACACACACACACACACACACACCATACCCATACAAGGCGAGGTATGACAGCTCATGGGCAGGGAGAGAGAGGACCTAGTAGCAATCAGCGAAAGGCGGCCAGGAGCTGTGACTCGACCCCTGGAACCACAAATAGGTAGTACAAATAGGTGAGTACACACACAAAACACACACACACATCACACACACAACACACACAAACACACACACCACACACCACCCACAACACACACACACACATACCACACACACACACACACACACACGCGCACACCACACACACACATACACATACACATACACCGCACACACCAACACAACACAAAACACAGACACATACACGCCACACACACACACACCACACACATAGCACCCACATATATATATAGATATAAATATATATAAATATATATATATTAAATAATATATACTATATCTATAATATTAATATATCTGCAAAACAACCACGTCTGAAAGAATAGAGAAATTCCAAGCGTTTTTCGTGATAATGGGAGTAGTCCGAAAGCGCTTGACTTTCTCTATTCTTTCAAAGTGTTGTTTTGTCATATTCTGAAATCACCTGGTACTGAGACTTATTGCAATTATATAATAATATAAATAAATAATATATAAATATATATATATATATATATATATATAGATATATATATATATATATATAATATATATATAATGTATATGTATAATTTTGTCGTGCCGAATAGGCAGAACTTACGATCAGGGCTTAAATAGCAACGCTGATCTTGCCATATAGACAGTGAGAAAATTTTGTGTATGCCAATAATTTCGCCAAAACCATTCTGACCTAACGAAAAAAAATACATTTCAATGTTTTGTTTAGTATTAAAGTTAACTGTAAACAAATCTAAAATTTATTTAGGTTTGGGTTAGGCTAAAATAAATGTTCTTGTGGAATTAAGGTTATAAGTTTTCTAAGATTCCATTAGGTCAAAATTAAAAATTTTTTACACTCATCAATGGTAAAAAAATTAATCTTTAAACTATAAAAAAAAATTTAAAGAAGACTTAATTACAAATGAGTTTCTATGCTAATTGGACCATTTTACATATACTATCATCCATGATTATATTCCCCAAAATATTTGTTGTTACAGTTAACCGTTCCCTTGTTCTTTTGTTCTCTTGTTCTTTTGTTCTCTTGTCAATTTTTTTTTTTGGTCCAATAAACTAAATTCATAATTAATCCCGTGGTAAAAACTTTTAAACATATAAATCTAAAGGTTATGAACGAAGAATTTTTGATTGCAGATATACTCACAAAAATAAGAATCTTTAATATAATTTTAATATTCTCGTGTCTTAATACACGGAAACACTGACAAGAGATAATGATTATGAGGCTTAGAAAAAACTGGGCAGGTTAGGTCATCCATGAGAAGACGTGATCGATTTGCTCAGCGGTGCAAGAGATCACTGAGGCGATACTTGGCCGAAATTACCACAGATTGCTGTTCTCACTCTAATAAGTCTTTTGATCCTCGTGACAGTGTACTTGTAGTAACTGGAGGTTGGGGTACACATACCAGGGTATGTACACTGAGAGGTATCTCTCAGAGTATCTGTACTCTGGGGTTAAAATATCCTCGATTCGTATACATGTAGTCTTAACTCTTGTAGTTTACAGGCTGTACTCGCCTATTACACCTATTTGTGGTTGCAGGGATCGAGACTCAGCTTCTGGCCCCTCCTCTTCACTGACCGCTACTGAGTCCTCTCTCTCTCTCTCTCCCTGCTCCATGAGCTTTATCATACCTCATCTTAAAACTATGTATGGTTCCTGCCTCCACTACATCACTTGCCAGACTATTCCACTTCCTGACAACTCTATGGCTGAAAAATACTTCCTGTATGTGTGTGTGTGTGTGTGTGTGGGTGGGTGGGTGGGGTGGGTGGGTGGGTGGCCTCTACCATATCAGGTTGGAGGTAGCTGCCTCCTCTTGAAGCACTGTAGTTAACCAGGAGTTTCTTTACTCGATTTCAAACAAATCACAGAACGGGTGGTTGACGCACTTGCCTGTGAGTATTAGGACTCACTTGCCATGGTTCAAACCCCACCCGTTCCCTGATAAGGAGCTTCTTTCTCGGTCGAAACAACAACACCGTAGATAGGCAACTCTCTAATTCTCCTGGCAGTAGAGATGTCCATCATAATACCTTTGCTGGTATACTGTCATATAAAGAAATATACCATTCCAGCCCGGGTCTTCACGGGTGACCAGACCTCTGGCTGATGGATGTGAACTGGAAAAAAGTGAGATTAAATAATCCAGTTCAAAGTTAGAGTATTGGACAATATTACAGTGAAGTACGAAGCATTGCTTTGAGCTTCCAACAACAACTAGAAAAAGAAAACAATAGACACACAGAATAGACTCTCTTAATCCTTATGTGAACTGACTAGCAGAAGTAGGTGAAATTAATTGATAAAGACACCTCCACCGAGGGGAAAAATGACTAGAGAAGAGGAGAGAGAATTGAGAATGTAGAAATAAGACGTCAAACAGTGGAATCTAAGAAAAAAAAGGGAATCCCACACTCAACGATGGACTAAACAGCTCGTCCCCGGGAAAGCAAAAGACCTTAGAGTAACAGTTGTACTGTACTTGTATATACAAAGTCCAATAACATTCCGAACCTTCCTCCAAATAGTTAACACCAGTGTTGAAAGTTTGAAGCCGATCAGAAGAGACGTTCTCAAGTTACTGCATGGAAACCTTTGAAGATAATTTTGAAAAATATACCACAAACGATATATGTATATATATATATATATATATATAATATATATATATATATATATATATTATATATTGTTGGAAGAATGGCAAGCTCTTAGCATGGGACTATACCTGTGTGTCCACACTGGCTGACACCTATATCCATCACAGTGTGGGGCGACAGGAAGGAGCTGCTGACCACAGGGAGGAGTACAAGATCAGCAAGTACAGGGACATAAGCCAACAGTATCAATTTGTCCCAGTGGGATCAGAGACCTTGGGATCATGGGGAAAACATGCCACACGTTTCCTTAAAGAACTGGGTTCCAGACTCATCGACACCACAAGGAACCCAAGGGCAGCCACTTTCATGTTCCAGCGCCTCAACGTAGCCATCCAGAGGGGAAATACTTGCTGCATACTAGACTCGCGTCCGGCTTCGGAGGAGCTGGAGGAGATTCATAACCTTTGATATATTGTATCAATGTACTCGTGTTTGTGTTTTTCTATCAATCTATTCTGTTTATTAATAAAGTACATATATAACATATAAATTATACGGGGTGGTAGGAGAAGAAAATATTCAAACAGCTCCGGGGAGAACCTTGAGTTTTCCCTGAGGTACGTTTATTGTCTTCTGAGGATGAGGGTCCCCATTCCAGCTATAGAGGTGGTACCTCTATATATATTATATATATAATATTTATAAATATATATATTTATATAATAAAATATATTATTTATATAATTTATATAATGTCGTGCCGAATATGTAAAATTGGTCAATTAGCAAGAACTCATTTAAAATTAAGTCCTTTCTAAAATTTTCTCTTATACGTTTTAAGATATATTTTTTTCATTAATGATAATGTAAAAAATTATAATTTTGCACCCAAAAAAATCTTAGAAAACTTACCTAACCTTATTATAACAAGAACAATTTATTTTAGCCTAACCCAACTAAATATATTTTAGTTACGTTTACAATCATTTAATACTAAACAAACACAGTGAAATATATTTTTTTCGTTAGGTTAAGAATGATTTTGGCGAAATTATTGCATACACAAATTTTCACTTGTCCTATATGGCAAGATGAACGTTGCTATTTAAGCCAAGATCGCAAGTTCTGCCTATTCGGCACGACCATTATATATATATATATATATATATATTTTATATATATATATATATATATATAAAATATGTTGTGTATGCAAAACAAACCCCTCTGAAAGAATAGAGAAATTCCAAGCGCTTTCGTGACTACTCACATTTTTCAAGGAACTATGATAATGTTTAGTAGTCACGAAAGCGCTTGGAATTTCTCTATTCTTTCAGAGTGGTTGTTTTTTCATATTTTGAAATCACCTGTTTACTGTGATCTTATTGCATATATATATATATTATATAAAATATATAAAATATATATTATATATATAAATATATATATATATATATATAAAATATAATAAACACGTGGACGATGTTTTTACTCCTATTATTGTTCCCATTTTTTCCAGGAAAGAAGACTCAATCATTGCAATATTTTTTTTACTTATCTGTTAAAAATTTTCAAAATTATCTCACACGAGGAAACTCTCTGAAAAGTTTTGAAAAACTCCATTAATGTAGTCTGGTTAACCCTGTGTTTTTAGAACTGAAAAACCCACCATTGTCTTTATTCTCTCCTTCCACAACAAGCTTTTGTTATGGTTAAACTTGCGGAAATAAAGACTAAACTTGCGCTGGAAGAGACCTTTATTAGAACAATACTTCGTCTAAAGAAAGTTTTATTTACACCACTTCAAAAAAAAATAATGTTTTTCTTTTTTCCAAGATAATAAAATATTTGCTCTTTATTTAAAACCAGTTTCTGTCTTCCTGTTAACAGGCTTGAAAGAGCCCGGTTCAACCCTCAGTCCTGTCTATCCTGCCACCACCATCTCGAAATGCGTCAGGCTCAAGCTCCAGGCCCCCCTAACATATCCACTTCCCACTGTATTTTTCACAGTTATCAAAAACCACCATCACACTGGCTATTTCCCACTTGGAAATACGCACCTGCTAGTCTATATAGCCGTTTTCTCTATCGTTCATTTTTCAAACAGTATATTATTTTTTCCCCGAGACCCTATTTCGTTTGCTTGTGTCCAGTGTGCTAACCTCTGATGTCCATTGCTTGTGTCCAGTGTGCTAACCTCTGATATCCATTGCTTGTGTCCAGTGTGCTAACCTCTGATGTCCATTGCTTGTGTCCGGTGTGCTAACCTCTGATGTCCATTGCTTGTGTCCGGTGTGCTAACCTCTGATATCCATTGCTTGTGTCCAGTGTGCTAACCTCTGATATCCATTGCTTGTGTCCAGTGTGCTAACCTCTGATATCCATTGCTTGTGTCCAGTGTGCTAACCTCTGATATCCATTGCTTGTGTCCAGTGTGCTAACCTCTGATATCCATTGCTTGTGTCCAGTGTGCTAACCTCTGATATCCATTGCTTGTGTCCAGTGTGCTAACCTCTGATATCCATTGCTTGTGTCCAGTGTGCTAACCTCTGATGTCCATTGCTTGTGTCCAGTGTGCTAACCTCTGATATCCATTGCTTGTGTCCAGTGTGCTAACCTCTGATGTCCATTGCTTGTGTTCGGTGTGCTAACCTCTGATATCCATTGCTTGTGTCCAGTGTGCTAACCTCTGATATCCATTGCTTGTGTCCGGTGTGCTAACCTCTGATACCCATTGCTTGTGTCCAGTGTGCTAACCTCTGATATCCATTGCTTGTGTCCAGTGTGCTAACCTCTGATATCCATTGCTTGTGTTCGGTGTGCTAACCTCTGATATCCATTGCTTGTGTTCGGTGTGCTAACCTCTGATATCCATTGCTTGTGTTCGGTGTGCTAACCTCTGATATCCATTGCTTGTGTTCGGTGTGCTAACCTCTGATATCCATTGCTTGTGTTCGGTGTGCTAACCTCTGATATCCATTGCTTGTGTTCGGTGTGCTAACCTCTGATATCCATTGCTTGTGTCCAGTGTGCTAACCTCTGAAATCCATTGCTTGTGTCCGGTGTGCTAACCTCTGATATCCATTGCTTGTGTCCAGTGTGCTAACCTCTGATATCCACTGCTTGTGTCCAGTGTGCTAACCTCTGATATCCATTGCTTGTGTCCAGTGTGCTAACCTCTGATATCCATTGCTTGTGTTCGGTGTGCTAACCTCTGATATCCATTGCTTGTGTTCGGTGTGCTAACCTCTGATATCCATTGCTTGTGTTCGGTGTGCTAACCTCTGATATCCATTGCTTGTGTTCGGTGTGCTAACCTCTGATATCCATTGTTTGTGTCCAGTGTGCTAACCTCTGAAATCCATTGTTTGTGTCCGGTGTGCTAACCTCTGATATCCATTGCTTGTGTCCAGTGTGCTAACCTCTGATATCCATTGCTTGTGTCCAGTGTGCTAACCTCTGAAATCCATTGCTTGTGTCCAGTGTGCTAACCTCTGATGTAGACAGCCTGTACTGTCAGAGCACACAGCCTAGCCGTCTGCTCTGACTAGTTCATATTTCGCGGCATTCAGTGCTGCCCTCTGTAGGCCTACCTAGGTCGGTGGGACGCACAGTCCACCCTCTCTCACTCCCGCCTCGACCGACTTGACGTACACAAGTACTCCCCCTCCACGGACTGGCTTGCGGTCACTTCCTCACACTGCCCGTTGTGTACTCACTCCTACCCGATTAAAGCCAATCTAGTCCACGGCCGTATCATTGCTACCTACGCTACCTTCATCGGCACTAAACCGCTGTTCAGCAGCAAGAACAGCAATAACAGTGGTGACAGCGGAGTCAGCGGCATTGTGAGCCTCTTCAGGGTGGAGGGGATCGGTCGACGCCAGTCAACATCATCCGTCGTCATCCAACCTCACCCGCTAAGCGTGTAGTGACTTGTTTCAACTGTGGCAAACGTGGGCACTACCGATCTGAGTGTTACAAACTTAAGTCCCCGCAAAGTAACCGTCACAGTCCCCACGCTCAGTATCAAGGTAACCGTCACCGTCCCCATGCCCAGTCTCGCGAGGGAATCTGTGTTTACCACAATACTTCCAGTCATACCTCCCATGAGTGTAACAAGCTGCGAAGTATGCTGACAGCTGAGTGGAGCAAGCAGTCGTCGCGCAATGCACATGCTCGTAGAAGCCCTTCCACTAGTTCGGGGGAAGAGGCGCGTCCGCAAAACCAGCGAAAGACGTAGTAACCCTGTCGGAGTCGCTGTATTCCGTCCCTGTCCGCAATGCATTCGCCGCCCTGGGCAGTGATACGCTTTGCCGACAGTGAGGAAAACCGATGTGTCTTGACGTTGTTTGCTGAGACTCGTACCGTACCTTCCAGGTCGAGCCTCGTCAACAAGTGTCGAGCCTCGAGCAGCTGTGACTCCGGGGACCTCGTCGGCCTGTCATGCCTTCATGTTCGGTATGACAACCCATGTGGACCGCTCATCGAGTCCACTGTCCACAATAAGCCTGTTCAGCTTTTCCTAGACACAGGTTCGGTGGTTACATTGTCCGCTCCACCTTTTTCCGAGACATTGGCCTTCACGCGGCCTGTTGACAGAGCCGTCTGCCATTCAGACCTTGAGAGGAGTCTCAGGTAAACCGCTGACGGTTCGCGGTCGTCGCACAACGCTAGAATTTGTGGTCCAGGGTCACAAGCTGTCCGCAAAATTCTTAGTCGTAGATGGTATTGTTTTCCATGGTGACCTGCTCATAGGGTTCAAAACCATGGCAGATCTTAGGATCCGTTTGATCCAGCTGAGTGGAAAGCGGAATTCAACGGATGGATGTGCCCTTCTGGGGCGTGCGCTTAGGATCCACTACGTGCTACTCTGTCTCAGAGTATGCACAGTGCCTAGAATCGTTGGAAACCGGTGGTTTCCATAGCACATTCTCCCCGGGGTCGGTCTCTCGTCCTGATCGACCTCGTTAGTTAAGCTCGTTGCCATCACTCCTGGCCATCAGCGCATAGTTACCAGTGAAACCCAGTCTGGGGACGCCCAGTCTAACCTTCACTCTAACTCTGACGCTGTTGTAGAGACCAGCAGTTGTCAAGCCGCAGTATCCCTGTCGGCAGGCGACTGTCTGACTCGTGTCATGGCATCAGCGAGCAGAGTTACTGCTTGTACAAAGTATGACGTCACTTTGTCAGCTAACTCGCTCACTCCTGTTACGGTGTACGTGAGCAGAGCTTTTGAAGGAGACCATGTGCTGGTTGACAACGACACATGCCGAGTCAAGGGCCTCTCCCTTGAACCATCCTTGCACACAGTGCAACGTGGTAAGTTGCAAGTCCTTGTTGTCAACATGCATAGTCGAGAATTTCCCCTGCGGAAGAATACCTCACTTGTCGACCTTGTCAGATTCCCTCTCCCGGTGAGAGTGGAGGGTGAAGCCCCAGCTGACTTCCTTGTGAGTGCAGTTCTCCCAGGCGAGTCTGCTGCTGACTCTTCCAACACCCGGCCAGTGCAGGAAGATGATCTAGCTTTGACAGACTATCCTGAAGAGGTCCCAAAACTTCTCCAGGTTCTCAATCGTGCACGTTCTGCAGTTGCACTAGATGGTGAGTCAATGGGTTTGACCCCACTGATCTCTCACCGTATTCCGCTTGACAAAGGTACTAAACCCATTTATGTACCTGCGTATCGCCTGCCACATGCGCAAAGAGTCTTCGCCGAAGAACTCATTACACGGATGCTCCGTGATGGAGTTATTGAGGAGTCCACTTCCCCGTGGAATGCTCCCCTTATTCTGGTTCCCAAGAAAGACGGAACCTGGCGCCCTGTTATCGATTACAGGAAACTAAATGCATGTACCATCCCAGACCGTTTTCCATTGCCAGTTCTGAACGACCTGTTGCAGAACATCGGCGATAATAAGGTCTTTTCAACTCTTGATCTTCTTCAAGGGTTCTGGCAGATCCCCCTCGATGATGAGAGTAGAGAGTTGACAGCTTTCTCTACTCCAACTGGTCATTACCAGTTCAGGAGGATGCCCTTCGGCTTGCGCGGAAGCCCAATCACGTTTAGTCGTTTGATGACGACAATTTTCCGTACCCTCCTAGGTGGCACGCTCATGGTCTACCTGGATGATCTCATAGTCATGTCGCAAGATGTCCCGTCACATCTTGAGAAACTTGACAGGGTATTGGACAGGCTAGCTCAGGCAAATCTTAAGGTAAAGCTCTCCAAATGTCATTTCCTCCGGAAGGAAATAAAATTTCTGGGTCACGTAGTAACTCAGAATGGCATAAAGACGGACGAGTCTAAAATCTCGGCCGTGCAGAAATTCCCCAGACCCATGACGGCGGATGCAGTCCGGTCCTTCATAGGCCTGGCGGGTTTCTACCGCACCTTTATCGCAGGTTTCTCCACCATTGCTGCACCCCTGACACGCTTACTCAAGAAGGATGCCCCTTTTGAGTGGACGTGCGATCAGGAACGAGCTTTTGTCATTCTTAAGAACAAGTTAACATCAGCCCCAACCCTTAGATTCCCTGATTTCACCAAGGCATTTACCTTGACGACTGATGCCAGCAAAGTTGGCATCGGTGCAGTCTTGTCACAGGAATCTAATGGTAAGCAACAGCCTATTGCCTATGCTAGCCGTGTTCTTACTAAAGCGGAAGTCAATTATTCAGTGACAGAGCTAGAAGCTTTAGCCATTGTATGGGCCCTGAGTCATTTTCGGGATATCATCTATCATTATCCTATCAAGATTTATACAGATCATTTACCCTTATTGGCCCTTTTTGCAAATAAGAACCTCTCGGGAAAGCATGCTCGGTGGTCGCTCACGTTCAATGACTACAACCCTGAAAGTTAAGACACATGTGCAACATCTGGATATCTTTATTGTAGACGTTTCGCCATCCAGTGGCTTTATCAATACAGATTCTAGGACATAATAGGAAGACAGTAGAACTATATACAAAAGATGAGGTAATCAGTCCCTCGGCCTTGGAGTTAGTGTTCACAGCATCGTGGTGGAGGAGAATCTGGAGCAAAGGCAAGAAGACTGGCGTTTATATAGTCGTCAGTGGAAGGGACGGGCAGCAGACGAGGGCAGTCACTGGTAGGCGGGATTCCCCAGTGGAAGTAGGTCCTTCCCAAAGAGATGGGTTAGTTGCAGCAGCCGTGAAGAAGGTCTTGTAGATGTCCTCTGAACCAAGATTCCATGATGTTGCAGTGTCTGACAAGTTGTGCAAGAAAGGTATAAAATACCGACAATATGAAAGTTAAGACACATGTGCAACATCTGGATATCTTTATTGTAGACGTTTCGCCATCCAGTGGCTTTATCAATACAGATTCTAGGACATAATAGGAAGACAGTAGAACTATATACAAAAGATGAGGTAATCAGTCCCTCGGCCTTGGAGTTAGTGTTCACAGCATCGTGGTGGAGGAGAATCTGGAGCAAAGGCAAGAAGACTGGCGTTTATATAGTCGTCAGTGGAAGGGACGGGCAGCAGACGAGGGCAGTCACTGGTAGGCGGGATTCCCCAGTGGAAGTAGGTCCTTCCCAAAGAGATGGGTTAGTTGCAGCAGCCGTCTACTATAAAGATATCCAGATGTTGCACATGTGTCTTAACTTTCATATTGTCGGTATTTTATACCTTTCTTGCACGACTACAACCCTGAAATTTGCTATGTCCCAGGTAAGCAAAATGTTGTAGCTGACGCCCTGTCGAGACATATAGCATTCGTGAGTGTCGGCAATTCGTTCTCTGTTGAGGATCTCGAGAGAGCCCAACGACAGGACCCTGTGTGGTCTCCAGTCCTTCGTTTCCTTACCAAGGAGGACGTTGACTTACAGGTCAAGTCTCCCGTTCCACTGAAGGATTTAGTGGTCAACCAAGGAGTACTGTGCCGTGTTGCACAGCTGGTGGACCCCGGCAGAACCGTATACCAACTGGTGATACCAGAGTCCATGATACCAGCTACTCTTAGGTTGATCCACAATGTCCCAGGTGTAGCGCACCCCGGGAAGGACCGCAGTATCAAACAGGCACGAATGAAATATTTCTGGCCTAAGATGGCATCGGACATTGCCAAAGCATGTACACCAGTGTGTTGTCTGCCTACAGCACAAGGGTACCATTAAGGTCCTAACCCCATTCTAAAGTATCCCATTACAAAGGAGCCCTGGGAGAGAACTTCTGTCGACCTGTTGACGAACTTCTCGACCTCGGAGAAGGGAATAAAGCACCTGCTTGTAATGGTAGATAACTTGACGCGGTACAGTGAATTAGTACCCATTCCTGATAAAACCGCTGAAACGGTCGCTAGTGCTTTCCGTGAGCATGTTGTTCTTCGTCATACTTGCCCACGTGTCCTTCTGTCAGACAATGGGTCTGAGTTTATAAATGGCATAATGCAGGATCTTTGCTCCAGATTCAACATTCATCAAGCGCCAGTAGCTCCACGCCACCCTGCGAGTAATGGTCTTGCTGAACGTACAAATCGCAAAGTCCTGGAGGTGCTCAGAGTAACCGTTAACCCAAGTTGTACTACATGGGATGAGGCTATCCCAGACGTTCAGTGTACATTAAATTCCTCCCTCAACAGCTCGATCGGTGAGACACCTCATTTTGCTTTGTATGGTTATGACAAGCGCTTACCATATGAAATTCTGTTTACTCCACCTAGACCTACTTACGATACTGATAACCCCAGTGTAGTAAAGATGAGGACAACGCAGCTTGTCTTCCAGCGGGTACGAGAGAACCTTATGAAAGCTACTGATAGGTTCACGTCAGAGCGCAATGCCCGCGCCAAGGAAAGCAAAGGGGAACAGGTTGCAAAAGTTATGTTGCTCAACCCATGAGCCCCCAGGATGACAAACTTGTCCCAAAGTTTGGGGGTCCTTACCGTGTCACGACGCCCGTGGCAAAGTTCGGGTGGGGAGTTTGTCGGGAACTATCAGGAAGCCCCCCTGATACGAAGTTGGGGCCATTGGGGCGAAGTAGAGCGGGAGGCGGTGCTTTTGAAAACCCCACGATCAAAAATGTTAGGGCCCCAAACCGTTTTATCCCTTTCTCCCCACTCTATGGTACGGAAAGAGGCCCAGTAAGGCTCCATACTTAGGGCCCTGCGACCCAGGACAACAAAATTTTCTGTGACTTTGACGTACCTACTGACTTGTCCGACTCCTTCTAGTTATGCTTTGTTTGCTTGCAGAAATGGGTATAATACACACATTTTTTAAGTAGTCGATAATAGAGTAGGGGGGACAACTAGGAATTTTGTAAATACTTTTAGAAGGGTACCAGAGTGTAATAAAATTCCATGGATTAGTAATTGTACGTATGTGCTCAGGTTTTTAAAACAAAGTAAAAAAAAAACCTGAAATTACGGTCGGGCAGTGCTCCCCTTGAGTTCATGTCACACCTTGGGAAATGCACTGCATCATGTTTGCAGATGTGAGGTGCAACAAGAAAAGTAGCGAGGGGTAAATATGTTCCCCCTGCGGAAAAACCTTTTTGAAGTTTTAGTTCCAGTGCTGACGTCCCCCGGCTCTCTACTCGATGAAACAGCGCGGGAAAAACCGTTTTTTTCCCCGGGTGGGAGAGTTTTTTTTTCCCTGTTGAGTTTTTTTGCCCATTTTTATTTATAGTGGCGAACCCAGCCCCTCTCGGGGGGAGCTAGTGAAATTTCCCTTTTAAACCCTTGGGCCCCCAGTATGTGCGTGGGGGACGACCGAGGTCGGGCCGAGCAAAAGTAGACAGCCTGTACGCCCGAGCACACGCCTACCCGTCGTCTGATTTCTATTTCGCGCATTCGTGCGCCCCTTGTGGGGCCCTCCTATCGGTGGGACGACGTCCCCCCTCTCTCCCCCCCCCCCCCGCCTCGACCGATTTGACGTCAAAATTCCCCCTCCAGGGACTGGTTGCGGTCACTTTCACACTGCCTTTGTGTACTCACCCCTCCCCGATTAAAGCCAATTGCCCACGCCGATCATTGACCTACCTCCCTTCATCGGCACTAAACCGCTTTTTCCAGCAAGAAAAGCAATAACAAGATATCCATTGCTTGTGTCCGGTTGCAAAACCTCTGAAAACCTTGCTTAGCCCCGGTTTAACCTGATGTCCTTGTGTGCCCGGGTGTGCTAACCTCTGTATCCATTGTTGTGTCCGGTGTGTAACCCTGATGAAAAAAGCTTGTGCCCGGTGTTAAACCCCTTTAGATGTCCTTTGCTTGTGCCCGGGGTTTGCTCCCCTCTGAAATCCATTGTTGTGTCCGGGGGGTTTAACCTCTAATGTCCATTGTTTTGTGTCCATGTGCTACCCTCTAAAAGGTGATCGTATAATACCCTTAAAATTGAGGTCGAATTTCCCCCTCCCAAACTAGGGCGAGGTGTAAATTTTTTCCGTCGGGGATATTATATTTTTTTTTTATCTAATGAAAACCCTTTAATCACCCTTTTTTAAACTGAATTTACCAAAGTCTAAAATGCCCTCTTAAGTATTGAAAAATTTGGCCCAAAAACATTTAATAGGGGTGGGGGGATTGCAATAAAAATCAGAACAACAAATCTTTTAATTGTCTACCAATGGCATCCTGTCGTAGAAGGAGGGGGGGCCGAGAGAAGCGAGGCCTTTTCCAGTGCGTTTCATTTGCATCCTACTTTTATCTGCTGAAGCAAGGTGCACTGAGGACAGCTGCTCCCTCAGCGTCCACCTATAGGCCCAGCTGTCGGCTGACCCACCCAACAAACCAGTTATGCGGCCAATTATACTGAAATCCTTTGAAAAGTTGTTTTTTTATGTTATTGCGAAGTACACACGGTTTGTGATGTGGTGGTGTGTGCCACTTTTTGTGGTTGCAGGCGTAGAGTCACATCTCCTGGCCCCGCCTCTATGCTAGTCGCTACTAGGTCTACTCTCACTCTCTGCTCCAATAACCTTATCATACCTCTTCTTAAAGCTATGCCTCCACTACTTTACTCTCCAGATTTTTCCACTTTCTGACAACTCTAAGGGTCTGTACTCACCATTTGTGGTTGCAGGGGTCGATTCACAGCTTCTGGCCCCAACTCTTCACTGGTCGCTACTAGGTCACTCTTCCGGCTCCATGAGCTTTATCATACCTCTTCTTAAAGCTATGTATGGATCCTGCCTCCACTACTGTGTGTGTGTGTATGTGTGTGTGTGTGTGTGTGTGTGTGTGTGTGTGTGTGTGTGTGTGTGTGTGTGTGTGTGCTCTCGTGTGTTGGTCTTACAAAAGCCTGAAACAGTAAAATAATTCTGAAATATGCTGGACTGGGAGGCTGTAGCATCATCATCACACAATGAGATTACTTTAAATCCGATTTCAGCTTTGAAGTTGAATTACGAATTTAATGTAACTTTTATGTTCGGACTGAGTTTCTGTTGGGAGAGCTGAGGACTCCCTCGTTCAACCTTCGCTTATATCTACAAATTGAGTATACTTTTGGGTATGAAATATGTTCGTATACTCAGAGGATCAAGTTTTTTGCTGTTATATACTAATGGGGAGCTTTAAATCCGTAAGGGGATTTGTGATAATAGGTTTAGAAAACTGACAAGTTGAAGAATGAGACATTTCAAACCATACCACGGGCGGGATTTGAACCCGTGCTCAGAGAGTCTCAAAACTCCAGACCGTCGCGTTTTGAGACTCTCTGACCGCGGGTTCAAATCCCACCCGTGGTGTGGTTTGTTTGCAATCGTGTCATTACGATTTCGTGAGTCAATGAGACACTTGTGCACCATTTGGGAATCTTTATTAGGGATACGTTTCGCCATACAGTGGCTTCATCGGTCCAGTACAAAGAAGAACGGTGGGAAAAGAGGAGGAGAAGTTTGAGGTAATCAGTCCCTTAGCCTGGAATCGATATATTCAGTCCATCAAAATTGATATGCTGAACACATCGATTCCAGGCTGAGGGACTGATTACCTCAAACACCTCTCTTTACACCGTTCTTCTTTATATTGGACAGATGAATCCACTGTGTGGCGAAAAGTTTCCTAAATAATGGTTTCGAAATATTGCATAAGTGTTTCATGTTAAGATGTTTCATACATCCCCTGGGGTATGGAAGGTAATAATATTTGACCCACGGGAAAGTTGGCTCTTGTTCCTTGAAGCAAGAGCCCTTCAGCAGCCTCAGGGAGCCCACTTCCAAGGGATCAAGTTCGTTTCCTGCAAGTCTGGGAGAATTCAAGTCAACAAATCCTTGAATATTTTATCCCCGAACTCTCTTACACTCACCCCGCTGAATTGACCATAAATTTTAGCGAATTATGGTCTACATAATAATAATAATAATTTTTAAAAGATCCAGTAAACCGAGTCCTAAAAATTGGAATTCTTTTTTTGTTTTTTGTTTTTTTTGTATTCTGAGCCCATGTTTGGGTCTTGGAAGTAAAGTTGTGTCCTAAGTACTCCCAGAAGGGTCTTTATGGCGGCCTCAAGCTGATGTGGACATAACTCCTAATTTCCATGCACTTACCAGCAATGACCTGAGTTTAGTACGTGTGTATATTGACCTCCTTGTGTTGGTCTTGTTGATGTCTGCTCTTACACGACTTAATGCTCTTATCTGTCTGTCTGTCCTTTTGTCTGTTTCCCTGTCTACCTATCTGTCTGCTTTCCTGTAATTGTACTTGCTTCTTTTACTGCATGTATACCTGTTTATTTCCGTTTTTACTATTTGCTTCTCTAGTTCTCTGTTTTGTCGTCGGTTTACGTGTCCTTCTGTGCATGTTCATCTATGTTTACATGTTTTTTTGTGTATCTTCATGTATGTTTGCCTTCCTGTGTATCTAAATGTATATTTGCGTCTCTCCCCGTGTATCTCTATGTATATTTGCATGTCTACCTGTGTATTTTCATGTTTTCCTGTCTACTTGTGTATTATCATGTTTTTTTCCCCTGTCACCTTTCCTTCCTACGTGTTTGTCTGTCCTCAGAGTCTTGACAAGAGACACCATAAAGGTTCTAATTGACACTGTGACAACAAACCAACAAGAGAGTGTAGACACACATCAGACAGTTTCGCTCAATACCGAGTTTTAGTAAGTCTTGATAAAACTCAGTCCTTGGCGAAACGTCTACATTGTAGACTTTCTCGAGACTACCTTCAAGAACCTGGTTGACACACTCAGCAGACATGGATGATGTGTAAAGATTTTTTCACTAATTGTAACAGTTCGAATATCTAAACTATTAGGAAAGCCATCAATCTCTTGATTTTTGTTTTTTCTAGAGGGCTGAAGACAGGGAAAATATTATCTACATCTGGAAAATGCAAAAGAAAAATGCCTCATGAAATCGTAATGACACGCTGGCCTGGAGCTTTAAGATTCGCTCTTCAAGAGTGGTTTGGTTTGGTTTAATTAAGAGGAAACTGCTTCTAAATCTGCACACTAAAATATCCCCCGTACGAGAGCTGATGGAATGGTCAGCTGTGCAAAATTCCCCATTAAGAAACAGGGGAACACGAAGGTAATTCAAGAAGCATAAAGGCTTCAAGGCTTTTTAACTCTCCGCAGTCAGATACAAGGCGAGTTACCACCAGGTCTATGAGAGCCTTCATGAGGGAGCTTGACAGGTTCCTCCAGGCAGTTCTTGAGCAGTCGGACTGTGATGCCCACGTTGGAATTTGTACATGTACCTTCAGGTTGACTGGCTGGACCAACTCATCAGAGGTATATCGACCAGGCAGCCTAACCTGAGTTCGAGCCGCTGGAGTGATGATTCCCGGAGCCATCAATCAGTCAGTAGTCAACTGTTAGGTAGGTAATTCAGAAAAGGAAGGCGAAGACAACTTCCATCAGACAATTAACTCCGGCGAGTTAATTAATAACTCAAGTTGTTGACTTTTTTCAGGTTATCCTGGGAAACTTACACATATGTTACTTATGATAATTTGTGTAACTGTATTTGTGTGTACATGTACCTGAATAAACTTAATGCTAGATGAATAGCATCAACAAGGGGCTGAACCCGGGTCCTGTCCATTTTGTGTGGGACGTTGAGCTACCGAAGTGAGTCAAGTTGTGACAGCGGGGAGCACAAGACCCACCAGATGCTGCTTACGATACCTACTTGACGGACTCGACAATACCAGCGGCTACTACCAACCATGACGCTCAGCAGACGACGCAGACCTTGATGATAGTTCTCCTTGATTGCTTCATAATAGCCTGCGTGTTGCCCACTGCACCTGTATGACACTTATCATACCCGGATAATAGCAGCCTTCAATGACGGCTCATTCTCCCTCACAACGAGGCTTAGCGGTCTAACACGGGATATCGGAGCAGGAATGAAAAGCCGTTGGACGAGTTCTGTAGCAAGACTCGTCGCGGTCAAAACTGGAGGAGATTTCGGACAAATGGATAAGTGGATCGTAAACCAAACTTGTCCGGTGGTTTCATGGTTTTGTTATCTGCAGACGTTAATAGGAAGGCACAACTGGGTGGAATGTTGGGTTCAATAATACTTGTGCAGTGAAGGCTGAGGTGGCCCTTTAGTGCGCACACGGTGTAGAAATTAACTCTCTCTCTCTCTCTCTCTCTCTCTCTCTCTCTCCTCTCTCTCTCTCTCTCTCTCTCTCTCTCTCTCTCTCTCTCTCTCTATACACACACACACACACACACACAGGGGGAACATGATAAATACATATAAAATACTGAGAGGAATCGACAAGGTGGAGAGAGACAGGATGTTCTAGAGATGGGACACAGCAGCAAAGGGTTACAGTTGGAACTTGAAGACCCAGATGACTCGAGAGATGTTAGGAAGTATTTCTTCAGTCGTAGACTTATCAGGAAGTGGAACAGGCTGGAAAGTAAGGTACTGGAGGCAGGTATCATACATAGCTTTAAAAACAGGTATGATAAAGCTCATGGAGCAGGGAGAGAGTGGACCTAGTAGCGACCAGTAAAGAGGCGGGACAAGGAGCTATGAATCGACCCCTGCAACCACAATTAGGTGAGTACACACACACGTGAACGGAAACACACAAAAGGCCAGGTGTCTATCAACAGAAGCCTTTAACAGATGGTACCCAACACAATGATATATCATCATAAACAGTAATTAAAAGTTCTATACAAAAACTAGCACACAGGTGATACAAGTAATCTATGTAATTAAGGTAATTGCAAAAAAAATGGAAACGTAAATGTAATTTACATATAAACAACTTCACATTACCTACATTATTTTAGACCAATACTGATAATTGCTCTAATTATAAATGACATCATTATAATTATAAATGACATCATTATAATTATAAATGACATCATTATAATTATAAATGACATCATTATAATTACAAATGACATCATTATAATTATAAATAACATCATTATAATTACTAATGACATCATTATAATTACAAATGACATCATTATAATTATAAATGACATCATTATAATTATAAATGACATCATTATAATTATAAATGACATCATTATAATTATAAAAGACATCATTATAATTATAAATGACATCATTATAATTATAAAAGACATCATTATAATTATAAATGACATCATTATAATTATAAATGACATCATTATAATTATAAATGACATCATTATAATTATAAAAGACATCATTATAATTATAAATGACATTATAATTACAAATGACATCATTATAATTACAAATGACATCACTATAATTATAAATGACATCATTACAATGAAAACTTCGTAAATACTAAAAAATAACTTTTGTTTATGTAGAGATAAATATGTATTTTTTTTGCGGGGGGGGTTTATGACTATGAATAAATTTAAAATAATTATGAAAATAATGATTTACTCCAAAGATAATTTTAATGTTATTATTATTTTAGTGTTTTCTGAAAATATTGAGAAAATTATCAGGTAGCTGCGGTTAAATAAAGGAGGTCATAGGTAATTACAAGACACTGGTACATGACTCGACCCCTGCAACCACAGTTAGGTGAGTACATAGCGAAATAAATATATATATATATATATATATATATATATATATATATATATATATATATATATATATATATATATATATATATATATTATATGTGTGTGCCAAACAGGTAAAACTTGCGATTTTGGCTTAAATAGCAACGCTCTTCTTGCCGAATAAGGTAAGCGAAAATTTGTGTATACAATAATTTCTCAAAAGTCAATCCGAACCTAACGAGAAATAATATATTTCATTGTGTTTGTTTATTATTAAATTACTGTAAACTTATCTAAAACATATTTAGTTGAATTAGGCTAAATTAAATTCCGCTTGTTATAATAAGTTTAGGTAAGTTTTCTAAGGTTCTTTTGGTACAAAATTATTAATTTTTACATTAACATAAATGAAAAATTGTATATTATTATATATATATATATTATATATATATATATATATATATATATATATATATATATATATATATATATATATATATATATATATATTAAAGTGAAACAAAAAATGTTATGGGAACAAAATTTTATTGAGACTGGAATAATGGTTTGGGACTTTTATCTAAGGTACAAAAATTTATATGAGTTAGGAATGTCTAGGGATGACTTTTTACTGTAGCTGCTGCTTATTTGAGGCTGCCATTATTATTTGTTTTCAAATAGATGCAGTTACAAGGGAAGGCCAAAATGAAAATAGATTGGTAATTGATAGATAACGTGTATTATACAGGAAGGGAATTATACAGCAGTGAACAGGACTTTATTTATAAATATCGTGATAAAAGAGGAAGATTGAGTGAATGTGTGAAATAAGGCTCGATCCTCCTTCCGGTGATGGAAGCAGCAGCCTTCCCGATAAGAGCCGTGTAACCTGGGTGGAAGGTGAGACAAGAACCGTGAGTGTGACCAGGGTGGAAGGTGAGACAAGAACCGTGAGTGCGACCAGGGTGGAAGGTGAGACAAGAACCGTGAGTGCGACCAGGGTGGAAGGTGAGACAAGAACCGTGAGTGTGACCAGGGTGGAAGGTGAGACAAGAACCGCGAGTGTGACCAGGGTGGAAGGTGAGACAAGAACCGCGAGTGTGACCAGGGTGGAAGGTGAGACAAGAACCGCGAGTGTGACCAGGGTGGAAGGTGAGACAAGAACCGCGAGTGTGACCAGGGTGGAAGGTGAGACAAGAACCGCGAGTGTGACCAGGGTGGAAGGTGAGACAAGAACCGTGAGTGTGACCAGGGTGGAAGGTGAGACAAGAACCGTGAGTGTGACCAGGGTGGAAGGTGAGACAAGAACCGTGAGTGTGACCAGTGTGGAAGGTGAGACAAGAACCGTGAGTGTGACCAGGGTGTGAGGTGAGACAAGAACCGTGAGTGTGACCAGGGTGGAAGGTGAGACAAGAACCGTGAGTGTGACCAGGGTGTGAGGTGAGACAAGAGTCAACAGGATTACATTAACTTGAACCAGTTCAGGACATTAATGTAATAGCGTACGTAACTGAGAAGACTCAGCCTAAGGAAAGGCTTAAAGATACACAAGGAGACTAAGTTACGTAATATAAAAGTAAACTAGAGGTGGAATGAGGACAAAGAGAGAAGTGAGAAAACTCTGAGGTTAAGAGGGAGGCGTTGACAGTATTAGGTGAGCAATGAAGCTAACAGCGGAAGCTTTATCAAGACACCAGACGACGAGGAGGAGGAGGAGCGAGTCGAGCAAGAAGAAGAGGAGGAACAAGTCGAGCAAGAAGAAGAGGAGGAACAAGTCGAGCAAGAGGAGGAGGAGGAACAAGTCGAGCAAGAAGAGGAGGAACAAGTCGAGCAAGAAGAAGAGGAGCGAGTCGAGCAAGAAGAAGAGGAGGAAGAAGTCGAGCAAGAAGAGGAGGAACAAGTCGAGCAAGAAGAAGAGGAGGAACAAGTCGAGCAAGAAGAGGAGGAGGAACAAGTCGAGCAAGAAGAGGAGGAGCAAGCATGTCGAGTAAGAAGAGGAGGAGGAACAAGTCGAGCAAGAAGAGGAAAAAGTCGAGCAAGAAGAAGAGGAGGAACAAGTCGAGCAAGAAGAAGAGGAGGAACAAGTCGAGCAAGAAGAAGAATAGGAACAAGTCGGAGCAAGAAGAAGAGGAGGAACAAGTCGAGCAAGAAGAAGAGGAGGAACAAGTCGAGCAAGAAGAAGAGGAACAAGTCGAGCAAGAAGAAGAGGAGGAACAAGTCGAGCAAGAAGAGGAGGAACAAGTCGAGCAAGAAGAAGAGGAGCGAGAAGTCGAGCATGAAGAAGAGGAGGAACAAGTCGAGCAAGAAGAAGAGGAACAAGTCGAGCAAGAAGAAGAGGAACAAGTCGAGCAAGAAGAAGAGGAGCGAGTTGAGCAAGAAGAGGAGGAGGAACAAGTCGAGCAAGAAGAGGAGGAGCAAGCATGTCGAGTAAGAAGAGGAGGAACAAGTCGAGCAAGAAGAAGAAGAGGAGGAGCGAGTCGAGCAAGAAGAGGAGGAGGAACAAGTCGAGCAAGGAGAGGAGGAACAAGTCGAGCAAGAAGAGGAGGAGCAACAAGTCGAGCAAGAAGAAGAGGAGGAGCAAGTCGAGCAAGAAGAGGAGGAGGAACAATTCGAGCAAGAAGAGAAGGAGCAAGCAAGTCGAGCAAGAAGAGGAGCAAGTCAAGGAAGAAGAGGAGGAGCAAGCAAGTCGAGCAAGAAGAAGAGGAGGATCAAGTCGAGCAAGAAGAAGAGGAGCAAGCAAGTCGAGCAAGAAGAGGAGAAGGAACAAGTCGAGGAAGAAGAAGAGGAGGAACAAGTCGAGCAAGAAGAAGAGGAGGAACAAGTCGAGCAAGAAGAAGAGGAGGAACAAGTCGAGCAAGAAGAAGAGGAGCAAGCAAGTCGAGCAAGAGGAGAAGGAGGAACAAGTCGAGCAAGAAGAAGAGGAGGAATAAGTCGAGCAAGAAGAAGAGGAGGAACAAGTCGAGCAAGAAGAGGAGGAGGAACAAGTCGAGCAAGAAGAGGAGGAGGAACAAGTCGAGCAAGAAGAGGAGGAGGAACAAGTCGAGCAAGAAGAGGAGGAGGAACAAGTCGAGCAAGAAGAGGAGGAGGAACAAGACGAGCAAGAAGAAGAGGAGAAACAATTCGAGCAAGAAGAGGAGCAAGCAAGTCGAGCAAGAAGAGGAGAAGGAACAAGTCGAGCAAGAAGAAGAGGAGGAACAAGTCGAGCAAGAAGAAGAGGAGCAAGCAAGTCGAGCAAGAGGAGGAGGAGGAACAAGTCGAGCAAGAAGAGGAGGAACAAGTCGAGCAAGAAGAAGAGGAGCAAGCAAGTCGAGCAAGAAGAGGAGGAGGAACAAGTCGAGCAAGAAGAGGAGGAGGAACAAGTCGAGCAAGAAGAAGAGGAGCAAGCAAGTCGAGTAAGAAGAGGAGGAACAAGTCGAGCAAGAAGAAGAGGAGGAACAAGTCGAGCAAGAAGAGGTGGAACAAGTCGAGCAAGAAGAGGAGCCGTTCTCTTGACGTAATTCAAAACCCCTTTACCTACATTCACATTTTCTGTGTTTATGTATTATTATCCCTAGGGTAATTAAATGTTACTTAGCAGAAATTTAAAACGACCAGCTTCCAATTATTTTCTTGTCATCCTTTACAAAGTACACACTGATTAACATGTTATCTTGTCTTCCTGTGAGCTGATGTACCGTTCCAGTCTTCAGCGAGTCTAGTATAAAAAAAATTAATTAATCACTATTATTACTATCTAAATATAATTATTTGTTTTCACATTATTTACAACAAATATCATTTTTGAAGCTCGTTTTATTCCTATTCTTATATATTTGTTATTATTATTATTATTATTATTATTATTATTATTATTATTATTATTCAGTGCTTCGACATTAGATAGCTGTGGGTTCCGGTTCTGAGTGAAGCCATTGAAGTATACAGAGTATACAAATTGCTATATTAAATCTTCAAATGAAATGCAAATATTGACTTTATCATAGTCATTGTTGATGCTGGATGAAATGACGGGAGAGGCAGGGGAGATGAGGCGTTGGAGATGACAGAGTGGGGGTAAGGAGGGTTTTGGAGGAGGCTTGAGTTGAAAGGGTGTTTAAATATATTAGAACTGAAGAGGGTAGTGGAGAGGGCTGAGAGCAAGCGCTGATGCTCGTAGCGAAAAGCAAATTGGATTTTCCACGAAGAGCTGCGTACAGGTTCTCCAGTATAAGCGGCACCTTGTGTTGGAGGATAAAGTGGAGTTTCAGTTTCCAGGTGAAGGGCTTTAGATCCAAGGAGAATGTAGCATCTTTACTCTTCCTTACTTTGAGTCTCACTGCTTCTGGTTTCTCATTCTTCAGGTGTTGTATGAACCCGGTAACACTAATAATCAATAAGATGACACCGTGCTCTTCAGGATGACAAGATGACACCGTGCTCTTCAGGATGACAAGATGACACCGTGCTCTTCAGGATGACAAGATGACACCGTGCTCTTCAGGATGACAAGATGACACCGTGCTCTTCAGGATGATAAGATGACACCGTGCTCTTCAGGATGATAAGATGACACCGTGCTCTTCAGGATGATAAGATGACACCGTGCTCTTCAGGATGACAAGATGACACCGTGCTCTTCAAGATGACAAGATGACACCGTGCTCTTCAAGATGACAAGATGACACCGTGCTCTTCAGGATGACAAGATGACACCGTGCTCTTCAGGATGACAGATAACACCGTGCTCTTCAGGATGACAAGATGACACCGTGCTCTTCAAGATGACAAGACGACACCGTGCTCTTCAGGATGATAAGATGACACCGTGCTTCTCAGCATGTCAGAAAGTGGCTGAAGATGGTAAGCCGCCGAAGATGACAGGATATTGAAGATGCTTGTAAGAGAATGTTAAAATTTACACCGTGTTGGAGATCATAAGGAGGTAAAGATAATGGTGATATACCCGTGGCTGGTCTCGAGGGTTTTCCAACACACACACATACAAGATACTGCGGGGAATAGACAAGGTGGACAGAGATAGGATGTTCCAGAGTGGGGACACAGGGACAAGGGGTCACAACTGGAAGCTGAAGACTCAGACGAGTCACAGGGACGTTAGGAAGTATTTCTTCAGTCATAGAGTTGTCAGCAAGTGGAATAGCCTAGCAAGTGAAGTAGTGGAGGCAGGAACCATACATAGTTTTAAGAAGAGGTATGACAAAGCTCAGGAAGCAGAGAGAGAGAGGATCCAGTAGCGATCAGTGAAGAGGCGGGGCCAGGAGCTGAGTCTCGACCCCTGCAACCACAATTAGGTGAGTACAATTAGGTGAGTACACACAGGCTTTTCTTTGGTACTCGTCTGATCAGATAGGCTGCTAGGCCTCCCCGAGACATCACAACCTGGTTGATCATTCACCTCTTGCAAGTAGCCTCATGTCATTATACCTGTAACATATGTAACACAAATTATAACAGATTAAATAGCTTTGGCTCCTATACGTTAATATTCTTCTATAAGTAAACGTATAATACTTCGTATATCTCTCTCGTGGGTTATTGTTGTATTCATAGGAAGAGACATGTACAATAGACAGATATTTTTATTTCTGAAGTGTTTATGCGACACTCTAGGCTTTTTTAGTCAAATACAGAGGTTATTTAAATGGTTTAGTAAACCGAGAAGTTGAATATTTAGACTTTTTTGTAGCATTTGGGAATCTTATTGTGGAACCACTTCACCAACAAGTGGGTTCCTCAGTGAAGTACAGAGATGAATGGCGGAAGACGAGAAGGAGGTTGGGGTAATCAGTCCCTCAGCCTTGAAGGAGGAAGGAAAGGAAAGGAATTGAGCAGCCAGAAGGAGGAGGGACAGTATAGAGAAGAGAGGGAGATGGGGAGATCTGCGGAAATGTAGGGTTCGTAGAAGGAAACTTGGAAGTGTGTAGCCTCCCATCTATCACCAGTACTCTTCCCTATTACCTTTTCTCCCTCCCTCTCTCTCCCTCCCTCATCATTCTCCCTGCACCACTCTCTCTCTCCATCAACACCTCCATCACCACCTCCATCAACACCTCCATCACCACCTCCATCACCACCTCCATCACCACTCTTTCCATCTAACAAGGCTCGTCTGACAACTCCCCACTGAGGTCTCAACACCTACACTTTTCTCATTTTCATTTATGATCAAAAAAATTCTATTACAGGTGCCTGACCCACTTACCAGAGGATGTCTTAGGAAAGTAGGGCAAGTGTTATGATGGTGGGTAGAACCTGCATAATAAAAGTGACCCTCTCCTCTTTCTCTCTCTCTCTCTCTCTCTCTCTCTCTCTCTCTCTTCTCTCTCTCTCTCTCTCTCTCTCTCTCTCTCTCTCTCTCTCTCTAAAAACAACAGACACGAGAGGTCAAAAACTTACTGCAGGCTAAGCAGCTGTAACAGATGTTACTGTTTACCATTGTTTTTTGTGCCTTAAACATCTGTGTGTCCTAATAACCATTGTGCAAAATTAGTGTAAAATATTCGTAATGTTTTCAATGAATTATTATTATTATTATTATTATTATTATTATTATTATTCTTATTATTATTATTTAAACTTGATAGTGATGCGTCTGTTTCTTTGTTTTGTGACGTTTTCAGATATTTTCATTTTTTCACGTCAGTTGATGTCTTACGTTAGTGGAGAGAGACGTTGTAGAGTAAGCTTTCATTTGGATAACGTTTCGCTCTGTGAAGAGAGAAACGTTTCACTCTTTGTAGAAATTCGTAATGTTTCGCTCTATGTAGAGCTTCATTAAATCATTCCCTCACCCCTCTGTGCAAAACTTTATCCAGTGACGTTTCGCTCTGTGAACAGCGTTATCATGACCTGATGAACCTTCACACAGGGCGAAATGTTGTCCCAGTAAATTCTGGCTGGACAGTATGTTCCTTTCCGACACTCACATCAACAGGTTCTGAAGAACACGCCAAGGTTGTGGCGGGGGCATTAGAGAGCTACGCGCCATAAGAGCGACAATCTTATGAGTAATGCCCGTGGAAGCTGACCTTAATATATATTTTTTATATATAACCTGTCAGATACCCCGACCTTCTGATACGCTCCAGCGGCCATGGCGGCCTCTCGACACGCCTGATAAAAAATGGTCTTGAATCACCCAACTTTCACTGTTTGGTGGGCGGGGCTGGTCTCGTGTTTGTGTGCTGTGTTGTGGTCTTTAGGGGTGGGTGCCTTGATGCTGGAGTAGGGATCTTGATCCAAGGAATATACCTGACTACTCCTGTCCTTCCTGGTCTCCAGAGACAATACGACCTGTACGGCTTTAAAGATTCCATTTAAAAAATAATAATAATAATAATAATAATAATAATAATAATAATAATAGAGGCAGTATGACCTATATGGACTTAAAACTTCCATACAATAATAAGAATAATCCATGTGAAAATGGAGAAGATTCTTTCCTTCGTAAGTCATGCGTGTGGTAAGAGGCGACTAAAATGCCGGGAGCAAGGGGCTAGTAACCCCTTTTCCTGTATGAATTACTAAATGGGAGTGGGAAACGGCCGGTGTGTTACTACTACTACTAATAATAATAATAATAATATATTTCTGGCTATGGTGGCCGGGTCTCAAGTTCTAGTCCCGTCTATCGACAACTTACATTACATCCCCTATCGTACCTGCTCTTAAAACTGTGTATGGACTCTGCTTTCATCACATTCTCCATCCAGATAGTTCTACATCCTGGCTAGTCTCAGACTGGAAGGATAGAAGGATGGAGGATTTTTTTTCCTAGGTGAAGCATAGTGAACGTGGGTGTGCCCTCTAGTGAGCAAAGTTTACAACCCTGTATACCACAAGGCTGAGGCCAAGTGTGTATACGTTCCTTGAATACTAACACCAGCAGTGGCAGCGTAAACATCAGGGAACTCGGTAATGTTCTATTTTAGGTTTCAAGCCTGTCTACTGTCCGAGGGTCATATGGGCTACAGTCTCCTATACACTACCAGTCTAGAATACTTTAATCCCTAATATAGGGATTTAAGACAACTCTTAGTATATACACACTGATACACCCACTCAGTGTATATAATGAGAGATACACCTTATTCGGGGTATATGTACACTGATAGTTACACTTCACTCAGTGTATATAGTGAGAGGTACAGCTTATTATGTGTATATATATACACTAATATTTACACCTCACTCGGTATATATACACTGATAGTTACACTTCACTCGGTATATAAATATACACTGACTTGGTAGTGGTTGGTTTACTGTGGTAAACACCCGTCTACTACACAAACTGCCATTATTCTGTAAGTAACTTGTTGGTAAGTCAGGGATACTTTAATCCTAATATATGATAAAAGTAAACTCTTAAGTGTATGCATACTGAGATATACGCCCCTACAGGCGTATACATGTTGTAGTATACACATCAGAAAATATACGAACTAGGATCTGGTATAATCTTTTCACGTAAGTATATTTCTTTTGGTGTGTATGCTCTAACAGCGTATGTATACATTTGTAAGGGTGTATATCTCAGTATGTATACACTTAGAGTTTACTTTTAACCTTATATCGGGATTAAAGTATCCTAATATAAGTATATACGTTCATGTGAATTTATTAAACATATAAATATATTTAAATGAATCAGGGGATCCATGGAAGAGTTAGTACGAGACATACACGATGCGGTGCATGTATCCTGTATCCTGTGTACTATATAGACCGGGATGTATTTCTCTCAGCGTATATATGATATAGTTTAATCCCTATTTTAAGGGTTAGAAATATTCTTGTCTTTTAGTGATAAAGTTATAATTCAGCCTTAATGACTCGTGTAGTTAAGTCTTGGTTAACAGTTAATAGGATTTATAGCTTACGAGTCTTAACGAAGAGTTAAGTGTCTTTAACTACCTGTAAGCACTCACACTTGACTCTTAATGCCATGTGTGTCATTGTATCTTGTTTTATCTTTGGTTAATAATGATACAGGGTGTAAATGCTCTCTTTTACATGTAAATTACGTTTCCAAAGGTACGATCGCTGAAGAAGCGTAGTTGTAAATTTACATGTTTGGTGACTTTCATATTAATTACTCGTTCAATAATCACTGGAAATGAAGAAAGTCACATTGAATTATATATATATTATAGCTTAAGGATATTTTGGAATAGTTCTATATTATACTATATTAATGTTAGGCGGTAAATCCTTGTGGGTCATTCATCACAAGTGGTGAAGGCTTTATCCTTCGTCTGCTGACTGCGAGTTCGGCGAGCTTACTGTCTGCAGTCAGTGCTCTGGAATGGTTCCAGGAGTTAGTTATGAGGGTTAAAGACTCTGGGGAAGGTGTGGCATGACCTGGCATGACTTGGCATGACCTGGCATGACCTGGCATGACCTGGCATGACCCTATACCTGTCTTGTTACCTTGCTTATTCAACTTATTCACTTATTCAACTACTGAGATCAATTTTATTCATAATAGAAATAAGATAAGGAAACATTCATTATTTTCTATGAGAGTTATAAAATTAGAGCAAAAATAATTACGTATTGCCATATTATTTGACTTGAATTCTGTTTAAAATGTTTTAACTTATTCAATTTTTTTCTAATTTGTTGGTGTCTGTGTTATCATATCCCTCGTAGACAAATATCAGAAACAACAGCAACAATATCATCAATTGCTGTTGTTTCTGTTGATGCTGTTGGTTATCGTTTATGAGATTGCTCCTGTTTGTGCTATTGCTGCTACTTACGATATCTGTTGTGCTGCTTATCACTGTTATGCTGTTGCTCTAACTGTTGCTGCTGAGATTGTGGATCCTGCTACTCTTCCCTTTCCTCCTCGTCTTCTACTTTCTCCCGTACCTCTCCCTCCTCTCCCTCTTTTGTTTTTACTTCCTTCCTCTGCCTCTTAACACTCTCTTCTTCTTCTTCCTCCTCCTCCTCCCCGCCACAACACGCTTGTCTTCTCCCCCTAAATTTTTCTCGCATCCTGTCTCCTTCAAGTACATCTTCGTCACGGTCGAGTGAGCATTCTCTCTCTCTTTCTCTCTCTTTCTCTCTCTGACACACACATAGCGTGACAAAGGATCGTCCTCCGTCAAGAAACATGTTTTGTAATTGAGTTTGGACTGTTGGCCGATTTGCATGAAAAAAACAATATTAGGGTACAGAGGATATTTTCCCATTCCTCTCCCGTCCTTTTAAACTTTTCCCTCTTCCTTATTTATCCTTAAACTTCTCCCTAATTCTCTTTCATCCTCTTTCCCAGCTTCAGAGAGACGGATAGGAGGTGGAAAGAGATTCCCATATGTAACATGTTCACTATGTGGAGTGGAAGCATCGGTTGATGTTTCAGTCCGTCTTGAGCCGTCAGCAAGCTACGAACGATATTTCGGTCAGTTCCGAACCATTAGCGAGCTACAAATGATGTTTTGGTCAGTCCTGAACCCCCAGCAAGCTACGGGCGATGTTTCGGTCCGTCCTGAACCGTCAGCAAGCTACGAACAATGTTTCGGTCCGTCCCGAACCGTCAGCAAGCCACGAACAATGTTTCGGTCCGTTCCGAACCGTCAGCAAGCCACGAACAATGTTTCGGTCCGTCCCGAACCGTCAGCAAGCTACAAACAATGTTTCTGTCCGTCCCGAACCGTCAGCAAGCTACGAACAATGTTTCGGTCCGTCCCGAACCGTCAGCAAGCTACGAGCCAGAGACAGAAAGGGAAAAAAAGCCAATAGACAGGTCACTTGAAGAGGTAAGGATAGAGGACTTGGGTCGGCCAGGTCAGGTCGTGTTTACTCCAGAGTTTAGTGTTTACAGGACCTTAACACTGCCAGAGGTAAGCTGGATGGTTGGTGTTTGCTGGCTCCACTATCCTCCATCTTTATTCTTTGCCTCATTTCCAATTCCATTCATTATCTTCTTCATAACTATTCTTTAAATATGCTTTAAAGATACTAATGCAGCATAACACGATTTTTAAATTCACGAACGATATTTTACACCCTATTTAGACGGGTAAACAGAAACACAATTATGTATATAAATTACCTTTAGATAACCCAGGAAAAGTTAAAGTAACTTATCTCTCTTTTTTTTTTTTTTTTTTTTTTTTTTTTTTTTTTTTTTTTTTTTTTTTTTACACGGGTTTGACAGGTTAAGGATCCCTAGCTTATTGACAGCTATTTACAGGTTAAGGATTCCTAAATTTATTGCAAGCTAGAGCTGTTACCTACATCAGCTCATTTGAAAGCATTTTTGTTATGAGACCTACAGTAGGATCAGGATGAAGTTGGAGCCATCTGTGGGCCAGCATTTTTCATTTGATTCAACTGACGTTATCTCTGACATCATTATGCTGTACGAATGTGTTTCCATACTCGAGTCATCCTGGGTATTGGTATGATCTCAGTGGATGTGATGTTCTGGAGAGGTACAGCCAGAAGTGAAGTTGCTGCTTCTTGCCGTCTTGTGGCATAAAAGCTTGTTTCACGCTGTCCTCGAAGTGGATCCAAGTGTGGTATTTTGACAATATTGGCCTTGTACATAACAGTAAGGCCACCCACATCCCTCCTATGTTGAAGGCTCTGCTGAAATGACAGATCTATCCAGGATGGGTCCAGGCGAGAGATGAGACGTCTTGCTCTGTTCTCTACTCTGTCAAGCAGTCGCAGATGAGAGGGGGGGCAGGCAAACCAAGAAAGTGGAGCATACTCTCTCTCTCTCTCTCTCTCTCTCTCTCTCTCTCTCTCTCCTATTCTTTGCACCTATTCCCCGCCTCTCCTTTTCACTGTTCTCGGCAGAGGCCCCTTACTAATTCTGGGGAAGTTCTGAAAACTCGGTAGAATAATTCACGTTGACTGTTGGCCCGAGTTCTAAATGAAGGCTTAGCGTGCGTGTCCTTGCTGCGCTGCGCACTCTTGTTCACTTAGGCGGTGTTTTTTTTTTAATTGTTTTTTTTTTAGCGTGTATGTTTAGAGAGCCCAGGATGCATCCTTGTTTTTTGTTACTGCTGTTTGTGTTTTCACACGAGACGATGGTGATTTTAAGGCTGCCGTTCAGGTGATTCAGTAGTATCAAGAGATGTTTGGAGGATATTCCTTGTATACTTATAAAACGTAGTGAAATGGTTTTTAAAATACACAAACTTTTTTATTTCTCTCTCTCTCTCTCTCTCTCTCTCTCTCTCTCTCTCTCTCTCTCTCTCTCTCTCTCTCTCTCTCTCTCTCTGCACCATTTGCATCACGTCTCATGGTGTTGCAAGCAATAACTCTTGCCCACTGCCTAGTGTGTTGCTGAGGGCATGTTGTCTCTCTTCATTAGTCTGACCCCAGCGCTTAACTGTTCTGTACAACTGCCTTGTTACTGCCACCCGCTGTACATTATAATTACACACAGCTTACTGACAGCTTGGAGTGCGTGTCTAAAGAACAAATATCTGCTTATACAAAGGCAATTATAGATCAATGTACCACTGAGACTTCTCTGTACATTTTGTATATAGTTATGCAGGTACGTATGTATGTACAATATATTAGGGATTTAGTCAGTTTGTGTATTTTTCAGTGTGCATATTCCATTTTCAAATGCAATTTCTTTATTCGCTGTGAAAATATTTTATATTTAAATCTGCAAAGCCGGGAGCAGAGCCGGGGACACGACCACAACTTTTGTTACACTGGAACGAGTATAATCTAAGAACCAATAGAAGCATCCCAGGTCGAGACAGTAGTGATCTAGTGAACTAGTTAGTGAATTTAGGTTAGCAGTCGAGGAAGGAAGCAAAGATAGGCAATACTAGGACGTCTAGCACTCTGGGGTGAAGTGAATCTAGGTTAATAGTCAAGGCAAGCCAGAGGAAGTTTCATGGTATCCCTTTATAGATTTATCTAGGCTCACTCTGACAGCAAAACATTTGACAATCAATGAGCGAGGAGGAGGTATAATGATCCGTGGAGAATTGGGAGATTTACAATGCGTTCCAGTTGTTAGATTGTCTGGAAATATATTCCATATATCAAAATACGTATTTCAATATACGTAACTAGAGTTTTATGCAATGTATATAAGTGATATTACGCCATTAGTATATTATGCTACAAGAATATAGGCGTGTTGCATTTTGTCTGGTTAGCTGAAGGTCTAACGGCTACACCTGAGCCATTAAAGCTGACTGGCACCTATATACCTCGAAACATAAATTTGTAAAACAGGATTTAAACTGTAGCGTATACTCTTCTAGGGATGCGCACCTCTCGGTATACAAACCATTTAACATACGAAGACTACAGAGATAAGTCTCGTCTATGCTAGCATGCCATGAATATAAGAGTCTTCCACGAGTGCATAATGCTTATTATGAATCATCATGGCAGAAAAACTTGCCTTGTGAGGCTTAAGCCGTTATGAGTAACCACGTTCTCAAAAGCTTTATTCTCAAGGTTCCACAAAATGATTTGCCTTTGTAATCGGATTTTTATAAACGGTATCCACTAAGATCTCTAAGATTCATTTATCTTTGAAAAAAAAATCTTTCTTTTTTTTCTTTTAAGTAGTAGGGGTAGAGAAGGTTGTATCCATAAAGTGTGTGACTAATTTTTATGCGTGTTACAGCGTAATTGTGAGAAGTGGTGTAAGTTTATCCAGGTATACACAATAGTTATAGATAATCATACATAGCATATGTGTAGAGAATCTGGGATAACCCAAAAAGAAATCAACGACTTATTTCCATTGGGAGACTTACTGCGCTGTTTACGAAGTCTGAAAGCTAATCTCCTGATAGTCTGCCTTGGTCTGGGGCTCTCGGCGCTATAAGCGCGCATCTCGCATAAAGGCCTTCGTCTTATGACCAAAAGCTCGACTGTTCGGGTGGTCATGTCACCACTCGCGTCACGAGAAATGCTCCAATTTGTCCTGGCGAAGCTCCTTATCATCTGAGAGCTAGATGACTTGGTTATGCATGACTGTGTGTGTGTGTGTGAGTGTGAGTGTGAGTGTGAGTGTGAGTGTGAGTGTGAGTGTGAGTGTGTGTGTGTGTACTCACCTATTTGTGGTTGCAGGGGTCGATTCATAGCTCCTGGCCCCGCCTCTTCACTGATTGCTACTAGGTCCTCTCTCTTCCTACCCCATAAGCTTTATCATACCTCGCCTTAAAACTATGTATGGTTCCCGCCTCTACTACTTCACTTTCTAGGCCATTCCACGGCCTGACCACTCTATGACTGAAGAAATACTTTCTAACATCCCTTTGATTCATCTGAGTCTTCAACTTCCAATTGTGACCTCTTGTGTCTGTGTCCCATCTCTGGAACATCCCGTCTTTGTCCACCTTGTCTATTCCGCGCAGTATTTTATATGTCGTTATCATGTCTCCCCTGACCCTCCTGTCCTCCAGTGCCGTCAGGCCGATTTCCCTCAACCTTTCTTCGTAGGACAATCCCCGTAGCTCTGGGACTAGTCTTGTTGCAAACCTTTGCACCTTCTCTAATTTCTTGACGTGCTTGACTAGGTGTGGATTCCAAACTGGTGCTGCATACTCCAGTATGGGCCTGACGTAAATGGTATACAGAGTCTTGAACGAATCCTTGCTGAGGTATCGGAACGCTATCCGTAGGTTTGCCAGGCGCCCGTATGCTGCAGCAGTTATCTGATTGATGTGCGCCTCAGGAGATATGCTCGGTGTTATACTCACCCCCAGATCTTTTTCCTTGAGTGAAGTTTGCAGTCTTTGGCCATCTAAACTACATTGTGTCTCGGTCTTCTTTGCCCTTCCCCAATCTTCATGACTTTGCATTTGGCAGGGTTAAACTCAAGGAGCCAGTTACTGACCAGGCTTGTAGCCTGTCCAGGTCTCTTTGTAGTCCTGCCTGATCCTCATCCGATTTGATTCTTCTCATTACCTTCACATCATCTGCAAACAAGGACACTTCTGAGTCTATCCCTTCCGTTATGTCGTTCACATATACCAAGAACAGCACAGGTCCTAGGACTGACCCCTGTGGAAACCCGCTTGTCACAGGCGCACACTCTGAAACCTCGTCACGTACCATGGCTCGTTGTTGCCTCCCTGTCAGGTATTCTCTGATCCATTGCAGTGCCTTTCCTGTTATGTGTGCCTGATCCTCTAGCTTTTGCAGTAACCTCTTGTGAGGAACTGTGTCGAAGGCCTTCTTGCAGTCCAAAAAAATGCAGGCGATCCACCCCTCTCTCTCTTGTCTTACTTCTGTCACCTTATCATAAAACTCTAGTAGGTTTGTGACACAGGATTTTCCTTCCCTGAAACCGTGCTGGTTGTCAATTATACACTTGTTTCTTTCCAGGTGCTCCACCACTCTCCTCCTGATGATCTTCTCCATGACCTTACATACTATACACGTTAGTGATACAGGTCTGTAGTTTAGTGCCTCATGTCTGTCTCCCTTTTTAAAAATTGGGACTACATTTGCCATCTTCCATACCTCGGGGAGTTGCCCAGTTTCAAATGATGAGTTGAAGATCTTTGTTAATGGTACACACAATATCTCTGCTCCCTCTTTAAGGACCCATGGAGAGATGTTGTCTGGTCCCACCGCCTTTGAGGTGTCAAGTTCGCACAGCAGCTTCTTCACCTCCTCCTTGGTTATATGTATTTCATCCAGCACTTGCTGGTGCCCCCCCCCCCCTGTTCTGATTTCTTGGAGTTGTACTGGTTTCCACTGTAAATACTTCTTTAAATCTCGTGTTGAGCTCCTGACATATCTCCCGGTCGTTTCTTGTGAATTCCCCATCACCCTTCCTCAGTCTGATTACCTGGTCCTTGACTGTTGTTTTCCTCCTGATGTGGCTGTACAACAGCTTCGGGTCAGTCTTGACTTTTGATGCTATGTCATTTTCATATTGTCGCTGAGCCCCCCTTCTTATCTGTGCATATTCGTTTCTGGCTCTTCTGCTAATCTCTTTATTTTCCTGAGTTCTCTGTCTTCTGTACCTTTTCCATTCTCTAGTACACCTAGTTTTTGCCTCCCTACACCTTTGGGTGAACCAAGGACTCGTTCTGTTCTTCCCATTATTTCTGTTTCCCTTGGGAACAAACCTCTCCTCTGCCTCCTTGCATTTTGTTGCGACATAGTCCATCATTTCTTGTACTGGTTTTCCTGTCAGTTCCCTCTCCCACTGAATGTCTTGAAGGAAATTCCTCATGCCTGAGTAGTTCCCCCTTTTGTAGTTTGGTTTTTCTCACCCTATTCCTGCTACTCTCTCCACTTGGAGCTCAACTATGTAGTCGAAGCACAGAACCACATGATCACTAGCTCCCAGGGGCCTTTCATACATGATATCCTCGATGTCCGAACAACTCAAGGTGAATACAAGGTCCAGTCTTGCTGGTTCATCCTCTCCTCTCTCTCTGGTAGTGTCTCTAACATGTTGATGCATGAGGATTTCCAGTACCACATCCATCATCTTGGCTCTCCATGTTTCGGGACCCCCATGGGGCTCCAGATTTTCCCAGTCAATCTCCTTGTGATTGAAATCACCCATAACTAGTAACTTTGCTCCCCCCATGTGTGCTCTCCTGGCCACTTCGGCTAGTGTGTCGACCATTGCTCTGTTGCTCTCATCGTATTCTTCTCTTGGCCTCCTGCAGTTCTGTGGTGGGTTGTACATTACTGCAATTATCACCTTATGTCCCTCAGACTGGATTGTTCCTACTAAGTAGTCCCTTTCGCCCGTGCCATCCATTCCTTCCATTTTCTCAAAACCCCACTGGTTTTTAATGAGCAGTGCAACTCCTCCTCCCCCTCTCCTCCCTCTGTCTTTCCTGAGGATTTGATATCCGGATGGAAAGATTGAATCTGTTATTATTCTGGTGAGTTTTGTTTCTGTGAGTGCTATTATGTCTGGGGATGTCTCCTTGATTCTTTCATGCCACTCCTCATACTTGTTTGTTATTCCATCGGCATTTGTATACCACACCTTCAAATTCTTTTCTAAGACTGTGGTCTGGGAGGTGTATTGGGGTTGGGGAAGTGGGAGACCTGATAAGGAACTATGGGTGGTTGCTGTGGGGGTGGAGTTTGTAGTGTAGTGGGTGGGGGCATTGGATGTGGCATGGGTGTTTTGGTTTAGTGTTTGGTTGCACTGGGGTTGACCTGGTTGGGAGGCTTCTATAGGAAGTTGTGAGGGAGGCTGTATTTGATCTTCCTGTGTCTGGGATCTCCTGTCTGTCTTCTCCATCCCCTCTCTTTTCTCCTTTCGCCTTTGTACCATCTCTCTGTTTCCGCCTTTCTTATTCTGTTCTGTCGCGGTCGAGATACACCTTCCTGTATGCCGGCATGTCCCTTAATCGTGCTTTCTCCTGCAGGATCCTGTTCCGAGTCGATTCTGCCTTGAAGGTCACTTTCACTGGCTGGGTTCTTTGTTTTACAAACCCCCTATTCTCCGAAAATTTTCCAGCTGGGTCATGTCATGTCATGTGTGTGTGTGTGTGTGTGTGTGTGTGTGTGTGTGTGTGTGTGTGTGTGTGTGTGTGTGTGTGTGTGTAGCATCTCCGACTGTTAGAGCAGCACCATCGGCAAATATATTTTTGTTTTATTTACGGCAACCTCTATACCCGCGTGGGTCATACAGCGCCTGTGGAACAGAAGGTTAATCGGGTTTGATTCGAGGAAGGGGTATGGGAATGTCCAATTCTTCGGATCAAGAGCCCTTCACCGGCCTCGAGATACTCACTTCAAATGGAGTTCTTGAAGAGCAAAACCAATTAGCCTTGAACATGAAACCATTAGTGGCTCTCCCAATTTCCCGAACACACTTCTACCATTTGTTGCCGCGCTGTCTGCTGTTTGCTGTTTGCTGTCTGCTGTTTGCTGTCTGCCGTTTGCTGTCTGATGTTTCCTCACCTCCGCTTAGTGAAGATGAGGGTAATTTACCCTCCAAACTTCTGCCCTCCATTCACTGGTCGGGACATTCTTTCCATGTCCCATCACCCACTCTCCATTCCTCCTTTACTCCCTTCCCTTCACTTTCACTATCCTCTGCCTTCTTTTCTCTACACATCCTTCTCCACTATTGCCCAGACTCTGGCACTCTCTCCCACAATCTTCCAGTAACATGGTCTACTTTGAGTGGTTATTCATTACTTTTACATTGCATCAGAATCGCACATCGACCTCCTCCTGACCCGTCACTCTTAACACAATGATCGCACCTACTCCATAACTGACATGGACGCTTAAATATAGCCCCAATACGTTAGCCAGCATGTCCAAGCAACAGTCTCCACGTGTTAGCAAAACAGCATGGCCAGTAGGCATGCTGCAGTGCTCCTTATGTTCTAACCCTGCCATAAAATGTGAAGCCTGTTAAACATTTTACACTCTGGCAGTATTTATATAGTTGTCCAGGCTCTTTGAAAGCCAGGAACCTTGGGTTAAACATCTACTTACATTCATTATACACATACTGGGTGTTTAATACATTTGAGTAAGTTTATTTAGGATTCAGATGATCTGGTATGAGATCGAGTCGAGGTGAACCTATATTCAACGAAACAATTAATAGGTTTATTGTATAATAGATTACTGTTTCTGAAGATTAAACCTTGACATTATCGAGAAGACCAGTAAAACCTCCCTTTCATTACCTGTGGTATGTGGCAGGATTGTATAAGATGCGCGAAGTGCCACCAAGTATTTAGACGAAAGCCTTGTCCCAATAAAAACTTTAATAACAATCCTTATTTCTACAAGTACAGTGTATACGGGCCTAGCTAACAGCAATGATATACCAGTATATTTAAAGCCCGTTTTATGCAGAGCATTTCGGGTAAATTAAGTCTGTTTTGTCCTCAGGATGCGACAATAGTCGACTAATACCCAGGTACCTGTTTTACTAAAATGTGACCAGGAGCAGCAGGTGTATCAGGGAAACACGGCCGAATGTTTCCACCTGTACCGAGGATAGAGCCACGGACCTCAGTGTGTGAGCTGTGTATTTGTCTTCGTGGCAGAAATAATGAAATGGAGGGATCACGTGATTCCAGGTATTTAGGGTCAGGTCTTCTCTTACAATGTTATCACTAGGGGCAAACTAGAATAGAGGACTTGCGGCAAGTAATCTCCCCAAGGACGCCTAGACCTCCTAATTGGCCAGAATGTACGTCATTCCTAGCAGAGAACAGTACAAATTTTCCAAAATATTTGCTCCTTGATATTAGGAAATCTTAACGAACCTTCGGGAGTCGCCTAGCGAATCTCGCCTTATAGATAACGAACAAGATCCTAGAGATATTTTTGGCTAATTAGGCCCAAATGATACGTGTTAACTGGTAGCAGTAAATCTTTCAACAGTAGCCGGCAGGACGCTGGAGCATGAAGAACGAGTTTGGTCTTTACCTGACCACAACCCACTCTCCTACACCTGTCTGTTGACCTCACAGAAGAGGCTTTATACCCGCCACCCCCCACCCCCGTGTTAACATCCACCCACAACGCCACACCTGCCACCCCTCACCCTACCATCACTTCTATACGTCACCACACCTTACACGTCACATCCCACACACTTGACCATCCACAGAAGCCCACGCACACACAAGTGTCACCATTACAGTAATCAGCAAGGGGTGCATGTGTCTCGGTAGTGAATTTAAAGAAAAAAGTATCGTGTTAACGATTTTCTTTCTCATATATATATAGAGGAGCACACAGGTCCACTCCCAGACTCGTTTGTTAAATCTCGATAAAAAACTAAAACAATATAGTCAAGGTCGACACCATCTCGACTTTTAAGAAGTTTTTCAGAATTATATATATATAATATATATTATATATATATATATATATATATATATATATATATATATATATATATATATATATATATATATATATATATAATATTGATATAGCATTATTATTAGAGTTTCAAGATTCAGTGTGGTTGAAATAAGACTTTAGTCTTATGTGTAAACACTGGTTGAAAAATCAACTACATTTGGACAGAGTAAGCCATCTCTCTCTCTCCCTAATCTGTGGTACCTGACGAAGCTCCATAAAAACAAAAATGATCAATACATGGCTTACTCTGTCCATATTTCCTTCATTCCCATCCAGCGTTTCCTCAGCCTGAAGTGTAACTATCACTCTCAATCTTCAAGAGAGTATTTAGCGAGAACAAGAGTGCACTATAGAATACAAGAGATGAAGCCTAATAACATAATCTAAATGCCTAACAATGAATAACACCTACCAAAGAACTTTATAAGTTACATTATGACTAGTACGCATTCCTAGTTTTCCAGACATTGATCGTGATGCTGGAACTTATAAAAGTTATTGTTTATCCTAGAGCAAAAGACGTAAAAAAAAAAATAGCAAAATTATAAACAGAAGAAATATAAATGCTATTTGAAATTTAATTTTTTTCGTATTTATATCTGCATCTTGGCTTGATATTTAAGTCTGTTGAACAAGTTCTTTCATATTTTGAGTTTTGAGTCATCACTGCCCTCCTCTAGCTCAGGTTTTTGTGATTTTCTTGAATTTAATGTGTAGCTGTATCTTAGCTTCCTGATGAAGTAAGATAGTGTGACTGTTACAGTAAGAGTGATTATCCTATCTTATCCTAGGAGTTGCCATACTTCCGTTCATTTTGAAACCCAGCTTTGGTGAAGGTATACCATCACCCTCATAATGCTACTCACAAATGTCGACTAGCACTCGGGTACCTATCCACTGCTAGGTGAATAGGTACTCGCATGTACGCTCGACTGGCCCGGGAATCAAACCCTGGCTCTTTGGATTGCGAGTCATACGCTGTACCGTTACTTAGAGGAAAGAGACAGCGTGTATATTCGACGGCGATACACGTAATAATTAGGTCTTGGTACAGAGTCGTTACAGTCGTGTATATTATAAGGCAGGTATGTACACTAAGGTCTCTCAGGGCAGTGCTTCACCAGCAGACCGAGGTAAACCTCTCTACTAATCACCTTCCCAGGTAACTACCCAACACTCTTATTAAACCCTGTAAACGTCCCTTCAACTTTAGCACAACTAACAGTTTTAGTCAACACGAAGGTAAGATTTTTTTTTCCTATCTAGATTTTTTTTTTTTTTTAGCCGCCGCAGCGGCTAGCTGGGCACCCCATGTACATCCCATGGACGGTAGAACAGCATATGGATACAAAAGACTCCCTAGAAATGCATGAATAGATTTTTTTAACCACACCGTCTATCTTTCATCAAGGTAAGGAGGTCCAAAGAATGAAACACATTTACCATCATTCGTTCTATACCTTTCTCGTCAACAGCTGTGTGAATATCATAGATAATAATGACCCTCTGAGCCATAACATCTCGTTCGTCCCTCAGAGTGCAGGCACTCTACTGCTAACCTCCAGGACTCGAGCTGTATACATGTGTATATTTCAATTTAGCACCATAAAATCTAATGCGTCTAATATGCCAGATTAGTCAAACTAGACAGACTATTCAAGATTTTTACAAAAACCTTACATGATGCACAGACAATTATATTCCGGGGAACAGCATGGTATACAGAATTGTAAGCTGAACCAAAATTAACTTAGAAACTGACCTGGCCGTGTTAAAGTTAAATTATACTATAATTTTTACATTAACTTAAATCAAACAAAAAATCTTGAAACGTATAAGAGAAAATTTTAAATGAGTTCTTGATGATTGACCAGTTTTACCTATTCGGCACGACATACATATTCACTTCATAGAAAACACAAGCTTAACAAATAATTTGGAATAGACGAAACGTCGTAAACATTAATTCTGCATGTAAATGTCTGACTTGACTCGCATGAGAGGTTCACTATCATTTAATTTCATTAATACCGGTGATCCTCACTCTCTGAAATATCAGTCACATTATACAGGTTTTAAAATTTTAGTTTTGGTAGCCTCGGTAACTTATATCTGAAGTGATTTTTGCATTACGCAAATTTTGGACTTTCTTTCATTCTCTCTTTCTCTCAGATATGTGAAAAAAGTGAAAGCAATAACGTGAAATATACTCCAGCTATCCAAAGAATCTTTGAGACTTTCAAATCAACCTGAGAACAATGCAATCTTTTCTGTTGAGTGCACTGTCCAGGGAGCTAGAGCCATCCTGCCATTCCTCGGATCAAGCATTGGTACCTCCTCTTCCCCAGGTCCTGTGTGATCACCCCCCCCCCTCCTCCCATAGGGGTTTATCATTTTCCACATGTGTGATCCTCCTCCCCGGGGCGTGTATATACGGCGTCTGAGAAGCAGGTTCAACACTAACGTGTGTTCCTGAGCCTCACTACCTTCACTGCTGATCAGTTGCTTCACCTCTGTGTAGACAGTCAACTTGTGTTAATTTGTCCTTTGTCTTTCATATTTGTCCTTTCTTTGTCCTTTGTCTTTCATTATTATCCTTTCTTTGTCCTTTGTCTTTCATTATTGTCCTTTCTTTGTCCTTTGTCTTTCATTATTGTCCTTTCTTTGTCCTTTGTCTTCATTATTGTCTTCTTTGCTTTGTCTTTTTGTCCTTTTTGGTTTTTCATTATTGTCCTTTCTTTGTCCTTTGCCTTTCATTATTGTCCTTTCTTTGTCCTTTGTCTTTCATTATTGTCCTTTCTTTGTCCTTTGTCTTTGTCTTGTGCTGTCTGTGCCTTTTCTCTCTCACCTACACTTTTTATCCAGATTTTCTTCTACTGCATTTTTTTTTTATTATTTTCTCCTTGCCTCTCTCCTTTCTCCTTGTTTCTCTTATCTGTCCTTCCTCTTACTCGTACTCTTCCTTATTTCAGACTTAATAAAAAAAACTTCATACAACGAAATGAACAGAGATTAAGATTGTATTTTAACTTCTGATCAATTATCCGTCATGTCTTGAGTAAAGAAAATTATATTTCGATAATTCATCAGAGTTAATTCGTTCCTTAAATTTTACGTTAAATTTGTAAAGCTTTCTCATTAAATATTTCAGCCACGTAAAGAAATGCTGAAAGAATAGATAGAAGCGAGTTAGTAACCGATACAGTGAAAAGATACTCCGAGACAAGAGGTGCAACCTACATGTGAGGATTTTTTTTTTTTTTTTAACAATTGTGGATCACTGGCATGGGCTGCCCTACTAAAGCTGTTAGCGCAGAAATACTACATTAATTAAAGACCCAGTGAGCTAGAGTTTTGCAAATATGAGGTACTTCGATGTTTGCCAAACTGTGTACAGCATCTATCGTACAGGATTGAAATCAACGAAATCCTCTGCCTTCCATCACAACGCGTCATCCTGAGCATTATGGTAGTAGTAACAGCAACGGCAGTAAAAATCAAACTCTATTGCAGTTATATAGACAGAATTGGTCATGAAGGGAACCGCTGGGGAGTTGACCCCGTAACACCTTCCAAGTATACTTAAATACAGGTATACTATAGCTAATCGTTTTTGGCAAATATGGACAGTGGGATCTGCTGCTGTCGTGTGTATACTCCATCCTTCCGTCCATCCTATCCTCCCTCTGTCCATCCCAAATGTTACAAAAATTACTAAGAAATCCAGCGAAGACTTCGAGCACTTAAAGATGGTCTTCTTGCCGTCTTACAAGACGGTGCCATCTGGTTTCTCTTGACACTCGCGTGGTTTACGACGGTCAAGATGAGGAATTTGGCAGCAGTTAGTGCCTAGGAACGAACCTGGGAGCAAAACAGACATTTAGAGCCCACTTAACGTTGTATTTATGGCCCTGAGGCCGGTGGCCCGAGAGGCTCTATACGAAATTCAGACTTTGGCTGCCTGACATGTGTGTGTGTTGCTGTTACCACCACCACTTCCTGATGATATCCAGCAGCAGTGTGTCGAGGGACGGGTGGTGGGGGGGGGTATTATCCTGGGCTACACATGTTGACCAATAGCTGGCCACGTGCATTGCAGTGGCTCACTGAGACGCCACTTCCCGTGTGCGATATTGGTAAAGGCATTGTAAGCGAGATGAGTCTCGTCTTTCACAGCCTCCAGTCACCTCGTACAGATGATGCAATAAAGGCAGAGAAATTTTCAGTTACTCCATATATTATCTGCCGCCTAGTTTGCCTCGTGTCAAAATATAAGAGTATGTGAAAAGGTCTGCACCGAAAAAAATAGCAATTTCTGGTTGCTAGAAATCTAAAGCCATGGGAACAATGCACAAGTTTTTCGCGATAAAGCAACTAGATAGTATTTCTTCATAGCAAAAAAAAGTATTAGTAAGAAAAGTCCCGTGAACTTCGTGTTGTTGGTTTGTCTTACCATGGACGGCGCAGTTCGTCTCTCAGTATTACACAGCGAACCTGAATAAGCTGGAAAAAATGCACAGATTGTAAGAACACAGTGGTTAAGCAGTCGAGTTGTTGGATAAGTGGAACAAATTATCAAATAGCGTCACTGAAACATAAATTTTGGGAAGATTTAAAAATAAATTTTAGTGGACTACCCCCAATAGTCCACTATTCTTAAATCTATATAAGTGGTGATAGTCGGATGTGAGTGTGACCCGCAGCATGGTACAGTAAGCCTTCTACAGTGCTCCTCTACATCCTCACATCTGTCAGACACTGCAACATCATGGAATCTTGGTACAAAGACTTCAACGCTTGCCCAAACCTTTGGACGATGACCTACTTACATTAGTGGCAGGTCCCACTAAGATCCCGCCTCCTCCTGCTTCAACTCATCTCACCGCAGTATATAAGCCACCTCTCTGGCCCTATGCTGCACTTACTACAAGAGTGATGGACTGAACACATCGAATCCAGGTTCAGGGACTGATTACCTCATACTTCTACTCTCCTTACCCATTTCTACTTTGTATTGGACTGATGAAGCCACTGTGTGGCGAAACGTTTCTTCAATAAAGATTCCCATGTGTTGTATAAGTGTCTCAATTCTTCATTCTTGTCATTCTCTGGGTATTATGCACGAGTGCTGGTAAAAGTTGTTGACAGTATGTCAGGTAAACGTCCTCAAGACGGTTTCGTTCTCCAGAAATTTTATCAGTATGAGTCTCAAAGATTTACTCAATGTGGATCAGTAGACCGTCTTCAATGCCCCTCAGTATTTCCTTAAATTCTTGTATTCACACCTGTGTTCCTGTCCCCTACCTGTATACTGTGAGCAAGACAGCGAGTCATAGTGAAGCCTTCATTGCGACTTTTCACCCATGACTGGACTTTATTAAGTATACAATAACACGTACACACGGTGTAATAAGACATCTATATATTGTGCTACCACTAGATATGTGCTATCAAACTCAAACGTTTGCCGCTGCTCGGGCGAAACGTTGAGGCATAGTTACCAATTTCTGCCTGTGCCTCTATCAGCTGCAACTTGACGGTATTCTCATATGGAGATTAATGGTATAAAATACCCACACGATGTAAAAAATACACTAATGCAGTATAGAGCGATCCTTTGAGTTTCGCCCACACAGTGGACTTGATAAAGCCCACTGTGAAGGCGAAACGTTGTCAGTAAAGGATCTCATTGCACTGCATTTGACTATGTTTTTAATTCCCATACTATCTACTGTTACACTCTTCGAGTGTCCTTGTACCTAATATCTGGGAGATTGAGACACAGGTATACCTCATCGATTCCTCGGTATTATATACCACTGTCATGACTAACATCTGCGTATTACGAGTGAAATTTTCTTTGTTTTTGTTGAGTTTAGGTCCACTTGTGTATTGGTCATCTTCCTCACAGTCGCATACAAGAAGTACTTTGAACAGTATGTATCGTGAGAGTCCAGGCCAGTGTTCCATACAGCCAGGAGACAACCACATTGATATATAGCGACAGGTAACGTAACCTCATCCTCTAGTATTTCCAGGTTGAAGTGTGTATTCCAAGAAGGCAACAGGATTTGTTTAATCTCTCTTGTATCAACAGGCTTTCTCTTGCAAAACCTTGTCTTCACTCGGCTACAAACCGGAGTAATCCCCACAAAAATTCAACTGTTACAAACAGTAAATTCTCTAACCCATCATTTCTCCCTCCCTACTCCTCCTTCCCTTCCTCCTTCCCATCATCCCTCAGCACATATGGCTCCCTGATCCTCGGCTCTAGTGCTTCCGATCCAGCTGCTGTAAATTCAACATAGTTTGGCTTTGCCTCGGAGATAGCATCAAAGAGATAGTCTGCCCTGGCTTAGCCTTTTGGTACTTCCTGTGTGTGTACAGTGAGCCAGGTAATACTGCGACACTGATACTGTGACTAGTGTTGTGTTTATATTGTGTTGAGGTGTTAGAAACTGACATGAAATTCAAACTGGAACATTTCATTGGAGATCTTTCGATCCTGGCTACTCTAAATGTCCATACGTTTGGAGTGACTACAACCCCTAGTGCCGACATGTCTAATAAAAATGGGTTAGTGTTTACATTTTCTTCTTTTCACTTCGCCGGTATTGCATGCCATTTTCACGAACGTGTTGATACTGTGAGACCCACGAGTTGGTGTGAGCAGTGGTGTGCCGATGCACTCAAGAACGAGACACCGGTGTTGCAAGTAATGCAACAATGAACACTGCGGATGTCACCTTGAGTCCCTGGAGGTATATCTGTCGCAGGATCCAAGATGACGAGAAGCTAAGGTGGATGAACAAAATACAGATGTTTAAGCCAATACTTTATATTCGCAACTACTACAAAATTTAGAGAGGAAAAATTAGACTACGTTTCGGTCCATCCTGGACCATTATCAGACCGCGAGTGTGAAAGAAGATAGAAGACCTTTCAGATAAAGAAATGAAAAAAGTTAGGTAGAGTTACGCGTTTTCTGAAGAGCAGAACATTTGAAAATATTCTTTCAAATTGATGTTGACTCATTTTTTTTTTTTAAATTTCAACGAGAATATGAGGCAAGATGTAAAAATTAGTTGATGTGCCAATTAGAATGTGAAATAGAAATGACAAATTACGGGACTCTGAAACTTGTCATATATATACATACAATGTAATAATTATATTATATATATATATATATATAATATATATATATATATATATATAATATATATATATATATATATATATATATTAATATATATATATATATATTATATATGACAAGTTGAGCGTGCCACTGAGGCTGCTACACACAAACAAAAAAATCTGGACTAAGGAGCTTGCCTGAAGACCGGAAATCAGTTAACTTTGCCACATTGTTCAATTTCGTTAAAAAAGAAGCCATGAGAAAACTACTGATCAGTCAGCATAACAGCCCATACCTATACTTCATGAAGGGAGCTATGAAACTGGGAAGAAGTTCTTAATCCGAGAAATTTCAACTCTCTTTCCCCCCTTCCCTCTTATTAAACCTGATTACCTCCCAGTCTCTAGGACCTCAGTGAATATAATAATAATGTTATTATTAGTTCTGTATTTGGAAGACTCGCTATAACTGAGTTAAGGATTGATTCCAGCACTCTAGACCACACCCGCAGAGTGACATTAATGTTGAACATATAACGAAAATCTTCCAGGATGTAAGTGATCTCACAAGGAGAGGCTGAGGGTTACACACCACTGGCATCTCTCCAAGATGCTAGTTCCCACAACACACGCATTTATTTTAGTAAAAAAAATGTATAATGCAAGTAATATATACCATGACTGACAGCGTAAATTACGGTTTTAGTGCTATATACACCAAGTGCTGCATACTTTTCATTTTCCACACGTTGGATAGCATCTTCAAGATCATTATCTTGCCACATACAAGAGGCAGATACGGTACCTCCAGCTTCTCAAGACAGAGATGGGTAGTGCTATAGGTTCAAACCTGTGAACTCCAGCTAGCGTGGAGAATGCGTCTGGATCCGGCTTATGGATGCGCTATATCCGTAAGGGGTTAGACCGCGCCAAGAGAGCAAACTAATTCCTTCTCCTGAGTATCAAGGCACCTCTCTTCTCTCTCATCCTCTTCCGTGAAGAGCCAAAACAGCAGCAGCAACCCAGGAGATCAGATGAAGGACCCCTTCATAGCTTGGCCAGGAAGCTGGAGATGTGGCAAGACATGGAAAATTAACGATTCCAGGTATACGTTTTACTGATTATTGAGGTACATGAAGGATACAATGTTTATATTATGAGTCTATTTATATATTAAGCATTTACCTGTCAATAACATCACGTCACTATCGACATTACGTTAATACCATCACATTTAGTGATATACTCATTTTCTATATCCCTGACAACGTCTTTAATCAAGAGTTCATTTCGCTTCAGCTTAGACAGTTTGGAGGCAGAATTTTCATTGTGTCTTAACTGACTGCATTATCAAGGAACGCGGGAGCAAAATGCTCCTTCTTGATTTACACACACACACACACACACACACACACACACACACACACACACACACACACACACTGCTGCTGCTGCTGCTACAAGTTTTTATACTATTAGATCTCTGATAGGAAATGGAATGGCAGGATGTATATTCATAAAGCCTGAAGAGAAAAATGTTACATTATCTTAATGGCTGGACTCGAGGAAAAAAACATTTGGTCATGAAGGCGGGGAAGAGGAAGTTTGTAAAGTCAAGAAGCCTCGGAATATTCTTACAGTGAAACAAAAGAAATGTTTATTGTCGAGCCTTGGAAGTGCATCCAGGAGCAGTGAAACACGCCACTCCTGTCGGCGGTGCTCCCGTGTCCCTATCCTGCGGAGAGGAAAATGCGACAGGCAGCCAAGCCGTTGGACAGGAAAGCCGCCCAGATGACATGGTACGTTTCCAAGCGGCCGTGACACGGGCAAGAGTCCCATTCTGGACATGTTACACACCGTTCTTGTCAGCCCCTCCCCACCCCCTCAGAGGGCTCTTGACGTCAGCCCCCTCCCTCCCTTGGGGCTCCTGACGTCACCCCACCCCCTCAGGCCCTCCTCACTCAAGTAATATTCTCCGAAAAAGATGTGTAAAAAGGAGCTGCCAATGTTGTGTTTGAAATTAGTGGAGCGTTCAAGTAATGTTTTGAGTAAGGCAGAATAGGCTTTGTTTACGTTTCTCATTTGGCTGTTGCTCTGCCGTTTTCCCAGACAACGTATCAGCTGAGCGTGGTGTTAAGGGGGCGAATATTCCTAGAATATACAACAGGAGCTATGCGAAAGGCCTATAAGCTACTGCTAGGCAGATCTTCATTTTCGTCCACTTTATCAAAATCTTTTGCTAAGACAGACAGATGGGTATGACTTAAAATCCTTAAACAGTAATGATCTGTGTATTATTGTGTGCTCGGTGAGTGGTTTTCATTTCCAGTTTCAAAATGTTACTTCCTGTCCTCGTAAGGAAGCATAATTTCCAGAGGTCAATTCTTGATCAAGTAGTCTGTGGTGGCAACGTTCTACTGCATGAAGCCAGCACCATAGCCTAAATAATCTTGCCATCAACCAGAGTGTCAGGTCTGGAATAACCACCTTGCAGGTTTAACTCAGGCAGCCTACCCCTCAAGGAAGGTTCCTTGATGCTGGTGAGGGGCTCTTGATCTAGGGAACTGGATCTGTGCTCCAGTTCCCTGAATTAAGCCTGAATACCTTCCATCCCTCCCCCAAGCACTGTATAATCCTATGGGTTTAGTGCTTCCCCCTTGATTATAATAATAATGTCAGGCAGCCTACAGAAGACTGGTCTCAAACACAGCCTAACTCTGTGGAATACAGCCGCTGACAGGCTGTCTTGATGCAAGACAATCTACGGTAGATGGAAATTTTTCTCAAGATCTTTCACACATTTCTGTGCGTCATCAGGAGCTATGCAATGTTGCAAGAGCAACACGTGGAATAAGAGGAACTTTTCTCAGAGTAAGATAGCGGTTTCTGAGAGGAATTGGCTGGCGTCACCATGCTACCTTACACTGAGAAAACTTCCTCTCATTCCACCTGTTGCTACTCTTACAACATTGCTTAGCACGGAGACGTGTGATTTTTGAGCTGAAACCATACCACAGCTGGGGATAGAACCCGCGATCAGAGTCATAAAACTCCAGACCGACGCGCTAGCCACTGACTAGCTCGTCGGTCTGGAGTTTCATGACTGAGCTGAAGACATCCATAGCTTGTCTTGCATAACTCTACGTATGTCACACCCCCACATTAACCCAACGTTGACCACGCCCCACCCAGTGTCCTTAACACGCATTTGGAAAACAGATAAACGCCAGTGAACAAAAAAAAGTTGGTCACCTTTATTGCTGTGATCGTCTCCCAGTCATGGCGACCAGAGATTAGAAGCTGTGGCCTTGCGTCGAAAAACTTGTTTGCTTGTATATTCGCAGTACTCGGAAGAAACTTACTGATTGCTAGCGCAATAAACTCTCACACTGAGGTCCGTGGTTCGATCCCAAGTACGGGTGGAAACATTAGGATGTGTCCTTAAGCCATCTGCTGTCCATTTTCATTTGTCAGTAAAACAAGCACCGGGTGTGGGTCGCATCCTGGGGACAAAATTGACGTAATTTGTCATTGATATCAGCAAGGCCTGTATACATTGTACATATAGAAACAGTTTTGCAGTTCACCATTAATTCTCAAATATTTAATGGAAATGAGACTAATACCAAATAGCGGCTTGATACTGATTGGTATGTAAATTTATTCAGGTATACACAAATACAGTTACAAAGATTATTATACAAAGCATACATGTGTGTAAATCACTTAGGACAACCCTAAAAAAGTCAGTGACTTATTTCCACTGGGGCCCATTGGGGGGATCACCTTCGCTTGGATATGATTCGAGCCGCCAGTATCACTTACCAGTGTGGCAGTCATTGTTGAAATACTCGTGGGGCCTGCCATACCTGCTCTTAAAACTGTGTGTGAAATCTGCCGCCAACGCTATCTTCCTGTGAATGTATTCATCTTCGTATTTCCTTATGCGCCTCTTTGGTTATCCATTTTACTCTCAGTTAAGCTAACCGTATTTACAAATTCCATAAATTTGTAAACAAAAGCATTAGCGACATAATTGATCCATACGTCGTCCTATCGACAACAGTGAAGATAAGATACACATTGCTAAACAAGATCTTATACGACCAACGTTTCGTCTGCACAGAGCGAAACGTTTTCTCACTAAGTTTATCCTGCCCTAACTCAAGAAATCGTAATGACACGATTACAGTCATACCACGGGCGGAGTTAGAACCCACGATCAGAGAGTCTTTAAACTCCAGACCGACGCGTCAGCCAGTGGCTAACGCGTCGGTCTGGAGTTTTATGACTCTGATCGCGGGTTCTAACCCCACCCGTGGTATGGTTTATCCTGCCCTCTCAGTATCCTTCATCATGCGACCTCGTCTAACATTTTCCAAGTTACCAGCTACATCTTAAGCACTTTCACCAGTGATTAAGATATTACGTTGGTGTATCACCAGCCTAGGTATAATAAACTGAAATAAAAATGTTAACTACCAAAAAAAATATCAATAATAGCGCCTTGGAGCTCAAAGGAATGGAACCATGATGGTGCACATTTCTGGCGAGAGATGCAAATAAAAACTCGCTCCTTGTATTACGTCGGTCATGGTGATAAGTGAACGCTACAGCACAAGTCGCGGAACGAATCTTGTTAGGACAGCGTTTCGCACATGTCATGCGGAGGTTAACACTCGTCTGTGCATCCAGAAGTATAAGTGTAACATCTGCATGACTTTACACAGAGTGAAACTATGTCCTGACAGATCACTGTCTGTCTACATACTTGTCAGAAATGCTCAATTTCACCCCTTGCGAGATGGTTTTTCGGCAACTAACCCATAGTTTCAAGAATAATTTTTAGACAATGTTTCGATCCGCCTAGACTCAGTATCAAGCATAGATTGACTTGATAACGTTCTAAGATAAGCCGAAACATCGTTTAAAGTTTCCTCTTCAACCGGCAGATTAGCGAAGAAAACACGAATTGCAACAAGCTTTCACCAGGACAACGTTTTGCCCCGTGTAGAGCTTTATCCAGCCATTATATAATAAAGCTCTGCGGAGGAACAAGCTTTTTACCGGGGCAGCGTTTTGCCCATCGTGTGATGCAGTTCTGTAGAGGAACGATGTCATTTCCACATTAACATCTACGACGATCCTTCGTTGTATCCATTGTCTTCAGCGCACCACTTGGCTCCAGATTGTGGAATTGTTAATTGTTCCAGCCAAGGTACTGTAACTTTTATTCTCGTTTATATTACCTGGATTATTACACCCGGATGATAATGCTGCGCGGGTTAAGGTGATTGGGTGGTTTTTACTGTTTTTTTTTTTTTTACCTCGTCTTTCATTATGGTTTAAGAATCAAGACTGTATTAAAGGAATCGTTGTAAATGTTTAGCGTGTCTCAGAGATCGTGTCTCGAACTTGTTTTGTTACCGTATTAAAATGTTGTAATTGTTTATGCTTGTTTCGTGTTTGTTTTGCACTCTGTACCTTTTCCATACCTTGAGACGTATGATAGGTTACTGTTAGTACGTCAGTATGAGATGTTAATGTACAGTATGATAAGAGAATGCTGTTAACCTGTGTTATGTTAGAGTAAATAAAGGGAAAATATGCAACGTGTGTGGGTGTGGGTGCGCGCTTGTGCAGGGATCAAGTCTCACCTCTTGGCTGTGTCCCATGACTGGCCTTTACTACATTCATTTTTTTCCGTAGCCTTACGAGTCCCATCATACCTGTTCCTAAAGCAGTGTATAGCGTTTGTCTCCATCACTTTTTCCTCCAGGTCATTAAACTTTCTGACCATTATGAGGTTGAAATATTAACACCACAATGACTCGTCTTTATTTAAATTGTAATTGTATATGTTTGTGTCTGTTTCCTCTGTCTTGCAGTTTGTCACACATAATTATGTAAAGGATTTTCTTCAGGTCGTTGACAGGTTATAAACCCAGAATAAAACAAGCCAAATAATGTGACTTATTGCCTATGGAGTCCTTCGGGTCTTCCCTGGGATGGGAAATAAGTCACTTTGACTATTTTGAGTTATCTTAGGTAATTTTCACGATATATGACAATTGTAATTTTCACGATATATGACAATTGTAATTTGCACTATTTATGACAATTGTAATTTTCACTATATATGACAATTGTACTTATGTGTACCTGTTCCTAAATAAACTTCCCCACAACAGTCGACTGGCTTAGGATTACTTATTTACTGTTAGATGAACGGGACCAACAGATGTAAGGAAATTTGTCCATACGTCTCTTACTGTTCTAAGTCGAACCTAGGTTCTTTGGGTTGTGAGCCGAGCTGTCTGTCCTCTGAGATACGTATTTCATTTATTTATTCTCTTAGAGCAAATAGAAAATGAAAAAGAAACATTGTGGACACCGATGGCAGAGTCAGTCATATTTAGATGACAGTTCCCGGTCGCAGATTTTCAAAACACACAACCAATGGACTGTCAGTCATTGGCGTCGAGGGATGTGTAGAGGGTCACCGACGGGATGTTCTTCGAGGTGCCGGAGGCAGCTCTGACAGTGAGTAAATATCTCTGACGGCAACTTGGGCGAACATTTCTCAGAGCGGTGGTGTCCTTGTATATTTACCTTTGCAAACTAGTGTTTGCTTCTTGACTTGCTTTAGGATTTGCCTGTGGTTATTTTGCCCTGGCTTGTGTAAGTTTCGTGATGAAATGTAAGAACTAGGATACCATGTCAACATGTTTATTTACATTAGTCTTCCTGTTTATTTCAGTGTAGGAGGATAAATTGTTACAAGGGGGAAGCGACGCTCCTTTCTATGGCTGGTGCTAATTGTATAATTTGTAATTTATGTTTGTATGGGACCGTAATTGAAAGATTTGAAAATTCAGTTCTTTACTGTTCATTTTTTTTCCACTTCTTGCGAGGCCTTGTATGACTTTTAATCGCACTTACACAAATGCATGTGAAATATAGGGTTAAGATATAGGCAGAGATAAATAGATGGATTGATGGTGCATAGAACTGTATTCGGCTTGAATTTTTTCTCTAGGGCGTCGGTCTTCAGTTTTATGACTCTGATCGGGGTTCTATCCCCATCTGTGGTATGGTTTGAATTCATTCCTTTGCACGACTGAGGCGAGAGAATGTGTCGTTTTCTGCGTTCTCACCCGCTGTGCGAGTGAAAGCTAGAATATGGATGGGACACACAGGCTACACGACAGTATCGTTATGACACTATCGTTGTGACACCCAGGCGGGACGACATCCTTGCCTTGTCGCCTTAGTCGTGTGTTCTCGTAAAATTCAGCTTTACGGCCACCAGAGCTATTTTGTTACGACCACCTTCCTCCTCCTCCACCTTCCTCACACTCGCCTTACTTTCTCACCTTCCTCTACATTTCTTTTCCACTCAAATTACCTTTTTCTCTACCTTCTTTCCAAGTGCATCTTTCTTGAGAGATGTACTTGATATACATTTTGCTTGTGTGTTGTTGCATCAACTTGGACCTGCTTCGCATGGGCCAGTAGGCCCATGCTGTAGTGTTCCTATTTATGTTCTTAAAGTGGAATGAGTACAAGTCATTGACAGGACATTACCCACAAGGAGGCAAAAAAAAAAAAGAAAGTTTGCATATTTCGATTAGTAACAGAGACCTTCGTCAGCAGATCTCCACATGTTGATCAAGACCTTGATCAGATCTCGTAAAAAAAAAAAAAACTCCATGGGTTATATCCTCCTAGAGAGTATCTGTATACAGCCTTATCTTTGCTATCAATTTCTCCCTTTCCCCTCTATTTATCTTCGAGAGAGAGAGAGAGAGAGATACGCATTCCTGCCCGGGAGCATCTCCGGTACTAGGCGTGGGATGCTCTCGTTACATCTCTCATCTCAGGAGATGAGAACCTCAGTGGGACAGCCCAGCTACATGCTCTCTAGTATAGAAAACGATAAGAAGCAATTATCAGAAGACAATTATCAGGGCCCATTTATGAGGAGCGGAGGTCTTCGCAGTCTCTTAATTCCGCTTCGATCTCCACAAAATAAATGCAGAACAACCACTGTGAAAAAATAGTGAAATTCAAAGTGCTTTCGTGATTTCTCACATTATCAAAGAACTATAAAAATAAAGGATTAACAGGAAGGCATATATGGACGAAACTACACCTCGCTGCCAACCCCCAACACCTGGCTTTTTAATCATAAAAAGTCAGGTGATATCAACTGCTTAATGTGATCTTATTGCTCGCCCTACACACACAAACAACACAACCACACAACACAACACAATCACAACACACACCACATCACAACAACATACAGTGGATCAGGAAATACTTGTCAGGAAGACACACGAGCTCATGGTACGTGGCGAGGTGTCAGAGTGGGACCTGTGAACAGCGGGGTCCCACAGGGGTCAGTCCTAGGACCAGTGCTGTTTCTGGTATTTGTGAACGACATGACGGAAGGAATAGACTTTGAGGTGTCCCTGTTTGCAGATGACGTGAAGTTGATGAGAAGAATTCACTCGATCGAAGACCAGCCAGAACTACAAAGGGATCTGGACAGGCTGCAGACCTGGTCCAGTAATTGGCTCCTGGAGTTCAATCCCACCAAGTGCAAAGTCATGAAGATTGGGGAAGGGCAAAGAAGACAGCAGACAGAGTACAGTCTAGGGGGCCAGAGACTACAGACCTCACTCAAGGATAAAGATCTTGGGGTGAGTATAACACCAGGCACATCTCCTGAAGAGCACATCAACCAAATAACGGCTGCAGCATTCCCACATCTTAATAAGGAATCGTTCAGGACCCTGTACACCGTGTACGTTAGGCCCATATTGGAGTATGCGGCACCAGTTTGGAACCCACACCTAGCCAAGCACGTAAAGAAACTAGAGAAAGTGCAAAGGTTTGCAACAAGACTAGTCCCAGAGCTAAGACGTATGTCCTACGAGGAGAGGTTAAGGGAAATCAACCTGACGACACTGGAGGACAGGAGAGATAGGCGGGACATGATAACTACATACAAAATACTGAGAGGAATTGACAAGGTGGACAAAGACAGGATGTTCCAGAGGTTGGACACAGTAACAAGGGGACACAGTTGGAAGTTGAAGACACAGATGAATCACAGGGATGTTAGGAAGTATTTCTTCAGCCACTATTTCAGTAAGTGAAATAGTTTGGGAAGCGGAGTGGAGGCAGGATCCATACATTGCTTTAAGCAGAGGTATGATAAAGCTCACGGCTCAGGGAGAGTGACCTAGTAGCGATCAGTGAAGAGGCGGAGCCAGGAGCTCGGACTCGACCCCTGCAACCTCAACTAGGTGAGTACACACACACACACACACACACACACACACACACACACACACACACACACACATTATATAGCATATATATAAATCCAGTCGTGATTATTAATGAAATAAGTGGAGATAACGTTCAAGAATCGTGCGAGATTTCTAAGCGGACACTGCTTGTAAGTCCTCGGTTATCCTGCTCGCTCGTAAAGTTGTTTTAACGACCGTAAAGGGCGGAGATCATTTTCACTTAAGCTTATCGTCACGTCATTTATGCGTTCAAAATATACGTTTGCATGTGTTAGACTCCAGCATGTGTGGAAGAGATGTGTGACTTTGTAAACGGTCGAAGTCAGACCGAAACGTTACTGTAAAGGTTATTTGTTCATTGTTCCAGTCACGGTATTGTGACTTTTTTATTATTTAATGATAGGAAAGGTAATATGGACTAAGTCTGGTGTGTATTCGCCTTTTTGTATTATACAGTAGGTGTCTAATCTTTGCTCCTGCCTTTCCTCTCAGATGGATTTTACCAGGTTTTCTCCCTCGTAGATTCGTGAATCCTAAGTATTCTTAAATCTTCTTAGAGACACAGAGGAGCAAGCACGAGT
>NC_069440.1:27555805-27600932 GCF_026875155.1 Cherax quadricarinatus
TGACTGTAGCAGTGGATGAAGCTTGCATGGGGAGGGTGACTGTAGCAGCGGATGAAGCTTGCATGGGGAGGGTGACTGTAGCAGTGGATGAAGCTTGCATGGGGAGGGTGACTGTAGCAGCGGATGAAGCTTGCATGGGGAGGGTGACTGTAGCAGCGGATGAAGCTTGCATGGGGAGGGTGACTGTAGCAGTGGATGAAGCTTGCATGGGGAGGGTGACTGTAGCAGTGGATGAAGCTTGCATGAGGAGGGTGACTGTAGCAGCGGATGAAGCTTGCATGGGGAGGGTGACTGTAGCAGCGATGAAGCTTGCATGGGAGGGTGACTGTAGCAGCGGATGAGCTTGCATGGGGAGGGTGACTGTAGCCCGTGGATGAAGCTTGCATGGGGAGGGTGACTGTAGCAGCGGATGAAGCTTGCATGGGGAGGGTGACTGTAGCAGCGGATGAAGCTTGCATGGGGAGGGTGACTGTAGCAGTGGATGAAGCTTGCATGGGGAGGGTGACTGTAGCAGTGGATGAAAGCTTGCATGGGGAGGGTGACTGTAAACAGTGGATGAAGCTTGCATGGGGAGGGTGACTGTAGCAGTGGATGAAGCTTGCATGGGGAGGGTGACTGTAGCAGCGGATGAAGCTTGCATGGGAGGGTGACTGTAGCAGTGGATGAGCTTGCATGGGGAGGGTGACTGTAGCAGTGGATGAACTTGCATGAGGAGGGTGACTGTAGCAGCGGATGAAGCTTGCATGGGGAGGGTGACTGTAGCAGCGGATGAAGCTTGCATGGGGAGGGTGACTGTAGCAGCGGATGAAGCTTGCATGGGGAGGGTGACTGTAGCAGTGGATGAAGCTTGCATGGGGAGGGTGACTGTAGCAGCGGATGAAGCTTGCATGGGGAGGGTTTACTGTAGCAGCGGATGAAGCTTGCATGGGGAGGGTGACTGTAGCAGTGGATGAAGCTTGCATGAGGAGGGTGACTGTAGCAGCAGATGAAGCTTGCATGGGGAGGGTGACTGTAGCAGCGGATGAAGCTTGCATGGGGAGGGTGACTGTAGCAGTGGATGAAGCTTGCATGGGGAGGGTGACTGTAGCAGCGGATGAAGCTTGCATGGGGAGGGTGACTGTAGCAGCGGATGAAGCTTGCATGGGGAGGGTGACTGTAGCAGCGGATGAAGCTTGCATGGGGAGGTGACTGTAGCAGCGGATGAAGCTTGCATGGGGAGGGTGACTGTAGCAGTGGATGAAGCTTGCATGGGGAGGGTGACTGTAGCAGTGGATGAAGCTTTCATGGGGAGGGTGACTGTTAGCAGTGGATGAAGCTTGCATGGGGAGGGTGACTGTAGCAGCGGATGAAGCTTGCATGGGGAGGGTGACTGTAGCAGCGGATGAAGCTTGCATGGGGAGGGTGACTGTAGCAGCGGATGAAGCTTGCATGGGGAGGGTGACTGTAGCAGTGGATGAGCTTGCATGGGGAGGGTGACTGTAGCAGCGGATGAAGCTTGCATGGGGAGGGTGACTGTAGCAGCGGATGAAGCTTGCATGGGGAGGGTGACTGTAGCAGCGAATGAAGCTTGCATGGGGAGGGTGACTGTAGCAGCGGATGAAGCTTGCATGGGGAGGGTGACTGTAGCAGCGGATGAAGCTTGCATGGGGAGGGTGACTGTAGCAGTGGATGAAGCTTGCATGGGGAGGGTGACGTGTAGCAGTGGATGAAGCTTGCATGGGGAGGGTGACTGTAGCAGTGGATGAAGCTTGCATGGGGAGGGTGACTGTAGCAGCGGATGAAGCTTGCATGGGGAGGGTGATGTAGCAGCGGATGAAGCTTGCATGGGGAGGGTGACTGTAGCAGCGGATGAAGCTTGCATGGGGAGGGTGACTGTAGCAGCGGATGAAGCTTGCATGGGGAGGGTGACTGTAGCAGCGGATGAAGCTTGCATGGGGAGGGTGACTGTAGCAGCGGATGGGGTGAACTCTCCTGTTTGTGGTTACAGGAGTCGATTCTTAGATCTTGGCGCTGCCTCTTAACTTTCCACTCTTTAGGTTCACTCCCTCTTAGCCTCGTGGGCCCTGTTGTACCTGCTCTTAAAACTATGTATGAAGCCTGTCTTCACCCCTCCCTCACCAAGATCATTCCACTTCCCGACCACTCTAAGACTGAAGAAACACTTCCTAACACCCATGTGGCTCGTTTAACTTCCAACACTGTCCCTGAGGTCCCGTTGCTCGCCTGTCAGACAGCCTTACCCTGTCTACCTTATAAATTTTTCCGAGTATTTTACATGTTACCATGTCCTTTCCTGGTTCTTCTGCCCTCCAATGTTAGGTCCAATTCCATCAGCCTTTCCTCGTAGTGATGGCACCTTAACATGGACTTTCTCCAGTTTCTTAACATATTTTTACATGTGTGGGTTCCATGTTGGTGCTGCATGCTCCAAGATAGGCCTAATGTATGTTGTATACTGGACCCGAACTAGTCGAAATTCCTGAAGGCTATGTTTAGACTTCCCAGATTAACGTTGGCTGCAGAGACTGTTCGACTGAGAGCCTCTGGCGTTATACTGGGCGCTATGCTGACCCCTAGGTCTTTCTCTCTGGGTGAAGTCTGTGTCCCTGTACTCACCTAGTTGTACTCGCCTAGTTGTGGTTGCAGGGGTCGATTCATAGTTCCTGGCCCCCGCCTCTTCACTGGCCGCTACTGGGTCTCACTCCCTGCACCAGGAGCTTTATCACACCTCTTCTTAAAGCTATGTATGGCTCCTGCCTCCACTACATCGCTTCCCAAACTATTCCACTTCCTGACTACTCTGTGACTGAAGAAATAATTCCTAACATCCCTGTGATTCATCTGTCTCTTCAGCTTCCAACTTGTCTGTGTGTCCCTGTGTCTGTGTGCCTGTATCTGCGTCTTTGTTCTATACCCTGTTTCCAGTCTTCTTGCTCGTTCCCCAGTCGTCATGACATTTCATTTACTGGAGTTAAATTCAAGCAACCACTTATCCAACCCATACTTAAGGGACTTAAACTTTAACGACGTTTCAGTCCGATAAGGACCATTAAAGAGCTAATTGTGTGTTGTTCTGGCCACTGTATTATGACCTCAGTAGAGATGCGAATATTGTATTCAATGACCATAATGACATCATCACCTGGACTTAACAATAAATATGACGACACAGAAATTATTCCCGTATCTCCATATACGGGAAAAAAAATAATACACGTTAGCATGTTCATTATTTATGGTTTGAATTTTCATTTTGTTCATATAATGCATTATTCATTTTTTAACGCTTTTACTACATCTACTTTAAATTCAAGTGATTTATAAAACTAGCATTTACCCATACCTAAAAAAAAAAAAAAAAAAAAAAAGAGAAAATCCTAATCATACGTACACACGCGGGCAAAATCAGAGAAAAAGTCAATTGATCATCCTCGCAAAATTTCAGCGATCCATGTTGGAACAGCCAGAATCATTTGACCATTCAGTATTGAATTACGGGTGAATCTCTGCGTATTGTCTGCCTGATAGAGTCCTGTTTGAACAAGCTCCAGTTTTGTTGTTGTGTTTTCTCAACCTCGCAAATTAAAATTGCTCTAATGTTTCGGTATCGGCTGTTTATGCTGATTGTTATTGATTCACTTCTGATTAGCGGGAGGATCGAGCCTCCACTCTTTGCCCTAAATGACCCATACTGGTGTAGCTCTTCAACGTTTTATATATATATATATATATATATTATATATATTATATTATATATATATATATATATTATATATTATATATATATATAACGTTCTTATATGGGTGTGAAGCATGGGTGATGAATGTTGCAGCGAGGAGAAGGCTGGAGGCAGTGGAGATGTCATGTCTGAGGGCAATGTGTGGTGTGAATATAATGCAGAGAATTTGTAGTTTGGAAGTTAGGAGGAGGTGCGGGATTACCAAAACTGTTGTCCAGAGGGCTGAGGAAGGGTTGTTGAGGCGGTTCGGACATGTAGAGAGAATGGAGCGAAAGAGAGTGACTTCAAGAGTGTATCAGTCTATAGTGGAAGGAAGGCGGGGTAGGGATCGGCCTAGGAAAGGTTGGAGGGAGGGGGTAAAGGTTTTGTGTGCGAGGGGCTTGGACTTCCAGCAGGCATGCGTGAGCGTGTTTGATAGGAGTGAATGGAGACAAATGCTTTTTAATACTTGACGTGCTGTTGGAGTGTGAGCAAAGTAACATTTATGAAGGGATTCAGGGAAACCGGCAGACCGGACTTGAGTCCTGGAGATGGGAAGTACAGTGCCTGCACTCTGAAGGAGGGGTGTTAATGTTGCAGTTTAAAAACTGTAGTGTAAAGCACCCTTCTGGCAAGACAGTGATGGAGTGAATGATGGTGAAAGTTTTTATTTTTCGGGCCACACTGCCTTGGTGGGAATCGGCCAGTGTGATTATATATATATATTTATATATATATATATATATATATATATATATATATATATATATATATATATATATATATATATATTATATATATATATATATATATATTAGAGAGGAGAGAGAGAGAGGAGAGAGAGAGAGAGAGAGAGAGAGAGAGAGAGAGAGAGAGTGAGGGAGGTTGAGGTGGTTTGGTCACTTAGAGCGAATGGATCAAAGTAGAATGACATGGAAAGCATATAAATCTATAGGGGAAGGAAGGAGGGGTAGGGGTCGTCCTCGAAAGGGTTGGAGAGAGGGGGTAAAGGAGGTTTTGTGGGCGAGGGGCTTGGACTTCCAGCAAGCGTGCGTGAGCGTGTTAGATAGGAGTGAATGGAGACGAATGATACTTGGGACCTGACGATCTGTTGGAGTGTGAGCAGGGCAATATTTAGTGAAGGGATTCAGGGAAACGGTTATTTTCATATAGTCGGACTTGAGTCCTGGAAATGGGAAGTACAATGCCTGCACTTTAAAAGAGGGGTTTGGGATATTGGCAGTTTGGAGGGATATGTTGTGTATCTTTATACGTATATGCTTCTAAACTGTTGTATTCTGAGCACCTCTGCAAAAACAGTGATAATGTGTGAGTGTGGTGAAAGTGTTGAATGATGATGAAAGTATTTTCTTTTTGGGTATTTTCTATCTTTTTGGGTCACCCTGCCTCGGTGGGAGACGGCCGACTTGTTGGAAAAAAATATATATATATATATATATATATATATATATATATATATATATATATATATATATATGCAAAACAACCACTGTGAAAGAATAGAGAAATTCAAGCGCTTTCGTGACTTTTTTTGTTCCTTGATAATGTGAGTAGTCACGAAAGCGCTTGGAATTTCTCTATTCTTTCAGAGTGGTTGTTTTGCATATTCTGAAATCACCTGTTTACTGTGATCTTATTGCGCATATATATATATATATATATATATATATATATATATATATATATTATAATATATATATAAGTGGTACTGGTTTCTTCTGTACGGTCTCCTCCTCTCAGCGGTCTCCCACGGTACGGTCTCAATGGAATGGTCTCTTCTGAGTGGCTCCTTTCTCACACCTATATGCTAATGACCTTGACCTCGCCCTCGAGATCATCTCACCCTCGAGACCACCTCACCCCCAACCCCCCTCCCCACCACGCCCCCACAAACGACCCCACCCGCCCTAGCGCCGACCCGCCGCCCCCTCGCGCCCCTCGCGCCTTCTGCTGCGCCTTCTGCAGCGTCGTCCGGATCGCCCCCGCGCCCCGAATTTTTTTCCGATTTTTTCAATTTTTTTTTGAATTTCATTTTCTTATGATCTCCATCTCCTCGGATCAAATTTTTGAGTTTTCCCCTCCCACTTTCACCCCCATTTCCATTTTTTTTTCGAATTTCATTTTCTTTTGATCTCCTCGGATTTAGTTTTTGAGGTTCCCCCCTCCCACTTTCACCCCCCATCCCAATTTTTTCTCGATAATACAAAGACTCCATCTCCTTGGATCAAGTTTTTGGGTACCCCTCCTTCCACCCCCAAAATTTCTCCTCCATCTCCTTGGATCAAGGTTTTATCGATAATACAAAGACTCCATCTCCTTGGGAGTAATCGGAGGTGCTTGATGGTGTTTTTTGGAGGTGTTCAAATGATGTGTAGAGTATTTTTTGAAGATGTTCAGTGGTGTTTTGGTGATGTTCAGAGTTGGTTCAAAGTTAGTCAGTGTGTTAGATATGGTAATGTCTCATGTCATAAGTGTATGAGTTAGTTTATTTTTGTGCTAATGTTGTAAATTCTGGAGAATGAGGGAGGAGTTTGGTGGATGAGATGTAATTTCGGCTAATGAAATGTGTAAGTGTGAATGAGAATGTAAATTGGCGGGTGAGTTAAAGAAGATAAAATGTTATGTGATCTTAGTAAAAGTATATATAGTTTTAGTGATCTTCGTTATGATGATGTTTTAAGAGAATGTGTACAAAAATGTGTGATCTTAGTGGAGGGTTTATAGAATTTGGTAAACGTCTTGATTGTGGTGATCTTAGATATTGGAGATATAACAGGTTGAAACAAGTAACTTCCTCTCGTTAAGTTAAATGAAGTAAAAGTGGGGTGTGACGTCGCTGATCGCCGAGTAAACGTAGGATGGAGTGTGATGTCATGGGAGGTATTCCTATCTGTGCTGGTATGTGTTGGTGGTAGTGAGAGGAGTGTATTAGATATTGTATGGAGATGGTGATTGTGATTTTTTGTGTGAATGTTTATAAAATGAGTGTTTTCTGCGATCTTAGTGGTTTTGAGGTGAGTGGGATCGTCTTGGTTATAGTGATTTGAGGGGATTTCTATAAAATGGGGGTTAGTTGGTGGTGTTGATCTTAGTTTCTGGTGATTTTTAGTGTTTGGGCAGTATTCGGTGCTGTTTTGGTAGTATTCAGTGGTGTTTCGGGAGTATTCAAAGGAGTTTGATGATGTTTTTGAATGTGTTCAAATGATGTTTTTGGAGTAATCAAAGGTAATTCATGTTGTTTTTTTTGTGTTGTACAAAGTAAAATGTGGTGTGTGTGGATGCGTTTTTGTTAGTTTTGGTAAAATGTCTCATGTCATAAATGTATGAGTTAGTTTTTGTGATAATGTTGTAAAGTCTGGAGACTGAGGGAGTAGTATGGTGGATGAGTTGTAATTTCAGTTAATGAAATGTGTAAGTGTAGATAAATTAGACACGATAAATCTTATTTGGGAGTATTCAAAATGTTATTTTGGAATTGCTTCAGTGTTTGGAAATGTTCAAAGGTGTTTATGTGAGTATTCAAATGATTTATGAGAATGTTCGAAGTAATCTTGGGGCTGTTCTGTAGTGAGATGATAAAGGTTGTGGAAGAGAGAATATTTCTTAAGAGATATTGAGAAAAGGTGGTCTCAAATGATGTATGAGAGTGTTTTGAAGGTGTGTTTTGGTGGCCCGGTGGTCTGGTGGCTAAAGCTCCCGCTTCACACACGGAGGGCCCGGGTTCGATTCCCGGCGGGTGGAAATTCCGACACGTTTCCTTACACCTATTGTCCTGTTCACCTAGCAGCAAATAGGTACCTGGGTGTTAGTCGACTGGTGTGGGTCGCATCCTGGGGGACAAGATTAAGGACCCCAATGGAAATAAGTTAGTCCTCGATGACGCACTGACTTTCTTGGGTTATCCTGGGTGGCTAACCGGCCGGGGTTAAAAATCCGAACGAAATCTTATCTTATCTTATCTTATCTTATCTTCAAAGTGATGTGTGTGTGTGTGTGTGTGTGTGTATGTGTGTGTTGAATGTGTGGGCGTGTGTGTGTTTGTTAGGTGGGTCATAGAGTTTTGTGAATATCTTGGATACAGTGATTTTAGGGGATTTGAGATGGGTGATGAGATGCAATTTGGGGTGTGAAATGTGTTTTTTTGGGTTTGTTTCGAAGAGGTGTTTTGGGGAGATGGGGGGTGAGATGGAGGGGGTATAGGGAGGGTTGTATTAGAAATTTAATGAAATATGGGGGGGGATTTTACTAAAAAATACAGGTAATGTGTGAATTTTTTAAAAAAAAATTTTATAGAATTAAAAAAGTTATGATTTTTTGGAAAAAGAATGGAGGGTGTTAAAAATGTCCAGTAGGGGGGTAGTGAGATTATTTGATGTGAGTAAATTCATTTATGTGGATACAAGGAGATGGGTATGAAGGGATTTTATTAAAATTTTTAGTAATGTGGGGAGGAATGGTATTAATTTAAGATTCAGTAAAAAGAAGGAAAAAAAAATTGTATCGAAAAAAAAAGTGAAAAAATTTGGTAAGGATGGGGTTGTGGGTAATTGTCGAACTAGAGTACCAAAAAAAGGGGGTTATAAGTTGTGGGTTGTTGATGGACTTTTTCTGATAAAATTTATTTAAAACGAGAAAAAAATTGTGGGGTGTGGGTGTTGTGGGTTGGGGGGTGTTGTGGGGGGGTGGGTGATGTGGGTTGGGGGTGTTGTGGGGTGTGGGTGAGGGGGGAGATGGGGATGTGGGTTTTTGGGGTTGTGGGTGTTGTGGATGGGGTTTGTTGATCTTAGTTTATGGTGATTTTGGTGGTGTTTTGAGTGTATCAGTGGTGTTTTATTTATTCATTTGGTGTTTTGGGGGGAGTACTCTAATGGTTTTTGGGTTATTAAAAGGTTTTTTTGAAGGTGTTAAAATGATGGAAAGAGTACTTATAAAGGTGTTTGGGAGTATAGAGGTGATTTGGAGGTGTTCGAGTGATGTTTTTGGGTATTTAAAGGTAATTGATGGTGTTTTTTTGGGGGTTCAAAATAAAGTGTTTGAGTTAGTTTTTTTTTATATGTAAAAAATCTGGAGAATGAGGGAGGGTTTGGGGGGGTGAGTTTAAATTTTTAAGAAATGTGTAAGGTAGATAAAAATTTGAGCTGTCAAATCTTATTTGGGAGTTTTCAAAATGTATTTTGGAAGTGTTTCAGTGTTTGGAAATGTTTAAAAGGGATTTTGTGAGTATTCAAAAGATTTATGAGGTGTTTTGAAGGTGTTCAAAAAAAAGGGGTTGTGTGCGTATTAACTTTTTAATTGTAAAGTTGTGACTGTGAATTTATCGAAAAATGGTTATAAGTGTTGTGGTGGTTTTTGTGAAAAAGTTAAAACGAGAAAAAAAGGGGTTATGAGTGAAAATTTTGGGGGTGTGGTTGGAGTGTGGGGTTCGGGAGGGGGGGGAGGGGGAGAGAGAGAAGGTTACTTCGTGGGGAGTGACCTGAGATGAAAGTTAAAACGAGAAAAAAGTCTAGACTTGTGTTTTATTTTTTAAGAAAATTTTGGATTGTTGTGGGTATTAACAAAAAATGTGAAATTTTTGGATTATCCTGGGTTAAAAGTGAAAATGTTTTCCCCTTTTTTATATGAAATGTGTAATACTGGAAATTGGGGAAAAAAAATCGCAAAAATTAACCGTTTTGGGAGACAAAGAATTTCGAAACCCCAAGGGGGAATCCCAAAAAAATTGATGGGAAAATTGGAGTCTTTTTTATTATCGAGAAAAAAAATTGGGATGCAAATGGGAGTCCATTTTGATGCTTTACCCCGAGGGGGGAATCCAAAAAAAATTGATCCGAGGAGATGGAATCTTTGTATTTCGATAAAAAAATTGGATGGGGGGTGAAAGGGGAGGGGGGCCTCAAAAAAATTGATCGAGGAGATCCAAGAAACCGAATTCGAAAAAAAAATTGGGGTGGGGGTGAAAGTGGGAGGGGGGAAACTCAAAAATTTGATTGAGGGGATGGAGTCATAAGAAAATGAAATTCAAAAAAAAATTGAAAAAATCGGAAAAAAATTCGGGGCGCGGGGGGGATCCGGACGACGCTGCAGAAGGCGCTGGCGGGGCGCGAGGGCGGGGGGGGCGGGGGGGGTGGCGTGGGTGGGGGCGTGGGGGGAGAGGGGGGGGTGAGGGTGAGGTGGTCTCTTTTCAATGCTCGGTAATAACCCACATGGAGACAAACTCAGGAGATTGGCTGATCTGTATATTTCGACCCCTTTCTGGGATCCTCTTCCGTAGCAATACTGGACAGGAACTTGAACCATGATGCTTGCATGTAGCAGCCAGCACAACTGTGACTTGGTTGTAACACCACTCAGTCAGACTGTCTATAAAGTCAAGTCTTAATAAACGACTGTCAGTGGTATATACGTCTTTGACGGTTATGAGAATAAAAGTACCATGCAAGCTTCCGAGGATGTGAGATGAGACGGTAGGAGACACGAATGATGCTGCTGCAACAACGTTGAAGTTGTGTTTAATACAATACTTTATTTGGACATGATACATAGTTGCACAAGGAATTATAGTTGGGTGTACGTGACAAAAGCCCCATGTATGCAGAGCATTATGGGCAGCTTAAAATTAACCTAAGATTAGCTAAGCAATGATATATTCAGTGGTAAAAATTACAGTAAACAAATTGCAACATGAAGTACAAATGAGTATTTTAAATAATGAAATTTGAACATTTCAATTAAGAGGCATTATAGTTGCACATATTTGTAGCATAATAATATATAACAAAATGATAAATATACTATTTGAAGTCGTAAAATCAGCCTTTCAGTATCGTGGCTCAGTGGTATAGCGTTGGGCCTGTTATGTGGACCACCGTTCGAGTCCCCGTCCAGTATTGTTTATTCATTGTATTCTAAGTCTGTATTCGACACGCACACACTTAGAATACACTCGAATTGATTTTGTCCGCATATTACGACCTCCAGAGGTTACACACAACATGAGGTTACCTGAAAATATAGATATTAACATTTTATTAACAAAATTTTACTCGTGTTAAATGTATAAAAACCCAAAATACAGTTTAGGAAGCTATTATAGTGTATTGTCATGTTGTATGTCATTACTGATAGTGGTAATTGAATCATCAGATGTTGGGTCAACTAATGTGTAAACTGGGGGGTACCTAATTAATTTTGGTCAGGTAGAGCACCGGAATATTTTTCTTTTTTCATTGTGAACTTGGCACTCGTACCTGGCTTCCGTCTACTTTTAGTAAGTTTTTTGTAAGTACAGGTACACAAAAGTACAAATATCATACCTAGTAATGTGTGTAAATTACCTAGGATAACTCCCTGAAAAAGTCGGTGACCTATTTCCATTGGGATCATTGGATTTTAAGAGTGCCGGAGTATACCTGGAGGGTGTTCCGGGGGTCAACGCCCCCCGCGGCCCGGTCCATGACCAGACCTCGCGGTGGATCGAGGCCTGATCAGCTAGGCTGTTGCTGCTGGCCGCATGCAAACCGACGTACGAGCCACAGCCCGGCTGGTCAGGCATTGACGTTAAGTGCCTTTCTACCTCCCTCTTGAAGGCGGCCAGGGGTCCATTGGTAATCTCCCTTATGTAAGCTGGGAGGCAGTTGAACAGTCTGGGGTCCCTGACACTTATTGTGTTCTCTTAGTGTACTCATAGCTCCCCTGCTTTTCTTTGGTGGGATGTTCCATCGTTTGCAGTCTGTTTTGCTGTCATAGGGAATGATTTCCGTGTGCAGATTTCGGACTAGTCCCTCGTAGAGTTTTCCAGATGTAAATTAAGAGATGTATCTTTCTTGCCTGCATTCCAAGGAGTACAGGTCAAGGGAATTCAAACGTTTCCATAATTGATGTGATTTATTGTACTTATACGTTCAGTGGAAGTTCTCTGAATATTCTCCAGGTCTGCAGTTTTGCCTGCCTTGAAAGGGGCCGTTAGTGTACAGCAGTATTCCAGACTAGAATAAGTGGCTTAAATCACTGGCTTGGTACCCTTAGTTTTGCAGGTTTGCTGATTCGATTATTTTTCTCTTGAGTGGTAGTCACCCCATTAACAGCCTGTTAGCACCACTCATCACTTGTTGGATATGCTGAATGTTGAAGACAGAGTAAAACAACTGAAGCTAAATCATGTTTATAAAATTGCTCACAAACAATGTCCAGAATATCTTGCTGTCAATTTTGTCAAGGTTGGGAACCAAAGCAATCATAGTACTAGGGGGAGAGAGCACAACTTTGTAGTACCCACAGTCAGTGGCCAGGCTTCAAACACCTTTTATTGTACAGCAATAAAGAAATGGAACAGACTGCCCGCACATGTCAAAGACAGTCATAGCATGAACCAGTTCAAGAAGAGTGCCAAAAGGTGTCTGATGAATGTAGCTACAGAAAGGGAGGGGAATGATTTTCTATTTTTTAGCTAACATACGTGTAAATTTTACCATATTCCTAGTAATGACCCTCGTATTGTAGATAGTCTTAATGACCTTGGTGTAGTAGATAGTCTTTTTAGTATGATAATAAGATGTTATCTTCATTGTAGAATAATAAGAAAATATTATAACCTTTATATTATAATAATAAGGTAAAAGGACCCCAATGGAAATAAGTCACTCTGTCTGACTTTTTTGGGTTATCCCAGGTTCTCTACACATATGCTGCTATGTATGATAATTCTATGTAACTGTATTTGTGTATACCTGAATAAACTTACTTACTTACTTACTTATACTGTAGAAATTAGTTTATGCTTAAAGTTACACGTTAAATATTACGTTTTCTTTGAAAATTCAAGAGGCTATTGAATTAGCCATACTAGGTGAAACTAATTCATTTGGTATCCCAGTAAGAACACCTACAGGAATTGCAACGTGTGTGTAAATCACCACTAGAATGACCAAATAAAAAGGCCAGACTTATTTTCATTGGGGTCCTTGTGGGTGCTAAATTAAAGGCTAGAACCAACGGGTGGAAACATTAGGACGTGTTTCCTTGAGACACCTACTGTCCCTGTTCACCTGTCAGTGAAACAGGTACGTGGATGTTAGTCGACTGAAACCATACCCCGGCCGGGATTGAACCCGCGGTCAGAGAGTCTCAAAACTCCAGCCCGTCGCGTTAGCCACTAGACCAGCTAGCCACAATAAGATTCGTCCAACTAGGTATATTTCTACACCATAGGAAGGTTAGCACAGGCACCACTGTGACCACAAATGCAAGTTTGCATTTGTGGTCACCAATGACATTTGGCACTCGATAAGTCCTAGAAATTTAACCATGGCACATACTGGGATGGGGAAGCCATACAGATGCAGTTGTGAGATGATAGGATACATCATGAAGGTTATTTGAGACCCAGAAACCATGTAAGGTGGTTCACATGGTCATGAGACCTATAATGCTGGAGTGACGTCCAGACCTGCACAGGCGGTGTATTGGTACTCGAACCAGGAAACCAATTTCTGAAAATCCTTTTCTTTGGTCTGGGGAATGGTGAGTGTAACTGAGGAAATCAGAGGTAACGCAGAAATATAATTCATATATGAAAAAATTAGGACATAATAAATGGTACAGTACTGTGTATTGTTATAATACAGTTTCACTGTGGTTACCTATATGTGTGTGCAAGATAGCTACAGTAAAAGAGAGAGGTTTCAAGCGCTTCCGTGATTTCTAGCTTTGTTGAGGTAATGTAGTGGTAGGACAGTGGAAGACTAGTATGAGGTATGACCATACCACGGGCGGGATTTGAACCCGCGGTCAGTGTCTCAAAACTCTAGACCGCGGGTTCAAATCCCGCCCTTGGTATGGTTTGTTTGCAATCGTGTCATTACGATTTCGTGAGTCATGAGATATGACCTCACACACGACCTAGCACGCTGGACGTAGAAGTGTAGTGGAATTTAGTTGGGTCACGTGTCAAGTAAAATTTCTTTGATAATGTGTGAAATTACAAAAATGCTTGGAATTACACTTTTATTTCACTATTATATATATATATATATATATATATATATATTATATATATATATATATATATTATATATATATATATATATATATATATATATATATATTGAAGAAGAGAGAAGTGCAGATGAGAGGAGAGAGAGAGATTTTGGGAAATGTTGAGTGAATGCATGGGGAGTGTTGAACCAAGTGTAAGAGTATTTGTGATTGGGGATTTCAATGTTAAATTGGACAAAAATGTTGTGGAGGGAGTAGTGGGTAAATTTGGGGTGCCAGGGGTAAATGAAAATGGGGAGCCTTTAATTGAGCTATGTGTAGAAAGAGGTTTTGTAATAAGTAATACATATTTTATGAAGAAGAGGATAAATAAATATACAAGGTATGATGTAGCACGTAATGAAAGTAGTTTGTTAAATTATGTATTGGTGGATTAAAAGGTTGATGGGTAGGCTCCAGGATGTACATGTTTATAGAGGGGCAACTGATATATCGGATCATTATTTAATTGTAGCTACAGTTAGAGTAAAAAGGTAGATGGACAAGAGGAAAATGGCAACAACAAGCAAGAGGGAGGTGAGTGTAAAAAACTAAGGGAGGAGGAAGTTCGGGTGAGATATAAGCAACTATTGGCAGAAAGGTGGGTTGGTTGCAAGTATGAGCAGCTGGGGGGGGGGGGGTTGAAGAGGGTTGGAAATGGTTTTAAAAATGCAGTATTAGAATGTGGGGCAGAAGTTTGTGGTTATAGGAGGGTGAGGGCAGGGGGAAAGAGGAGTGATTGGTGGAATGATGAGGTAAAGGGTGTGATAAAAGAGAAAAAGTTAGCTTATGAGGTTTTTACAAAGCAGAAGTGTTATAAGAAGAGTAGAGTATATGGAGAGTAAAAGAAAGGTAAAGAGAGTGGTGAGAGAGTGCAAAAAGAGAGCGGATGATAGAGTGGGAGAGGTACTGTCAAGAAATTTTAATGAAAATAAGAAAAAAATTTGGAATGACTTAACCAAGTTAAGAAAGCCTAGAGAACGAATGGATTTGTCAGTTAAAAACAGAGTAGGGGAGTTAGTAGATGGCGAGAATATTTTGAGGAACTTTTAAATGTCGACGAAGAAAGGGAAGTGGTAATTTTATGCACTGGCCAGGGAGGTATACCATCTTTTAGGAGTGAAGAAGAGCAGGATGTGAGTGTGGGGGAGGTGCGTGAGGCATTACTTAGAATGAAAGGGGGTAAAGCAGCTGGAACTGACGGGATCATGACAGAAATGTTAAAAGCAGGGGGGGATATAGTGTTGGAGTGGTTGGTATTTTTGTTTAATAAATGTATGAAAGAGGGGAAGGTACCTAGGGATTGGCAGAAAGCATGTATAGTCCCTTTATATTTACCTGGAGTTTACCTGGAGAGAGTTCCGGGGGTCAACGCCCCCGCAGCCCGGTCTGTGACCAGGCCTCCTGGTGGATCAGAGCCTGATCAACCAGGCTGTAACTGCTGGGTTAACGCAAATCAACGTACGAGCCACAGCCCGGCTGGTCAGGTAAAGGAAAGGGGGACAAAAAAGATAGTAAACTTATTCCTCTATCATTTTTACAGAGTATACCAGGAAAAGTGTACGGTAGGGTTATAATTGAAAGAATTAGAGGTAAGACAGAATGTAGAATTGCGGATGAGCAGGGAGGGTTCAGAGTGGGTAGGGGATGTGTAGATCAAGTGTTTACATTGAAGCATATATTGAACAGTATTTAGATAAAGGTAGGGAAGTTTTTACTGCATTTATGGATTTAGAAAAGGTATAATAGAGTGGATAGGGGAGCAATGTGGCAGATGTTGCAGGTATATGGAATAGGTCTGTCTGTCTCAACTATTGGATCACTACGACAAGGTCCTAAATGCACTAGAAGATAAAAAGAATGCAGATGTAATATATACAGACTTTGCAAAAGCCTTTGACAAGTGTGACCATGGCGTAATAGCGCACAAAATGCGTGCTAAAGGAATAACAGGAAAAGTCGGTCGATGGATCTATAATTTCCTCACTAACAGAACACAGAGAGTAGTTGTCAACAGAGTAAAGTCCGAGGCAGCTACGGTGAAAAGCTCTGTTCCACAAGGCACAGTACTCGCTCCCATCTTGTTCCTCATCCTCATATCCGACATAGACAAGGATGTCAGCCACAGCCCGTGTCTTCCTTTGCAGATGACACCCGAATCTGCATGACAGTGTCTTCCATTGCAGACACTGCAAGGCTCCAGGCGGACATCAACCGAATCTTTCAGTGGGCTGCAGAAAACAATATGAAGTTCAACGATGAGAAATTTCAATTACTCAGATATGGTAAACACGAGGAAATTAAATCTTCATCAGAGTACAAAACAAATTCTGGCCACAAAATAGAGCGAAACACCAACGTCAAAGACCTGGGAGTGATCATGTCGGAGGATCTCACCTTCAAGGACCATAACATTGTATCAATCGCATCTGCTAGAAAAATGACAGGATGGATAATGGGAACCTTCAAAACTAGGGAGGCCAAGCCCATGATGACACTCTTCAGGTCACTTGTTCTATCTAGGCTGGAATATTGTTGCACACTAACAGCACCTTTCAAGGCAGGTGAAATTGCTGACCTAGAAAATGTACAGAGAACCTTCACGGCGCGCATAACGGAGATAAAACACCTCAATTACTGGGAGCGCTTGAGGTTCCTGAACCTGTATTCCCTGGAATGCAGGCGGGAGAGATACATGATTATATACACCTGGAAAATCCTAGAGGGACTAGTACCGAACTTGCACACGAAAATCACTCACTACGAAAGCAAAAGACTTGGCAGACGATGCAACATCCCCCCAATGAAAAGCAGGGGTGTCACTAGCACGTTAAGAGACCATACAATAAGTGTCAGGGGCCCGAGACTGTTCAACTGCTTCCCAGCATACATAAGGGGGATTACCAACAGACCCCTGGCAGTCAAGCTGGCACTGGACATGCACCTAAAGTCGGTTCCTGACCAGCCGGGCTGTGGCTCGTACGTTGGTTTACGTGCAGCCAGCAGCAACAGCCTGGTTGATCAGGCTCTGATCCACCAGGAGGCCTGGTCACAGACCGGGCCGCGGGGGCGTTGACCCCGGAAACTCCAGGTAAACTCCAGGTGGAAAGTTACTAAATGCTGTAAAGAGTTTTTATGAGGATAGTGAGGCTCATGTTAGGGTGTGTAGAAGAGAGGGAGAATACTTCCCAATAAAAGTCGGTCTTAGACAGGGATGTGTAATGTCACCATGGTTGTTTAATATATTTATAGATGGGGTTGTAAAAGAAGTAAATGCTAGGGTGTTCGGGAGAAGGGTGGGATTAAATTATGGGTATGGAAAATTTTCTAGGGTGCTTATCTGTATGTAACTCAACATTATATACATACAAGTAATCTCATTGGGAGACAACCATATTGTTTACCGTAGTCACTCCGTGTAGACATGTGAGAAAACTTTACCACCTCTGGTCACTACAGGTGGCCCCTTCGACCTCACAATCTTATCCATATCTATCCGAGACCAGTATGGATTGGATAGCACCCACAAGTACGGTGCTACTAATTAATTGTGGACTGTATCTATTATATTAGTTTAGCTGAATGAAGGGGGGGGGGGTAGGATACACATGGATACATCCATCAACTAAAAACATTTGTACATAATCCCACCACTTACCAGCTGTTCTCTGGTGGTCACTTGATGTAGCTGGATCACTCATAACCTATCCAATTACAACATAACATAACTGGCCAGCATGAGTCTGTTATAACTAGAAGGGTTACTTAACTGTGGGTGATTGGTACTCCTTATTTCCTCCATTCACCATCTCATTTCGATGTCCTGCTACACCGACACGGTTCTCATTCCGGCAGGACGAGGTATCCGTCGGTTTGTCCCGGTTTAGAAGTCGTGATTCCATAAATCTTCATTATCCCCGGTACGAGAGTCACACGTTTACTCGGAGCAGGGCGCTCTATTTCACATCCCGCATTCTCTTAACTCAATGTTATTATCACTGATTACATTACCATTCACAAGATGATTTAACGTCTCGTAACTATTATACAAATTAGAGGTCACTCCATTAAGATCTGAGGCCGATGAGCGAGGATTAACACACGGGTATGTCCCCTGGACACACCCGCATGTGTTGCATCATGCTGCGCTGACCACCTTGTTGTTGATAATGATTTGATGACATCTCCATGAATGGTTGACTTGAGTATACTCCACCGATGCGTTGAAGCAGAGAAAAAATTAAAGAGTGCTTGTAAAAGTCCAAAAAATGAAACTGCAGCGACACAACACTCCGCAGCACATGACCCAACAAGATTAAGAGAAAGTGCTGAGCAGGGCACATATTCAGCAAGTGGGTTAATTTGCTTGATACGGGCTTGCAATCCATTATATTTACCCAACATGTTACTTCCATTGTCGTAGCTCTGGCCACGGCAATCCATAATAGAGAGATCATGTTCAAGCAGAGTATCCAGTACTACATTCATCATTGTTTCTCCATCATGGCCTGAAAGAGGAATGAATTTTATGAAGCGCTCTACAGGCTTACCACTGGAGTCGACAAAGCGAACAATGAATGTCAATTGATCTGTATGTGAAATATCTGGTGTTGAATCTACACTTATTGCAAAGTATTTTGCAGTTTTCACAGCTGCTATGATGTTATTGAGGACCTTCTTAGTCATCAGTTCAATAAATTCATTGCATATAGTAGATGACATGTAAGATACAGTGCCTCTTCCTGCATTCCCATGGCTTTGACACATGATTTGCTAAGAATAGATCGAATTGTGCTAACAGTTCTATGATCCTAGGAAATTGCCATTGTTTTCCGAACCAAAAACCTCATTTTTCTCCACGGAAAGCAAGGTCCTCTTAGAGCTAAGAATTTTACAACAGCAACAACTCTTTCTAGAACTTTTCTCCAATAAGTGCGCTCTTTTTCAGTTTGATTTTCCAAATGAGAATCCAATAAGCCTTTTTTCTGTGCACGAAATACACTGGCTAAAATGTAGCTTCTGTGAGTGGTGCTGTTTTCATGTTCCTCGAAATGCTTTGGAATTTTTCCAGTCATTGAACCCCTGTGAGAAGGTATTTTCTTTGGTAGAAAATAGCTTGCATGCTGAACAGTACACTTTTCCTGAGCTTTCAAAGTATACCATCCATGATCTTTTCACAGTTTCTGAATTTGCAAGCTTCCTATAAAACATAGATGATTTTAAACAACGACGACTTCCATCATCATAAATCCTTGCTGATTTCCTGAAGTCAATGTTCAGAGTTTGACTGAAGTTTTCTGCAATGAAAGCATTACGTAGAGAATCTGGGATTACATTTGGCCATGAGGCAGGATCTTTACTCGTCAACAGAGTAAAGTCCGAGGCAGCTACGGTGAAAAGCTCTGTTCCACAAGGCACAGTACTCGCTCCCATCTTGTTCCTCATCCTCATATCCGACATAGACAAGGATGTCAGCCACAGCACCGTGTCTTCCTTTGCAGATGACACCCGAATCTGCATGACAGTGTCTTCCATTGCAGACACTGCAAAGCTCCAGGCGGACATCAACCAAATCTTTCAGTGGGCTGCAGAAAACAATATGAAGTTCAACGATGAGAAATTTCAATTACTCAGATATGGTAAACATGAGGAAATTAAATCTTCATCAGAGTACAAAACAAATTCTGGCCACAAAATAGAGCGAAACACCAACGTCAAAGACTGGGAGTGATCATGTCGGAGGATCTCACTTCAAGGGGCCATAACATTGTATCAATCGCATCTGCTAGAAAAATGACAGGATGGATAATGAGAACCTTCAAAACTAGGGAGGTCAAGCCCATGATGACACTCTTCAGGTCACTTGTTCTATCTAGGCTGGAATATTGCTGCACACTAACAGCACCTTTCAAGGCAGGTGAAATTGCCGACCTAGAAAATGTACAGAGAACTTTCACGGCGCGCATAACGGAGATAAAAACACCTCAATTATTGGGAGCGCTTGAGGTTCCTAAACCTGTATTCCCTGGAATGCAGGAGGGAGAGATACATGATTATACAGTGGACCCCCGGTTAACGATTTTAATCCGTGCAAGAGGGCTCATCGTTATGCGAAATAATCGTTATGCGAATTAATTTTCCCATAAGAAATTATGGAAATAAAATTAATCCGTGCAAGACGCCCAAAAGTATGAAAAAAATTTTTTTTACCACATGAAATGTTAATTTTAATACACACAAACTGAAAAAGGCATGCACAATTACATGACACTTACTTTTATTGAAGATCTGGTGATGATTGATGGATGGGAGGAGGGGAGAGCATTATCTTCTTACTGTTTAGAAGGGGAACCCCTTCCATTAGGACTTGAGGTAGCAAGTCCTTTTCTGGGTTTACTTCCCTTCTTCTTTTAATGCCACTAGGACCAGCTTCAGAGTCACTGGACCTCTGTCGCACAACAAATCTGTCCCTAGAGCTCTGTACCTCCCGTTTCTTCAAGACTTTCCTAAAATGGGCCATAACATTGTCATTGAAATAGTCACAAGCACGGCTTGCAACAGCTGTGTCAGGGTGATTTTCATCTATAAAAAGGGTTTTCAGTTCAAACCACTCTGCACACATTTCCTTTAAACTTTGAAGTAGGCACAATGGATTCCACAACTGGCATAGGCTTCTCAGGGGTTAGCCCCAAACCCTTCAAAATCTTTCTTAATTTCCATACTAATTCTCACCCTTTTTACCACAGGGTTGGCACTAGAAGCTTTCTTGGGGCCCATGGTCACTTATTTTCCAGAAACACCACCGAAAACACTGTAATAATACGAAATATTCCGAGTGTATGCTTGGATGTTACCGCGGAGGCTGGCTGGTAAACAATGGGACGGCCGGCACATGTGAGGGCACATTGGACGCGTCTCGGACGAAAATCGGTATGCGGGTTTTTAATCGGTATGCGGGGCAAAAATTTTGCGATAAAAGTAATCGTTATGCGGAAAAATCGCTATGCGATGCCATCGTTATGCGGGGGTCCACTGTATACACCTGGAAAATCCTAGAGGGACTAGTACCGAACTTGCACACGAAAATCTCTCACTACGAAAGCAAAAGACTTGGCAGACGATGCACCATCCCCCCAATGAAAAGCAGGGGTGTCACTAGCACGTTAAGAGACCATACAATAAGTGTCAGGGGCCCGAGACTGTTCAACTGCCTCCCAGCACACATAAGGGGGATTACCAACAGACCCCTGGCAGTCTTCAAGCTGGCACTGGACAAGCACCTAAAGTCAGTTCCGGATCAGCTGGGCTGTGGCTCGTACGTTGGTTTGCGTGCAGCCAGCAGCAACAGCCTGGTTGATCAGGCTCTGATCCACCAGGAGGCCTGGTCACAGACCGGGCCGCGGGGGCGTTGACCCCCCGGAACTCTCTCCAGGTAAACTCCAGGTAAACATCCTGTGGATGAAATGTCCGTTGAGACATTGAGAGGAGACACAAAAGAAGTAGATGCTAGCTGAGAAATGATGGAGGGAGGGCTTCCTGTATGATCTGACGTATCTGCAGATTCAACTGTACTGGTAACATCAGAAACTGTTTTCGTGAGCATGTCTGTGATCTTTCTGCAGCTTCCTACATCTTTCTTTTTCTGTTCTTGAATTTTCTTTTCTTTTCTGTGACGCACTCGCGTAAGAACGTCCAACATCACGTTCACGAGATGCCATAGTGAGGATGTATCACTGTCTGTAATCATGCAAATACAAATTTTTCATTATCAATTATTATTAATTTTTTAATTATTATTCAATTTTTTTTTCTGTCAGTTGGGGGGATATGGCCCTTGTAGCCCCCTTTCCTCTGGCTGCGCATCTAAAAATTCAAAACGTTACCAGAAAGGAGTCATATACAGAACTTTTACCATAGATTAGGTTAGTGATTTGGGCTACGAATATTTTACTAATTCATCCTCCTTGATCTCCAATTTACTTAAACAGAAATCATACCGAGTCCAAGAACAATGCACAATGGTATTTATATTACCATTTTCATAACTAAACTAATCATTATGCTTTGCATGATATATGGCCTACCACCATAGATAAGGACATAAGAATTAAAGAATGCAGGGACAATTTTCAGTTTCACCCAACAAACGATTTTCTGATGTGGCTTATGTGTTTCTGGGGAAATATGTAGTAAATTAATTGATGTTCTACATCACTTCCGTCGCAACTTGAAAACTAAGCATTTGCGACGGAAGTGATTTAGAACATCAATCAATTGAGATCTGTTAATGAAATGATAAAGGCTTAGACAGGATAAAGTGCTTTTAAAACTTACAAACGGAAGTCAGTTTGCGTTTTTAGGTTTTTCTTTATAGTATTTTTACCAAAAATGCTTCTTTACTGGTCCATGCGTCTTTACTGGTCAAGTAACCCTATCAGGTACCTCCCTTAACATTTAGAGGCGAAAACAAACATTTATCCATACACATCAATGTCTATCAACAACACTTCAGTTAATTTGTCACAGTACAAGTCTAGAATGGTAGAACATCGAACTGTCTATTTACAGACAGCGATTCAAACCCCTCATCCACCCTTCTTTTCATTTATCGACTATTGTTTAATACAACTTAGTTAATTGAAGGTGGTTTCCATCCCTTAACCTTCATTGAAAGTGTTCAATCCCTCAGTCCTTCAGTCAAGGCTAGGTTATTGAACACCTACTAATGCTGAGGGATTGGTCACTTATCAAGGCCCTGAGAACACCTTAATAGTACCATTCCACTTCCATTGTCTAACATTGATGACTTTTTTGATCTTAGAAAGCGTGCTGTGCAGGTGAAACATTTCATCAATAAAGATACCCAAGCGCTTATGTTTTTTAAAGATTTTATTAGTTTCAATTGGTAATTTTTGCCTGTGATTATGGTGGGGTAATGTATCAGTTATGATACAGCACCTGGGGAAATGGGAAACACTTGGGTTCACTCCAAGGAAGGAGAGCATTATGATAAATCTTGATGTTAGAGGAGCCATTGCCAAAATCTGTCCAAATGTAGTCATGCAAGGATCCACTTTTTGGTAATTCTTTTAGGTTTAGTCACTCGTTAATAAGGAATTATACATGAAAAGGACACCAGGTGCTTGTGACCTTCTGATTGAATAAAACTGATGTTACTGTAAGTGAAGATTAATTAGTTTACTGTTTAGGCCTTTCCAATTATCATTAAAGTTGGCTATGTTGGCAAACTGTGATATGTAGACAGCTCCAATTGTGATAATTTTCATTAAGGTTTTGATAGTAAAGGATGCAAACAAATACAGTGGACCCCCGGTTAACGATATTTTTTCACTCCAGAAGTATGTTCAGGTGCCAGTACTGACCGAATTTGTTCCCATAAGGAATATTGTGAAGTAGATTAGTCCATTCCATTCCCCCAAACATACACGTACAAACGCACTTACATAAATACACTTACATAATTGGTCGCATTCGGAGGTGATCGTTATGCGGGGGTCCACTGTATTCCCTAAATATTTATTGAGGGTTTAAATAAAACAAAATCACGAGATAAAATTTATTATAGAATTATAAAAAATAAATATAGGTATGTTATATATTTATATGTAGTTTAGTATATTAAAACAGTGGTGCAATAAAAATCCACTACTATTTCTAAAACCATTTTGTTTAACAGTGCCATATTTATGGCATATACTGTATCACAGAACTTCCCAGTCTAAAGGTTCAGAACCTTCACAGAGTGTCAGGTTTGCCGTCAATGCTGATTTTGGAAGTTCCTCTGATATCTGGAATTTTTCATGCTGGCAGAGGTGTCCATCATTATCTAGGCCCCACAAGAAGTTATCTACTGTTGCTGGAAAAAACAGAAAAATACATATTATGCATGTGCAATGCAGGGAGCGAGAGGCTCATTTTCTGTTTTTCTGCACGAAATTATTAGAGATGGAGAAAATATTTTGGATTACTAAGTGTAAATGGTGGAAATGAACTTGTAACATAGTGGCACAGGATTTTTTATGAGGAAAGGGTCAGAAATGAGTACAGTGAAAGGAATTCAAGGATCAAGGGTAACATGCTGAAAGCAGGTGGGGGTATACTGTAGTTTTGGGGTGCTTGGTTTTTTTTTTTTTTTTAATTTTTTTTTTTCAACAGGCCATCTCCCACCAAGGCAGGGTGAGCCAAAAAAAAAAAAAAGAAGAAACATTTTCACAATCACTATCTTCCCAGAGGTGTGCCACTACAATAGTTAACATCTGCAAATATCCCCACCCCCTCCAGAGTGCAGGCACTGTACTTAGGTAAGGGCAAAGAACAGTTGCATAAAACAGTGTATAAAAATAAATGAAATCTCATAGTAGATTAAGGAATAATTTTCAGGAATGCATTAACATCAAAAGTGAGGGATATAAGTATAAAACTATACAGCACCATTAAAATTAACACATAATTGCCACTACATATATCACATAGCAAAACAATTGAATCTTTACCTGAAATTTTAGCAAGATTTCCTGGAATTTTCTGCCATGCATCACCAATGTAATTTGTGTTGGTCACTCCAATACGCTTGAAAACTTCACCACTAGGAGTAAGGGCAAAAACTTCATTGTCACTGAAAAAAAAAAATCAAAACTGTCAGCAAGGTATTTTGAAACCATGTTTAGGAAACAAGTTAGGATGTAAAAAAGGGGGAAATGCTTTCCAGTAATAGTGGTTCTCATGTAATACCTAGTTATAACTACACTTAAGCAAAGTACGTATATACTATATGTGAAATTCTATTTGAATGGAGGAAACACTGCAGAACCTACTCGTATTTTGTACCTACCAAGGTATTAGCCTAAAGAAATGTCCTTTGATCTTCATTCATCCAAGTTTATAACCTTTTTGCTGTCTCTTGTGTAGGTCTAGGTCATGGGTGGGCAAAATCTTCAGTGCAGGGGCCACATTCACAATTATAAAAGGCCGCATAGTATTATTAAGTAAATAATTAATATTTAAAATAGCCAAATTAAAAGGCTTTTAAAGAAAAAAAGCAATTAATTTTTTAAAGTAGTATATGACTTGATACTGGCGGGCCGTAGTTTGCCCACCGCTGGTCTAGGTTATTGACACCGGTGCGATTCGTTGATCTACAGTTTTAAGCGCAGCACCCTCAAATATGTTGAGTGGTAAATTTGGCCTGTGTGCACAGTATAAAAAAAAAACCTGCTTCACATGGTGCATAATGGGAAAGGAAAAACCTGACCTTGTGATTTTGAAGCACTGGTATCATCTGACAGTATGGAAGACATACTACTGAGGTAGAGATGAATTTTTGTCAGTTTCAATACCAGAAATATTAAATATTTGACAATTTTCCTGAAGGGAAAGTCCTGACAATGAAAGGGTTAAGAAACAGAACCAATATAATTCAATGTTAGTGCATTTTCCAACCCTAAAAAAACATGTAAAAGTCATCCATTTACAACTCCCTTACCTAATAGACAGATTCAGAGCCAAAAGGCCAGCAACAGAACCCATGAGAGGCCAATGGGTAGTTCTGGGAAGATGGCTTCTCTCACATACACTCTGCGACTTGAGTCCACAGCCCATACCATGTGCAGCTTCATACCCACAAAAACCTGGTTTTTAATTTTATGTTAGGGTTATAGAACAAATTTTTTAAACTTAATTTACTTCATGTTTTAATTTTTTGGGGGGTCACCCTGCTTGGTGGGAAACAGCCGACAGTTAAAAAAATTTTTTTTGGGCCATTTAGAATGCATATGCCATTTAAGTAACTAAAGAATACTACACTTTTCTGAACCTAAATAGGTATAAATGCTCCATATTAAGGTAGGTGACCTATAGGAAACAATGCTTTCCAGAAAAGCATAGACATCACAATGAAATGATCCCTTGAACTGCAACATTCATACACATCTTGTTTAGATAAAACAATGTTCTCTAATAATAATTATGTAACAAGGAATAACACTATACTGTACCTTAGTGAACACGGCATTCCTTTAAGAGTTACTGGATCAACCTGGATCCATGCTGGTGGAAGACTTCCACTGTAGGAGTAAGGGACCTTGCCCGCATATAACGCCTCCACGAGTTTTCTACTCCCCAGACGACGTCCATACCACATGAATTATGGCATAAATGAATATCTCCTACAGGAAAAAAAAAAAAATTATCCAATGCTGTATTTAAATGTATGTAGACCTGTACAACCACACCAGGAAAAATTAAAGGCAACTTTCTCCAAACCAAAAAAAAAAAAATAAATGAGTGTACTATTTCACACAAAAAATTCTTCCTGTAAAAACTTTAATGGGAGGTGATATGATGCTGGTGAAGTTTTGCACTCCTTTGATTAAAATAAATAAATGTCCTGTAAAGAAAATGACAACAGACATACTGTACATAAAGGCACAAGATGTACATAAAACACATTTGTCATGCCTAAAACTAATCTTTCAGTACTTCATAAAGTCCAGAAGTTTCACTTAAAGATCATAATTTTTTTTTCCCAGAGAAAAATCAGTTATGCAAATTCTTATATAATTCAGGAAAATTAAGATATTTTACAATGTGTAAATTTAACAAGGCCAAGTTAGATTACAACATTAGTTTTGGTGTGAACTAAAAACAAAGTCACAACACATGTGTTTTCCGTGGTGACGGGGGATGGCCCTTCAATCAAATTTAAATGCCATATATATTGTACTTTGTGGCATTTATGGATTTGGAAAAGGCGTATGACAGGGTGGATAGGGGGGCAGTGTGGCAGATGTTGCAAGTGTATGGTGTAGGAGGTAGGTTACTGAAAGCAGTGAAGAGTTTTTACGAGGATAGTGAGGCTCAAGTTAGAGTATGTAGGAAAGAGGGAAATTATTTCCCAGTAAAAGTAGGCTTTAGACAAGGATGTGTGATGTCACCGTGGTTGTTTAATATATTTATAGATGGGGTTGTAAGAAAAGTAAGCGAGGGTTTGGAAAAGGGGCGGGGAGTTAAAGAAAAAGAATCACACACAAAGGGGGGAGTTGTCCAGGTCTTTGTGATGAACGTCTCGGGAGATTTAAAGAGAAGTTGCAGGATTGGTGGATAAATTTGGAAGGGTTGAAAAAAGAAAAAATTTTAAAGGTAAACAGGAAAGAGAAAGGGGTTAGAGGATAAAAAAAAGTTAGGTGATAAAAGATTAAATATCAGTTTGGGGGGAGAGTATGGGGGAGGTGAATGTATTCGATTTTTGGGAGTGGAGGTAGGGATGGGTTATAAAAGATGGGGGAATCATAGAAACGGATGAGGGGAAAAGAGTGAGTGGTGCACTTGGGAGTCGGGGAGACAAAGAACTTTGCCCTTTGGAGGCAAAGGGGGAAATTATGAGGTATAGTTTTTCCCAACGCTTTTATAGGGGTGTAAGAGGGTGTGAATGTGCAGCGAGGAAAAAGGCTGGAGGCAGTGGAGTGTCATGTTGAGGGCAATGTGTGATGTGAATAAAATGCAGAGAATTCGATTTTTTGGAAGTTAGGAAAAAGGGGTGCGGGATTCCAAAAAATTTTGTCCAGAGGGGTGGGAAAGGGGTTGTTGAGGGGGTTCGGACATGTAGAGAGAATGAAGCAAAACAGTGATTTCAAGATTTATCGTCTGTAGTGGAAGGAAGGGGGGGGTAGGGGTCAGCTGGGAAAATTTTGGAGAGAGGGGGTAAAGGATTTTTTTGTGGGCGGGGGGTTTGGTTTCCAGCGGGCATGATGAGGTGTTTGATGGGGGGAATGGAGACAAATGGTTTTTTAATACTTGACGTGCTGTTGGAGTGTGAGAAAAGTAAATTTTAAAGGGGGTTCGGGGGAAACCGGCGGGCCCGGCTTGAGCCCGGGAGATGGGGACGTACAGTGCCTGCACTCTGAAAGGGGGGTGTTAATGTTGCGTTTAAAAACTGTAGTGTAAGCACCCTTCTGGCAAGACAGTGATGGAGAAAATGAGGTAAGTTTTTTTTTTTCGGGCCCCCCGCCTTGGGGGGAAGGGCCCATGTGTTTAAAAAAAAATAATACATACCAATTTGATTCAAGCTGTTGCCAATGTATCCGGTGGATGATTTTGGAGGGTCCCACCCATAAAGATTCTCCAGTGCTTTTTTAAAACCCATAGTTCTGGACCTGATCCCACTCACAATCACTCTTTTTTTTTGGTAATTTAAAAAGGCTAAAAACAGCAATGCTAGATTTAAAATGTGTCACTCTAAAATATAACTTTCGAAATAATGCATTTTTTTAACCCTTAAAACGTCCAAGCAGATCTCTTTATTTTTACATTTTTTCAAATATAACAAAAAAATCTACTTTTTTTCTACTCTTTCAATGTTTAAAAAAAACATATATACAGTTAAATTTTGGGGACTTTTTAGGGGTTTAAAATAGGAAATTTGAATAGACACCAGAATCAAAATTCTTCATTAAAGATGGAAGAGATACAAAAGGAAATGTTAAGAAATTGCTTTCTTCATGGCTCAATCAAAAAAAAGTAATTTTTCCCATTTGAAAGCCTTTTGCAAAAAAAAAATACAAACCCAGGTATACCCCGAATACCATAGATATGAAAGGCCTTTGCGGGGGCCAGGAGCCTATGCGAGTTCTCTAATATTTTCTAAATTTAACATTTGATTTGTTGCTCTCCCCTGCTTTTAAAAAAGGCTACCGACAATATAATCTATAGATTTAAAAAGGCCCTGTTGTACAGGTGTCTAAAATAAAGGTTCTAACTACTGGGATGTTTTATCAACTGCATTTTATATTTATAGGAAATACTAAATTGTAGTAGGGAGTAGGTTTTGGGAGACGCAACCACCCCGGGAAAATATACCGTCTGCCCGATGTGTGAAACAAAAACCTTAAGTTTTTTCATATGGTAGGATTGCTGGTTTTTTTTTCTGTTCTTAAACACGCAAGATAACAGGGATACTTGCTACTCCCACTTACACTTTGGTCACATTCACAGACCGCCATGCTTATTATATAAAAACATACATCTAGGGTTTTTCCCCTTTTTCTAAAAAGTCTTTTCCTTTTTATTTCTTCTATTGTCCTTGGGGGGGGTGGGGAAAAAAATCTTTCCCCCGTAAGCCTGGTGTCGTTTGAGGGACTAAAATGCCGGGGGCAATGGGGCTAGTAACCCCTTCTCCTGTATCAAATTTAAAAAAAGAGAAGGAAAAAACTTTAAAAACTGGGTTGCTTTAATGTGCGTGGATGTTGCGGATGACAAGAAAAAGATGATTGTGATGTTTGAAGAAAAGAAATTGGGTTCCTGGCCCTAAACGAAACAAGCTGAAGGGGGTAGGGAAATTTCAGTGGGGGGAAAAAAAAAGGGGGTTAAAATTTTGGAGTATGAGAGAGGTTTGACAAAAGGGAAAGGGGGAGCAGTAATGTTAAATGTCAGTTTTGGAAGGAGAAAAGAAATATGAATGTGTAAAAAATCAAGAAATTTTTTTTTATTAAAGTAAAGGTTGGATGCGAGAAATGGGTCATAATAAGCGTGTTTGCACCCGGAGAAGAGGGAATGCAGAGGAGAGAGAGAGTTTTGGGAGATGTTTTTAAGGGAAAGTATAGGAGCCTTTGAACCAAGTGGAGAGTATTTGTGGTAGGGGGCTTTAATGCTAAAAAGGGGGAAACTTTTTGGAGGGTGTGGGAGGTAAGTTTTGGGGGGTGCCAGGGGTAAATGAAATGGGGCCCCTTTATTGAACTTTTTAAGAAAGGGGTTTGTTTGGTAATACAAATTTTTAAAAAAAAAGAGGATAAAAAGTATCACGATATGAGTAGGGCGAAAAGAAGTAGTTTGTTGGATTAGTTTGGTAGATAAAAGACTGTTGAGTAGCTTCAGGTGTACTTTTTAAGGGGCCACAGATATTCAATCACTTTCTATTTTTGGTACTGGGAGTAAAAGGTAGATGGGGTACAAGGAGAAAAGAAACATCGGGAAGAGAGAGGTGAAAGGTTTATAAATAAAAAAAAAGGGGGCGTTAGGGTAAGATATAAACAGCTATTTGGGGGATAGATGGGTAATGAGGCATAGGCAAAAGGGGGCGAAGAGGTTTGGGGGTAGGTTTTTTAAAAAAATAGTGTTAGAGTGTTCAGCAGAAATTTGTGGTTACAGGAAAGGGGGTGCGGAGGGAAGAGGGGCGATTTGGGGGAATGTGATGTAAAAAAGAGTAGTAAGGAGAAAAAGTTAGCATATGAGAAGTTTTTACAAAGTAGAAGTGATGCAAGGAGGGAAGAGTATATGGAGAAAAAGAGAGAGGTTAAGAGAGTGGTGAAGCAATGTAAAAAGAGAGCAAATGAGAGAGTGGGTGAGATGTTATCAACAAATTTTGTTGAAAATAAGAAAAAGTTTTGGAGTGAGATTAACAAGTTAAGAAAGCCTAGAGAACAAATTGATTTGTCAGTTAAAAATAGGAGAGGAGAGTTATTAAATGGAGAGTTAGAGGTATTGGGAAGATGGAAGGAATATTTTGAGGAATTGTTAAATGTTGATGAAGATAGGGAAGCTGTGATTTCGTGTATAGGGCAAGGAGGAATAACATCTTGTAGGAGTGAGGAAGAGCCAGTTGTGAGTGTGGGGGAAGTTCGTGAGGCAGTAGGTAAAATGAAAGGGGGTAAGGCAGCCGGGATTGATGGGATAAAGATAGAAATGTTAAAAGCAGGTGGGGATATAGTTTTGGAGTGGTTGGTGCAATTATTTAATAAATGTATGGAAGAGGGTAAGGTACCTAGGGATTGGCAGAGAGCATGCATAGTTCCTTTGTATAAAGGCAAAGGGGATAAAAGAGAGTGCAAAAATTATAGGGGGATAAGTCTGTTGAGTGTACCTGGTAAAGTGTATGGTAGAGTTATAATTGAAAGAATTAAGAGTAAGACGGAGAATAGGATAGCAGATGAACAAGGAGGCTTTAGGAAAGGTAGGGGGTGTGTGGACCAGGTGTTTACAGTGAAACATATAAGTGAACAGTATTTAGATAAGGCATAAGAGGTCTTTGTGGCATTTATGGATTTGGAAAAGGCGTATGACAGGGTGGATAGGGGGGCAATGTGGCAGATGTTGCAAGTGTATGGTGTTTGGAGGTAGGTTACTGAAAGCAGTGAAGAGTTTTTTTTTACGAGGATAGTGAGGCTCAAGTTAGAGTATGTAGGAAAGAGGGAAATTTTTTTCCAGTAAAGTAGGCCTTAGACAAGGATGTGTGATGTCACCGTGGTTGTTTAATATATTTATAGATGGGGTTGTAAGAGAAGTAAATGCGAGGGTCTTGGCAAGAGGCGTGGAGTTAAAAGATAAAGAATCACACACAAAGTGGGAGTTGTCACAGCTGCTCTTTGCTGATGACACTGTGCTCTTGGGAGATTCTGAAGAGAAGTTGCAGAGATTGGTGATGAATTTGGTAGGTGTGCAAAGAAGAAAATTAAAGGTGAATACAGGAAAGAGTAAGGTTATGAGGATAACAAAAAGATTAGGTGATGAAAGATTGAATATCAGATTGGAGGGAGAGAGTATGGAGGAGTGTGAACGTATTCAGATATTTGGGAGTGGGACGTGTCAGCGGATGGGTCTATGAAAGATGAGGTGAATCATAGAATTGATGAGGGAAAAAGAGTGAGTGGTGCACTTAGGAGTCTGTGGAGACAAAGAAACTTTGTCCTTGGAGGCAAAGAGGGGAATGTATGAGAGTATAGTTTTACCAACGCTTTATATGGGTGTGAAGCGTGGGTGATGAATGTTGCAGCGAGGAGAAGGCTGGAGGCAGTGGAGATGTCATGTCTGAGGGCAATGTGTGGTGTGAATATAATGCAGAGAATTCGTAGTTTGGAAGTTAGGAGGAGGTGCGGGATTACCAAAACTGTTGTCCAGAGGGCTGAGGAAGGGTTGTTGAGGTGGTTCGGACATGTAGAGAGAATGGAGCGAAACAGAATGACTTCAAGAGTGTATCAGTCTGTAGTGGAAGGAAGGCGGGGTAGGGGTCGGCCTAGGAAGGGTTGGAGGGAGGGGGTAAAGGAGGTTTTGTGTGCGAGGGGCTTGGACTTCCAGCAGGCATGCGTGAGCGTGTTTTGATAGGAGTGAATGGAGACAAATGGTTTTTAATACTTGACGTGCTGTTGGAGTGTGAGCAAAGTAACATTTATGAAGGGATTCAGGGAAACCGGCAGGCCGGACTTGAGTCCTGGAGATGGGAAGTACAGTGCCTGCACTCTGAAGGAGGGGTGTTAATGTTGCAGTTTAAAAACTGTAGTGTAAAGCACCCTTCTGGCAAGACAGTGATGGAGTGAATGATGGTGAAAGTTTTTCTTTTTCGGGCCACCCTGCCTTGGTGGGAATCGGCCGGTGTGATAATAAAAAAAAAAAAATAACTAAATGTGTATAAGTCAATGCACAATGAGGTAATTAGGGTTGATCCAACGAAGGGGATAATACCTCTAATTCCTTGGATCAATAACTCTTCACCAGCATCAAAGATCCCCCCCCCCCTCTCCCATGAAGAACGACACTTCTTAACCTTGAAAAAGTTTCATATATGTACAATATTACAAACTTAAAAAAGCCTTTACTAGAAAATTACCAACATTTACCCCTTAGACTTAGCTTTAACTTTCTGATTATAATATATATAGTCAGGCTGCCTCTTGAAAGCTAAGTAGGAAGACTAAAAATTACAATGCATTACAAGAAAAAGCCACGACCTGCATCTTGCGGTAACTGTTGATATTATTTCAAAACTACTTTTATATATATATAGTGGTACCCGGAGTTTCGTACAGCTCCCAAGTCGAACAATTATGCAAGTGTATTATTGTAAGTGCTTTTGCAAGTATTTTTGGGGGTCTGAAGCAGACTAGTCTAATTTACATTATTCCTTATGGGAACAAATTTGTTCGGTAATGGCACTCGAACAGCCTTCAGGAAAGAATTATGGCCAAAACTCAGGGTACCACTGTATAAGTATAAACCAGAAATTTAAATAAACACAGCTTTACATGCCGGAATTTTTTAATAAATGAACGTAACAATTCACTGGAGTGATCTGGGATTACCAGGATGTTGCTTTATTCCACTACACTACAGATGTTATGAGGTTTCTGCATCCAGGTCCCAGTAAGATTCACCAGCCTGCCCTGGATGATCACTGGTGAAATCTTATGACCTTTTGTGGTGCAGTGGACTAAAGTAACAAGCTGGTAAAAATCCCAGACTGCACTTTATCCTGATCACTTCACTCCAAAACTATTTTATTCTTACCACAGAACAGGCAGTGTTGGGGTTAACAACAAACAGTTGTCCAAGAGGAGAGAGACAACAAATGGCACCCTGATCCATGTATAAACCCTCGGCACAAACAGTAGACCAGACATCTTCACTAAACACCGACCAAACATGACCTGAATAAGAAAAAAATAACTGCAGAATATTTGTTTAAAGTGGGCAATCTTTTATAAACAATATTATCAACAATTTTTTTTGGCACATCAGCTGTGTCCCACCAAAGTAGGGTGACGCAAGAAAAGGAAACACATTCACCATCGCTTAAAAGTGTGCAGACATCACAAATGGCCCTCTGAACTACATCCCCACTGCCCCCTTTAGAATGCAGGCACTGTACTTCCTCATCTCCAGGACTCAGTCTGGCCAACTGATTTCCCTAATCCCCTTCATAAATGTTATCTTGCACTCAAACAGCACATTAAGCCATATCAACCACTTGTTTGTCTACTCTGGCCTGAAAAACCTCCTTTGTTTTCCTCAAGTCTATTATGTATGCATTACTCAAACTTTAAATTAAAAACTGTTTCAATGAATTAACCAATATATAACAAAAAAATGATTAAATGCCTAACCTGTACAATTTGGATCATGTACAGAGTACCAGTTGGAGTTGTGTTCTGCTACCCAGAGCCCTCGTGATGATGCATCAATCATGATGCTACCATACTCTCCAATGCTGTCCATCATGTAATCACTAGTTACAACCTAAAATACAGTTTGTTATTGTGATAATTATTTAGGTTAAGAAAATGACAAGAGTAGATAGCACAATCAAAATAAGCATGTGAATTTTCTATTTGGATATTAGAAAAAATGTGAAATAAACTTGAACATAACATTGATACAAAGATTATCTGAATAGACACAGCATCACAGTGAACACTGAAGATCAAAGCTTCCCTGGTGATTTACTGTCACCGCTTTAATGCCATAAAAAAAATACCACGGCCAGGGACTGAACGCGTGGCAAACGAGTCGTAAAACTCCAGGCGTGGCCTGAAGTTTTATGATTTTGTGAAATCTTATTTTATAGCATTAACTTTCCTAAATTCAGTCCATTTTTGTTTCACGTATTAATACCATGTGTAAAGAAAACTAACACACCTAACACAGAAATTAGTAGGGATCACTGGATATTATAATGGATTTTTTTTTTACCACACCAGCCATCTCCCACCGGGGTAGGGTGACCCAAAAAGAAAAATATTTTCTTTTTACATTTAGTAATTTATACAGAAGGGGTTACTAGCCCCTTGCTCCTGGCATTTTAGTTGCCTCTTACAACACACATGGCTTATGGAGATAGGATTCTTCTCTACTTCCCCGTGGAGATTAAAGCATACATCCTCTGCACATCTATTTTTTTGTTATGGTTCTTTTAAATGATACTTGGCAAACAACTAGGGGCATAATTAACCTTCTGTCATATAATAACAAAAAAATGTACTCACTTGCCACCACTTTGAATCCCTGCCCTGTGGATATTTGGCACAGACTCCAAGACGAAAGTACACTTGGCCCTTGCCATCTACAATCCATCCTTTCTGCCCTGGTCCCAGTGCCATAGCCATTACAGGTACTGCACTGGTCTCCATTACTCCCCATTCGTGACCTAGAGGTGAGCGAGAAGTCACTCCTATCCTGAAAAGGAAATACTCGTGCTATAAATTCTGAAATTTAGGAGGAAAAAAAAAACTATACTGCACATCATTAATATCAGTACAATACTGGTCTTTTTAAGCTCAGTTACAAAGTTCATACTAACCTAAACAACAACTTTCCTTGGTCGGTAAGGCCCCATACTACTTGGCTACGGCATATAACTCTCGCCATTTTAAACTCCTCACACTGCACAATTTGTGGACTCCGATCACTCAAACTTGGCTGTACACACATCTGTTAAAAATATTTTGAAAGGAATTGTAACCACTGAAAACTATAAAATATTAAAATAATGTCCCCAAAATTTTATGTCTAAAAACAATAACTCTGAAATTATTATTGTTATATTATATATATATATATATATATATATATATATATTTTTTTTTTTTTTTTTTTTTTTTTTTTTTTTCAACAAGTCGGCCGTCTCCCACCGAGGCAGGGTGACCCAAAAAAGAAAGAAAATCCCCAAAAAGAAAATACTTTCATCATCATTCAACCACTTTCACCACACTCGCACATTATCACTGTTTTTGCAGAGGTGCTCAGAATACAAACGTCTAGAAGCATAAACATATAAAGATACACAACATATCCCTCCAAACTGCCAATATCCCAAAACCCCTCCTTTAAAGTGCAGGCATTGTACTTCCCATTTCCAGGACTCAAGTCCGACTATATGAAAATAACCGGTTTCCCTGAATCCCTTCACTAAATATTACCCTGCTCACACTCCAACAGATCGTCAGGTCCCAAGTACCATTCGTCTCCATTCACTCCTATCTAACACGCTCACGCACGCTTGCTGGAAGTCCAAGCCCCTTACCCACAAAACCTCCTTTACCCCCTCTCTCCAACCCTTTCGAGGACGACCCCTACCCCGCCTTCCTTCCCCTATAGATTTATATGCTTTCCATGTCATTTTACTGTGATCCATTCTCTCTAAATGACCAAACCACCTCAACAACCCCTCTTCTGCCCTCTGACTAATACTTTTATTAACTCCACACCTTCTCCTAATTTCCACACTCCGAATTTTCTGCATAATATTTACACCACACATTGCCCTTAAACAGGACATCTCCGCTGCCTCCAACCGTCTCCTCGCTGCTGCATTTACCACCCAAGCTTCACACCCATATAAGAGTGTTGGTACTACTATACTTTCATACATTCCCTTCTTTGCCTCCATAGATAACGTTTTTTGACTCCACATATACCTCAACGCACCACTCACCTTTTTTCCCTCATCAATTCTATGATTAACCTCATCCTTCATAAATCCATCCGCCGACACGTCAACTCCCAAGTATCTGAAAACATTCACTTCTTCCATACTCCTCCTCCCCAATTTGATATCCAATTTTTCTTTATCTAAATCATTTGACACCCTCATCACCTTACTCTTTTCTATGTTCACTTTCAACTTTCTACCTTTACACACATTCCCAAACTCATCCACTAACCTTTGCAATTTTTCTTTAGAATCTCCCATAAGCACAGTATCATCAGCAAAAAGTAACTGTTCAATTCCATTTTGAATTTGATTCCCATAATTTAATCCCACCCCTCTCCCAAACACCCTAGCATTTATTTCCCTTTACAACCCCATCTATAAATATATTAAAAAACCCATGGTGACATTACACATCCCTGTCTAAGACCTACTTTTACCGGGAAGTAGTCTCCCTCTCTTCTACACACCCTAACCTGAGCCTCACTATCCTCATAAAAAACTCTTTACAGCATTTAATAACTTACCACCTATTCCATATACTTGCAACATCTGCCACATTGCTCCTCTATCCACTCTATCATATGCCTTTTCTAAATCCATAAATGCAATAAAAACTTCCCTATCTTTATCTAAATACTGTTCACATATATGCTTCAATGTAAACACCTGATCTACACATCCCCTATTTTAAATGCACCAGGCATCACTCACAGAGGTAGGGTGATCTAAAAAAGAAAAAAAAACTTTTCGCCATCACTCACTAGATCACTGTCCCACCTCCAAAGTCTGACTAACTGGTTTACCTGAATCCTTTCATAAATGTTACCTTGATCACACTCCAACAGCACATAGTCATAAAAACCACTTGCCTCCACTCAGTCTTATCTAAAACAAACACACGCACATGCATGCACACACCTGCTGGATGTCTAGGCCCCCCACATACAAAACCTACTTTATCCCCTTCCTCCAACCACATCATCTATTTTGCTCCGATCCTCCCTAAGTGTCCTCAAAACCACCTTACCCTTCCTCAGGCCCCACGTAGCAAGCCACTAACCACCACTGATGTGATTATTATTATGGCTTCATTATTCACACTTCCAAGTAACAGATTCAACTATATAAGTCTTCTCTCATGTCTGTATTAGATGATAAGACCTGGTGTGTACACATCATATTCATAATTTTTTTTTTTTAACAAATCTGGCTGTATCCCACCAAGGCAGGGTGACCTAAAAGAAAGTCTCTCTTTTTAAATTTAGTAATTTATACAGGACTTTACTAGACCCTTGCTTCAAGCATTTTAATAGTCTCTTTTTGACATGCATGGCTTTCAGAGGAAGGATTCTGTTCCACATACCCATGGAGAATCATTATTATTATTATTTATTATCATCAACATAAGAGGTTCCCTCAAACATTTTTCGATATTAATATGTTAAAAATGTGTTAAAAATACTACTGTTCTTACCTGATTTTGTATTGATGTACCATGTAAGATCCTCATCCACACACATTTGTAAAACATTCTCGGCTACAGGCATTCATCTTGGATGATGGTAACATTCCAATTTGGATGCAGATGGCATATGCATTAGAGACAAAAAACTGTAGCCACCATTATGTGACCACTGGTGAACTAGAAATATGGGTGTAGCCTTTTTAGGCAACTTAACTTTTTAAAGCTTTTGCTTTCTAAAATATTAATCTTTAAGAAGAGGTGGTTGTGATCATCAATAAATGACACATTACTTTCTTGAACAGTCAAACTAATACAATACTGAGGCGAATTGTGTCTAATCCATCCTCCAGTCATTTCTTCCTCTTCGTTACTCACAAACATCTTGTACATCTGAGGGTAGAGTATGACAACTAATATCTGCTACCTTGATGAATCTGTACAGGTGAATTCTTCTCTTGAGTCAGCTGTGAGTTGGTTTGTCCCTCAGCTTGTGGTGTGTTCCGAGAGATAAGATGCTGCTTTCCAGAGGTGGCCATAACTCAGGCAGCTAAGTCTGTCTTCACTTATGTTACTTGCTATATGTTCATCTCTATCTCTTACCAGGAAAGGATCACTGGAAGTCAGTGCCAGTCTGTTACTGTCTTTGCTGATTGTGATGTTCAATGCTCCCTCAAATGAACTGACGGTACTGTTGCCAGCGTTCAAACTGTGCATAGAAATCGATGCTATCTGAATTATCAAGAGCAGGACTTTGCCTCCTTAAGTGTGCTTGGGCGTATTTCTATTCTATCTTTTCTATTTTTTCCAGCCCCGAACAATCGTATCTCAACACTATGTTCTCTGTGTTAAATATGTGCATTCTTCAGGGTTTCAAAGTACATTCAACTGCATTATCTTTACTTTTTCTCATTCATGATCCAACCTTAAGCAATTAAGGTCAAGGATATCTGCCAAAAGGCTTCCTTTTATTGAATGTCACTTTTTAAAATCATCATATGTTCTGGTATCAACACCTTAAATCTAACTGGCTGTTAGAATGACTTTCCTCGTGATCTTCAGTACCAGGATCTCTATAATGGCATTCTGCAGGGTTCTCGCAAAACTATTGCAAAATTTTCTAAATTTCTCTCATTTGCCAACATCCACAAGTCTTATCTTGAGGCTGATTGTTCTGAGAAGACTTTTGTACTTTGTGATACTGACACATCTTGAGTGGACAGACAGGTAAGTGTGTTGGTGTCTCACAGCTAAGTGTATCACTTGTGGTCTGATGTAGATCTTAAAGCTTGTTTACACTCAGATCTGTCAGAGTGGAAGGGACAGCATCTGGAAAGAAATAGTAAATAAGTAAATTAGTTATGGCTAGAAAATACTTAAGAATCGGGTCCCTACTCTGATACTAAATTGACTTTTCAAGTAAGATAGAAGGGGTGTAGTTATAAAGAACAGGTCTTTAAAGAAAAACTGAGCAAGTTCCTACAAAAAGGATGACCTGATCAGTGGGTCATCAGGTGTGTCATTTGATAAATTTAAGTATTTATAATAGTTACACGTTGTGGATAATATCAGATCCCAAACAAAAGGAATAACCATATGTTCCTAAAGAATGCACTAGCCAAATAACAAGATTGTAACAAATAAAATTGGAGAAACTTTCTATTTTTTTTAACATGCAAGATCATCTTCCATGGCAGGGTGACAAAAAAAGAAACACTTTCTCTATCAGTTGTCTTGACAAAGACGCAGATTGGCAGTTCATTAATCCTGTGATAATGAAAAAAACAAAACACAAATAGCACATGGCACTGCCATTACCAATACAAATAATTATAAAGCCTCATTCTACTGTACAAAATAACAAAGTGCTAACTTGGATTTCTTGTGCACTTGGTAGACAGCCTTAAAACACTAAAAACTATCTAGACATTCCTTCAATGTTAGTGAAGGGGTTTGATCCAGGGAATGGAATACCTTTTACTCTGATGAAAATCAGATGCCACTATTTCCCAGCCAGCCATTGCATGACTCTAAAGGTTTAGCACTTCCTTATAAATACAAGACATAAATAACAATAATGGGACAGGAATGCTTTCACCCGAAAAAAAACAGAACTCCCACCGATTTTTTCTTTTTCTTCTTTGGCTTGTTCTCAAAACCAATGGTTCAGAGGTCTTGCCTTTCTGCAGCTACAATTCTGTGAACTTGTTACAATTTCTTCCAAGTCTCCAACAACTTCCAAGTTCTCCCTGAGAATGTTGACATATGAATTGAACAAAATAAATAAGAATACATATTTAGAAAATAAATATTCAGAGAAAAAAAAAATATGAAAGGGTGTTATGTTTAGGGTATCAGATGAAAGTACGTAGTTCCATCAAGGGAGATCAGTGTTGTCAGTGAGAGGCTCTTGATTCAAGGACTGGATCTGCCCTCCCTTCCTTGTATCAAAACCTGAATGTTTTCTCATTCCCTGGCATTGCATGATCCCTAGGGAATTTAGAGCTCCTATGAATGCAATAAATAATAATACGAGAGATTAAAACATAACTACTGTGCAAAAAGTGATCTGAGGACATAATCCACCTACAGGATATGCTAAACTCCCCCCAAAAATATTATATCTAAAATTTAGCATACATAGTAAGAGATAATAAAACCTAAAAAAAAAAAAGGTTGATTGGGAAAATATAGTACAAGCCTCTCCTTAATTAACACGAAAGTTCCATTCCTAAGACCACATCGGTAAACAAATGAGTCACTAAGTGAGGAGCATACTATAATGGTAGTGGGTTTGTGTCAACTATCTTGATATTGTTTTATGTCAATTTGATCATTTATAACATTTCTGGTATTTTTTAAATGTTTATACAGTTGTATGTATATCGTATAAACAGATTGAGGAAATCAGTTTCGTATACATTATTTTAGGCACATGCAAACTGGTCAGAGACGGACCCATCGTAGTTTGGAAGGCGTCAGTAAACAAGTTTACGTCGTTTAAGTGAGGGGAGGCTGTTATGCCTTTCAACTAAACAATCTGAACAGGTAAAACGATAGTGTAATCAACTAATGTTTTGGTAAATTTTTACTTTTTTTTTAATGACATTTGTACTCTCTGTTTTCCACATTTCAGGCTTTGATTTGTTAATTCATTCCTAAAATATTGCCCTAACTACAGTACCTTAACATTTTAAATACGTTCAGGAAATACCTCAAACTGCGCAACCTTTGCATACAAATCACTATGGAAAACAATTGAGTATCTTTTCATCTTGAGCAAGTATTAAAAAAAAAAGTGATAATGATAATGATCCAAAGGGTGGTTCATTTTTTACTGCCAGAGAGAGTTATGATGGCTATGGGCCACAAGATGATTTCCCCTAGTTACAAATATTTCTGGAGAAATACATGCCACAGTATTTTTATACGTGATCTGTACTGCTGGACTTGAATCCTGGAAGGTGGTGAAAATCAGTTGCCTTCACTGTAAAGGAAGGGGTTAGGATATTTGCTGTATTAGAGACATCTGAAGCCACTCTGCAAGACAGTGAAAGTGTGAATGTTGGCAAAAGTGTTTCTTTTTCAGGGTCACCGTGCCGCAGTGGGAGACCAGGCCAGTGTGTAAAAAAAAAAAAAAGGATTTTGGTTTCCCTGTGCTTTTGGAGAATTCCTAAGGCCAGCTTAGTGCAATCAATTGTATACTTGGGAATTCCTCAATTATCCTTTAAAAATCATACTTTTCTCTCATTCTCTTGATTTTGACAAAATGTCGTGGATTTTTTCATAGTCATTTCCTCAATTATAGTTTTATTCACTTTTGTGCCCTCCTAAAAAAACACTGCATTCTCCAGCATGCCTTGTGTAATGACTATTTTGTCAGACATGCTTCCAGAACTGTTCGACAAATTAAATCCCCAACTACCGTACAAGCTTGAGCAACAATTCATTCACCTAATACTTAAATGCAAGTTAAATATTTAAATATTAGCATTATACTTACCGTGACATGTATAATCTTGCAAAAGGATGGTGTTTTTCCCAAAGCTGTAATGTAGTAATGGAGATGAGAACAGCGTAGAAAAAAGCTGCTGGCCAGACTGCACATTTCGGGGATGTGGTGATAGCAGATTGTACCACGAAAACTGTTACTTTCTTTTATTGTTCTCAGGCTGATGACGATCGGTGATGGGCCTTGTTTCTTTCTTCAATTAGTGTTAGCAGACGATGCAAGATAAACACCTGCTGCTTGTTTTATTACTTTTAATATCCGTTATACCAGCAGAGTTAGCATGTTCGGAGACCTTGGCTGCAACAGAGCCATCACACGAGCAATTTGTTCAAAAAGTCAGACCCTTTAGACACAAGACGGGCGCAATATCACGCAGATTGAGTTTCAGGCAAAGAAGAAAGCCATGTAGAATGAGGAAAGTCACTTTCTCTCCTATTTTAATAGGTTCAATGCTCAGGGCAAGCAACATAATCTGGAACCTTCTAGTACAAATATTTCGTTCTCTGACTACAGCTACTCCAGTTATATGTCGAAATGCCCACTAAAAGTTAGCACTTTAGCTATTTACATCTATGATGAAGACATCCAGTTTGAATTATGTGAAAACTATATAAGATGTGCCAAGAAAATCTGAAGTAGTCCAAATGAAAACCTTTCGCCTTCTCTTGGGCTTCTCAAAACTGGGATTTAACAGCGTGCTGCACCTCTTTCTGGCAATTTTTTATTATGGTGAGTGTGCAAAAACTTCCCCCCTCTTTTGTTGATGACCAGATAGTCTCAGTCCAGGTCGGACGTATAAAGTACAGCATCAGAAGAGTGGCTGAAGGAAACCACACGCACCCAAATAATCCAGTGTTTGGAGGTTTTCTGACCCAATCTGCTGGATTCTACCATGAATAAAACTATACACTAGGCTCTTTCTAGTGTGGATTCTGCAGATGCTTGAGTAGTTGTATGAGGTTGTGTTATACTACTAGTCTCTAGGAAAGTTTTTGGCTGTGCATTCATTGTCTTGTAATTAATTCTACTACTGAAACTACACCATTTGCATCCCCGGAGTAAGAGTAGCATCCCATTTCGACTCCAAGTTAAATAGTTAATTCTAGCAACTTATGAACAATTTGCCACTGTGAAACGTTTTTACTACTGGCTGCATGGCTAATGCCTTTCAGCTTAGGGGCACTAATATCTGAAAATGAGAAAACGGACGAAAATGAAGTACAACATAAAACTGACCTTATCTAAGGAAGTGTAATGTAGTTATAAAACACTAGAAGGTTTCAGAAAAACAGCACATAAATATTGTATTGCAAAGAATCGGATAACTGTAATTTAGTATTCTTGGAAAATATGAATCAAAGTGATATGGCATTTTACTTGCATTACAAATAATGCTAAAGCATATAAGGAAAACATGATTATTGGATGCTAAAAACACTAAATCATTGTTATGTATGGCAGTTGTTGAAAGAATGAAAACCAGAAACAGTCACCTCCTTTATACAAATGTTACATGTATATCATAATTCCGAAACAAATAAACCCAGCGTACATCAAGTCTGCTAAATTGTAGGGTTTTCTATACCTATACTAAATACATGTACTCTATTTACTGGCTATGGTAACTCTGAGCTTTTGAAAAATAAAACCTCAATAGCTCTCATAATCCAGAATATTCAGAGGAGAGAATAAAATGGGGAAAATAAAAAAAAACACGAACTAGAGAAGTCGGAAAACGAATGCCTGAGATACACATGATTCAAGAAGGAAATTTGTGAGTTTTTTTGAATGCTGAAAAAATTTGGTAAAATAATGAACCCCTGTTGGTCTACCCCTTTTTGGTCTGCTATGGCTTGCCCTTTGTCTACACTAGAATGGTTAAATTCCCCATTTAGTCTTTAAAGTTTCTACATAGGATATTTTTACACAAAGAATTTATGTAAAAGACGAGCGCTATATTATTTTTACTTTTTTGGGTTTTCTTTTTAGGTTAGGTTATATGAGCCGTAAATATAATACCATACATAAAAGGGAGGGCCTAAAACCCCCGAAAAAGGCAACCCTCCCTCCCCTTGGGATCAAATCTAAAACCCTCCCTTTCCCCAAATATACTGAAAGGCCCCCCAAAAGGTTTAGCGCCCCCCCATGAAAAACCCTTTGTGCATGATAATTTCATCGAATTTCATTTTTTTTGGTGTCATTCCCTTTCAAAAATCATTCTCTCCCTTTTCGGAAGTATTTTTTTTTTTTTGTCTTGGGTCCGACACTAAAAAATTTAAAAATCATACTTGTTATTTTCTTGCTACGAAAGAGGGGCAAGCAGCATACCGGTGATGATGATGGGTTTGCTTCCAAAAAAAGGCTACCTGGGAAGCGGAAAAATGTCAGAGACCACTAAGCTCCTGAGGCAATCATGCATCAACAGTTTTGAACACTCGTACATGATATTGCTTACAGAGGATTCTGCAAGTATCACCGACTTTTAGAAAAAATTGACCGTGTATATTGTTTCAAAGGGGGTTTTAATATTTTGTAAACAACAATGCAAAGATATTTTTTTAAAAAAAATTCGGATTAATTAATTCCATGGAGCAAAACGGGAAGAAAAAAATAATAAAACCAACTCAAAAAATCCACAACCAAACCCGGAGGGTTAAAAGAGCAAATACTCATTTTAAATTTAATTTTGCCCAGTTAACTAAATTTCAAAGGTTGTGATTTTTAATAAATTAAAAAATTTTTTTCTAATGACAAAAAATAGCATTGATATCCCACGGGGGACTTGCTCAAATGGGTTTTTGGGGTACATTTTATGAATAATATATTGATACTGTATAACTGTCAAAGGTATGACAAACAAAGAACAGTTTATTTTTTGTTGAATACAAAAATATGCTGAAAGAGGTAAAAAAAAATAGTTCCTATTGAAAACCTACCTCACATTGAGTCCATAGGTTGGCTGAGGGGAGATGAGCCAAGTACACAACCTACATTGGTGCCCAGACTAAATGCTGTGGGATAGTGGGAGGGAAGTTGAAGGTCCCCAGCCCCCGAGGCCCCGCTGGAACGTTTGGCAAAATGATCCAAAAGTTTTGAGTGGGACCCATTCTGTCCACAAAAGGTTCCTTCTGGAAGTCATCTTAAAAAAAGCTCCTCCTTCCAAATAAAAATGAAAAAAAACTGTATTATAATAGATACATCATATTCAAAAAGACAAAAAAACTTTTTTATAAGTATGTACAACACTTTCTAATATACCAGTATCAACTTAATGGCCCTTTAAGGAAATTAAATTAACCATTCATTTCCCAGGTAATGTTTCCCAGGGAAAATAATTAATATTTTTATTTTAAAGTGCATGTTGGTTTGAAAAAAAAACGTAAGCAAAAAACTTTACATATTTATTTGAAAACGTTTCGGGTTTCCCGGGGGCTTGATCAAAGGGCCCGGCCGAAAAATTTTCTAATAAAAATGTCATTGTTTGCTTAGTGTCTATCTAAACCCAAATTTTTCGGTATTCATTACCAAGGGGTTTATACCACAAGTGCATGTAAAACGTTACAGCCTAGCTGGCATCAAAAACTACTACACATGAAAGTCTTGTTATCAGACATTTTGGCAAATAAGTCGTTTTTTCCCAGGATGCATCCCAACCCGTCGACTAACAC
>NC_069440.1:27601432-27723834 GCF_026875155.1 Cherax quadricarinatus
TTTTTTTTTTTTTGGGGTTTGTGGGTGATGTGGGTTGTGGGTGTTGTGGGGGTGGGGATGTGGGAGATGTGGGATGTGGGTGTTGTGGGTTGTGGGTTTTGGGGAGTGGGTTTTATTTAGTTTATGGTGATTTTGGTGGTGTTTTGAGTGTATTCAGTGGTGTTTTAGTAGTATTCAGTGGTGTATTTGGGGGGTACTCTAATGGTGTTTTGAGGTTATTCAAAGGTGTTTTTGAAGGTGTTCAAATGATGTGCAAGGTACTTAATGAGGTGTTCTGGGAGTATTAGAGGTGATTTGGAGGTGTTCGAGTGATGTTTTTGGAGTATTTAAAGGTAATTGATGGTGTTTTTTGGTGATGTTCAAAGTAAAGTGTTTGAGTTAGTTTTTGTGATAATGTAAAAATCTGGAGAATGAGGGAGGAGTTTGGGGGGATGAGTTGTAATTTAATGAAATGTGTAAGTGTAGATAAATTAGAGCTGTCAAATCTTATTTGGGAGTATTCAAAATGATATTTTGGAAGTGTTTCAGTGTTGTTTGGAAATGTTCAAAGGTATTTTTGTGAGTATTCAAATGGTTTATGAGAGTGTTTTGAAGGTGTTCAAAGTAAAGTGAGGTGTGTGTGCGTATTAACTTCGTAATATGTAAAATTGTGACTAGTGAATTTATCGAAAAGTGGTTATAAGTGTTGTGGTGACTTTCTGATGAAATAGTTAAAACGAGAAAAATTGGGAGTTATGAGTGAAAATTGTGAGGTGTTGGTTGGAGTGTGAGGGTTCGGGAGGGTGGGGAGGAGGAGAGAGAGAGAAGGTTACTTCGTGGGGAGTGACCTGAGATGAAATAGTTAAAACGAGAAAAATGTCTAGACTTGTGTTGTATTTTGTAAAGAAATTGTGGATTGTTGTGGGTATTAACGAAAAAAATGTGAAATTATTTGGATTATCCTGGGTTAAGAGTGAAAATGTTTTCCCTATGTTGTATATGAAATGTGTAATACTGAGATTGGGGAAGTCGACAAGATTCAGCCTGTGTGTGTGGAGATCATAAAAATTTCGAAACCCCATAGGGGGGAATACAAAAGCTTGATCCGAGGAATTGGAGTCTTTGTATTATCGAGAAAAAAAAATTGGGATGCAAGTGGGAGTCCATTTTGAATGCTTATACCCAGAGGGGGGAATCCAAAAAAAACTTGATCCGAGGAGATGGAGTCTTTGTATTATCGATAAAACCTTGATCCAAGGAGATGGAGGAGAAATTTTGGGGGTGGAAGGAGGGGTACCCAAAAACTTGATCCAAGGAGATGGAGTCTTTGTATTATCGAGAAAAAATTGGGATGGGGGGTGAAAGTGGGAGGGGGGAACCTCAAAAACTTGATCCGAGGAGATCATAAGAAAATGAAATTCGAAAAAAATTGGGATGGGGGTGAAAGTGGGAGGGGGAAACTCAAAAATTTGATCCGAGGAGATGGAGATCATAAGAAAATGAAATTCAAAAAAAATTTGAAAAAATCGGAAAAAAAATTCGGGGCGCAGGGGGGGATCCGGACGACGCTGCAGAAGGCGCAGCAGAAGGCGCGGGGGGGGGCGGGGGGGGGCGGGGGGGGGGTCTTGGGTGGGGGCGGGGGGGAAAAGGGGGGGGGTTGAGGGTGAGGTGGCCCTCGAGGGCGGGGTGGCCCTCGGGGGGCGAGGTAAAGGGTTCTTTAAATTTAAGGTTTTTAAAAAAAGGACCCCACTCAGAAGAGCCCACCCGTGGAGACCACTGAAAAGGGGAAAGACCGTACAAAAAGGGAAACCGGGTACTCCCTTAAATATATATATAAAAAATATAAATATATATAAAATTATATATATATATATATTATAAATTTAAAATATTAAAATTATATATATATATATAAAAAAATATATATTATATTTTATATTTATTTTATTAAAATATAAAATAATTATATATATATATTTTATATTTATATATTTTATAAATAATATATATAAAAGTAATAAACCTTTTTAATCCCGGGAAATTTAAAAAAACATGGGGGAAAAAACTCAGGAGATTGGCGGGATCTGATATTTCGACCCCTTTCGGGGAAATCCTTTTTCGTAGGAATACTGGACAGGAAAACTTAAAAAAACCAAAGATGTTTTCAGAAGCAGCCGAAACAACGTGACTTGGTTGTAACACCACTCAGTCAGACTGATATAAAGTCAATCTTAATAAACGACGGGCCCTTGTATATACGTCTTTGAGGTTTGAGAAAAAAAGTCCCCTCAAGCTTCCAAAGGATTGAGTTGAGACGGTAGGAGACACAAAATGATGCTGCTGCAAAAAACGTTAAAGGTTGTGTTTTAATACAATACTTTATTTGGACTTTGAACATAGTTGCACCAAGGAATTATAGTTGGGGTGTACACCCAAAAGCCCCGTGTAGCAGGGGCTTTATGGGAAATTTTTAAAAAATTAACTTAAGATTCCCCTAAGGGCCAAAAAAATATTCAGGGGTTTTAAAAAAATTAGTAAAAAAATTTTGCAACATGAAGTCCAAATTAGTTTTAAAAATTTAATTTAAATTTAAAATTTTTTTAAATTTAAAGGGGCATTATAGTTGCACATTTTTGTAGCAAAATAATATTAACAAAATAAAAAAATTATACTATTTGAATTTCCTTTAAAATAAGCCTTTCAATCGTGGCCCCAGTGGTATAGCTTTGGGGCCTGTTAGTGGCCACCGTTCGAGCCCCCCGTCCATTATTTTTATTCTTTTGGAATTCTAAGTCTGTTTTCGACACGCCCCCACTTAGAATACACTCAAATTGTTTTTGGGTTGCATTTTAAAGGGACCTCCAGAGGTTACAAAAAACATGGGGGTTTACCAAAAAAAACCCTAGATTTTAACTTTTATTAAAAAAATTTTCCCTCGTGTTAAATTTTTTTAAAAAAAAACCCAAAATACAGTTTAGGAAGTTTTATAGTGTATTGTCATGTTGTATGAAATTTAAATGATAGTGGAAATTTGAATCACAGAGGGTTGGGTCAACTAAGTGAAAAATGGGGGGTCCCAAATTTAAAATTTTGGTCAGGTAGAGCCCCGGGGAATATTTTTTTTTTTTCCATTGTGAACTTGGCACTCGTACCTGGTTTCCTTTCTATTTTAGTAATTTTTTTGTAGGTAAAGGTAAAACAAAAGTAAAAAATATCATTTCCTTTGTAATTTTGGGTAAATTACCAGGATAACCCCTGAAAAAGTCGGTGACCTATTTCCAATGGGTTTATTGGATTTTAAGATTTCCGGATATACCCGGAGGGTTTTTCCGGGGGGCAACGCCCCCCCCGGGCCCCGGGCCCCTGACCAGGCCTCGGCCCGGTTTGGGTCAGGCCTAAGCTAGGTGTTGCTGCTGGGCCCCAAAGCAAAACCACGTTTCGGCCACAGCCCGGGTTTGGGCAGGCATTGACGTTAGGTGCCTTTCTCCCCCCTCTTTAAAAGGCCGGGCCCGGGGGGGCCATTGGTAAAACTCCCCCTTTTGTAAGGGGGGGAGGCAGTTGGGAAAAGTCCCGGGGGCCCTGACACTTTTGTGTTTTCTTAGTGTAAATCATAGCTCCCCTGCTTTTTTTTTGGGGATGGGTTCCCCCGTTTTTCAGGGCTGTTTTGCTGTCCCTAGGGAATTTATTTCCTTGTGCAGTTTTTGGACCCAGTCCCTCGTAGAGTTTTCCAGATTTTAAAATTTAAAAGATGTACTTTCTTGCCTGCAATTTCCCAAAGGGGGTACAGGTCAAGGGAATTCAAACGTTTCCTAATTGATGTGGGAATTTTTTGACTTATACGTTCAGTGGGAAATTCTCTGAATAAAATTTTCCAAGGGCTGCAGTTTTGGGCCCGCCCTTTAAAAGGGGCCGTTTTTGTGAAAAGCATATTCCAGACTAGAATAAGTGGCCCTTAAAAACACTGGCTTGGTAACCTTGTTTTGCAGGTTTGCTGAAATTTGATTATTTTTTTTCTTGAGTTTGGGAGTAAACCCCTTTAAAAAAACCTGTTTGCCCCATCATCAAATTGTTGGATATGTGAATTTTTGAAAACAAAAAAGTAAAACAACTGAAGCTTTAAAACATGTTTATTAAAAATTTCTCCCAAACCCAAAAACCCAGAATATCTTGCGTCAACATAGTACAAGGGGGGGGAGAGAAACTTTGTAGTCCCACGTCAGGGGGCCCGGCTTCAAACACCCCTTTTTTTGTACAGCAATAAAAGGGAAAGGGAAAAGGGCTCCCGCACATGTCAAAGCCATCATAGCATGAAACATTCAAGAAGAGCGCCCCAAAAGGGGCTGATGAAAAGTATTACAGAAAGGGAGAGGAATGTTTTTCTATTTTTTTTGCCTTTAAAAACGTGTAAATTTTAACCCCTATTCCCAGTAAGACCCCCGTATTGTAGAAAGTCTTAATTTACCTTGGTGGTTTGTGAAAAATCTTTTTTTTGTATGAAAAAAGATGTTTTCTTTTATTGTAAAAATAATAAGAAAAAAATTATAACCTTTATATTTTAATAATAAAGGGAAAAGGACCCCAATGGGGGGAAAAAATCCCCTCTGTCCCGACTTTTTTGGGTTTTCCCAGGTTCTCTACACTAGGGTGCATGTAGATAATTCTATGTAACTGAAAATTTTTGTAAACCGAATAAACTTACTTACTTTTCTTAAATTATACTGTAAAATTAAATTTATGCTTTAAAATTACAAGTTTAAAAATTACGTTTTTTTTGAAAAAATTAAGAGGCAAATTTAATTAGCCATACTAGGGGAAACTAATTCAATTTGGTACCCCTTAAAAAAAAACCTACAAGGGGTTGCAACGTGTGGTAAATCACCCCTAGAAAAAAACCCAAAAAAAAAGGGCCGACTTTTTTTCATTGGGGTCCTTGTGGGTGCTAAAATTTAAAGGGTAAACCCAAAGGGTGGGGAAAAATTAGGACGTGTTTCCTTGAGACAATTTTCTGGGCCCTGTTTTACCCCGTCGGAAAAAGGACGTGGGGGGGGGTTTTTTTAGTCGGGCGAAACCATAAACCCCCGGACGGGAAAAGAACCCGCGGGTTTTTAGAAAAGTCTCAAAATCCCCCAGTCGCGTTGCCACTAGGGCCAGCTAGCCACAATAAGATTCGTCCAAATAAAGGGATATTTCTACACCATAGGATGGTTAGCACAGGCAACCCCTGTGACCACAAAAAGCAAGTTTGCATTTGGGTCACCAATGACATTTGGCATCGAAAAAGGGCCTAGAAATTTTTAAACCATGGCACATACTGGGATGGGGAAGCCATACAGATGCAGTTGTGAGATGATAGGATACATCATGAAGGTTATTTGAGACCCAGAAACCATGTAAGGTGGTTCACATGGTCATGAGACCTATAATGCTGGAGTGACGTCCAGACCTGCACAGGCGGTGTATTGGTACTCGAACCAGGAAAACCAATTTCTGAAAATCCTTTTCTTTGATCTGGGGAATGGTGAGTGTAACTGAGGAAATCAGAGGTAACGCAGAAATATAATTCATATATGAAAAAATTAGGACATAATAAATGGTACAGTACTGTGTATTGTTATAATACAGTTTCACTGTGGTTACCTATATGTGTGTACAAGATAGCTACAGTAAAAGAGAGAGGTTTCAAGCGCTTCCGTGATTTCTAGCTTTGTTGAGGTAATGTAGTGGTAGGACAGTGGAAGACTAGTATGAGGTATGACCATACCACGGACGGGATTTGAACCCGCGGTCAGAGTGTCTCAAAACTCTAGACCGCGGGTTCAAATCCCGCCCTTGGTATGGTTTGTTTGCAATCGTGTCATTACGATTTCGTGAGTCATGAGATATGACCTCACACACGACCTAGCACGCTGGACGTAGAAGTGTAGTGGAATTTAGTTGGGTCACGTGTCAAGTAAAATTTCTTTGATAATGTGTAAAATTACAAAAATGCTTGGAATTACACTTTTATTTCACTATATATATATATATATATATATATATATATATATATATATAATATATATATATATATATATATATATATATATATATATATATGAAGAAGAGAGAAGTGCAGATGAGAGAGAGAGAGAGATTTTGGGAAATGTTGAGTGAATGCATGGGGAGTGTTGAACCAAGTGTGAGAGTATTTGTGATTGGGGATTTCAATGTTAAATTGGACAAAAATGTTGTGGAGGGAGTAGTAGGTAAATTTGGGGTGCCAGGGGTAAATGAAAATGGGGAGCCTTTAATTGAGCTATGTGTAGAAAGAGGTTTTGTAATAAGTAATACATATTTTATGAAGAAGAGGATAAATAAATATACAAGGTATGATATAGCACGTAATGAAAGTAGTTTGTTAAATTATGTATTGGTGGATAAAAGGTTGATGGGTAGGCTCCAGGATGTACATGTTTATAGAGGGGCAACTGATATATCGGATCATTATTTAATTGTAGCTACAGTTAGAGTAAGAGGTAGATGGGACAAGAGGAAAATGGCAACAACAAGCAAGAGGGAGGTGAGTGTATAAACTAAGGGAGGAGGAAGTTCGGGTGAGATATAAGCAACTATTGGCAGAAAGGTGGGCTGGTGCAAGTATGAGCAGCTGAAGGGGGGGGGTTGAAGAGGGTTGGAATGGTTTTAAAAATGCAGTATTAGAATGTGGGGCAGAAGTTAGTGGTTATAGGAGGGTGAGGGCAGGAGGAAAGAGGAGTGATTGGTGGAATGATGAGGTAAAGGGTGTGATAAAAGAGAAAAAGTTAGCTTATGAGGTTTTTACAAAGCAGAAGTGTTATAAGAAGAGTAGAGTATATGGAGAGTAAAAGAAAGGTAAAGAGAGTGGTGAGAGAGTGCAAAAAGAGAGCGGATGATAGAGTGGGAGAGGTACGGTCAAGAAATTTTAATGAAAATAAGAAAAAAATTTGGAATGACTTAACCAAGTTAAGAAAGCCTAGAGAGTTAGTTTAGTTAGTTTAATATGTTTATTATGCACCCCATACCCATCCTGTGGGCGGTAGTCAAAAGATTACAGAGGTACATAATTGGTCCAGGGACTGGACTCCAAAGTTTTGATAGCTGAGCAAGTTACAGAGGTAATGAACTCACAATTTACAAAGGTAATGAACTCACAATTTACAAAGGTAATGAACTCACAATTTACAAAGGTAATGAACTCCAGGTAAGTCTGGTCACAATCATGACAAGTTGCAAAGGTATTTACAGATTACAGAGGTACGTAATGGGTCCAGGGACTGGGCCCCCAAAGTTTTGATAGCTGAACTAGGTACAAAGGTAATGAGCTCACAAGCCTAGAGAACGAATGGATTTGTCAGTTAAAAACAGAGTAGGGGAGTTAGTAGATGGCGAGAATATTTTGAGGAACTTTTAAATGTCGACGAAGAAAGGGAAGTGGTAATTTCATGCACTGGTCAGGGAGGTATACCATCTTTTAGGAGTGAAGAAGAGCAGGATGTGAGTGTGGGGAGGTGCGTGAGGCATTACTTAGAATGAAAGGGGGTAAAGCAGCTGGAACTGACGGGATCATGACAGAAATGTTAAAAGCAGGGGGGGATATAGTGTTGGAGTGGTTGGTATTTTTGTTTAATAAATGTATGAAAGAGGGGAAGGTACCTAGGGATTGGCGGAGAGCATGTATAGTCCCTTTATATTTACCTGGAGAGAGTTCCGGGGGTCAACGCCCCCGCGGCCCGGTCTGTGACCAGGCCTCCTGGTGGATCAGAGCCTGATCAACCAGGCTGTTACTGCTGGGTGCACGCAAATCAACGTACGAGCCACAGCCCGGCTGGTCAGGTAAAGGAAAGGGGGACAAAAAAGATAGTAAACTTATTCCTCTATAATTTTTACAGAGTATACCAGGAAAAGTGTACGGTAGGGTTATAATTGAAAGAATTAGAGGTAAGACAGAATGTAGAATTGCGGAATGCGGAGCTTCAGAGTGGGTAGGGGATGTGTAGATCAAGTGTTTACATTGAAGCATATATGAAACAGTATTTAGATAAAGGTAGGGAAGTTTTTACTGCATTTATGGATTTAGAAAAGGTATAAAAAGAGTGGATAGGGGAGCAATGTGGCAGATTTGCAGGTATATGGAATAGGTCTGTCTTTTCTCGCTATTGGATCACTACGACAAGGTCCTAAGCATAGAAGATAAAAAGAATGCAGATGTAATATATACAGCCTTTGCAAAGCCTTCGACAAGTGTGACCATGGCGTAATAGCGCACAAAATGCGTGCTAAAGGAATAACAGGAAAAGTCGGTCGATGGATCTATAATTTCCTCACTAACAGAAACACAGAGAGTAGTCGTCAACAAATAAGTCCGAGGCAGCTACGGTGAAAAGCTCTGTTCCACAAGGCACAGTACTCGCTCCCATCTTGTTCCTCATCCTCATATCCAACATAGACAAGGAGCCCAGCCACAGCACTGTGTCTTCCTTTGCAGATGGCACCCGAATCTGCATGAGTGTCTTCCATTGCAGAAAACTGAAAGGCTCCAGGCGGACATCAACCGAATCTTTCAGTGGGGTGCAGAAAACAATATGAAGTTCAACGATGAGAAATTTCAATTACTCAGATAGGTAACACGAGGAAATTAAATCTTCATCAGAGTACAAAACAAATTCTGGCCACAAAATAGAGCGAAACACCAACGTCAAAAACCTGGGGGTGATCATGTCGGAGGATCTCACCTTCAAGGAAACCCTAACATTGTATCAATCGCATCTGCTAGAAAAATGACAGGATGGATAATTAGAACCTTCAAAACTAGGGAGGCCAAGCCCATGATGACAACTCTTCAGGTCACTTGTTCTATCTAGGCTGGAATATTGCTGCACACTAACAGCACCTTTCAAGGCAGGTGAAATTGCTGACCTAGAAAATGTACAGAGAACCTTCACGGCGTGCATAACGGAGATAAAACACCTCAATTACTGGGAGCGCTTGAGGTTCCTGAACCTGTATTCCCTGGAACGCAGGCGGGAGAGATACATGATTATATACACCTGGAAAATCCTAGAGGGACTAGTACCGAACTTGCACACGAAAATCACTCACTACGAAAGCAAAAGACTTGGCAGACGATGCAACATCCCCCCAATGAAAAGCAGGGGTCTCACTAGCACGTTAAGAGAACATACAATAAGTGTCAGGGGCCCGAGACTGTTCAACTGCCTCCCAGCATACATAAGGGGGATTACCAACAGACCCCTGGCAGTCTTCAAGCTGGCACTGGACAAGCACCTAAAGTCGGTTCCTGACCAGCCGGGCTGTGGCTCGTACGTTGGTTTATGTGCAGCCAGCAGCAACAGCCTGGTTGATCAGGCTCTGATCCACCAGGAGGCCTGGTCACAGACCGGGCCACGGGGGCGTTGACCCCCGGAACTCTCTCCAGGTAAACTCCAGGTGGAAAGTTACTAAATGCTGTAAAGAGTTTTTATGAGGATAGTGAGGCTCAGGTTAGGGTGTGTAGAAGAGAGGGAGAATACTTCCCAATAAAAGTCGGTCTTAGACAGGGATGTGTAATGTCACCATGGTTGTTTAATATATTTATAGATGGGGTTGTAAAAGAAGTAAATGCTAGGGTGTTTGGGAGAAGGGCGGGATTAAATTATGGGGAATCAAATACAAAATGGGAATTGACACAGTTGCTTTTTGCTGATGATACTGTGCTTATGGGAGATTCTAAAGAAAAATTGCAAAGGTTAGTGGAATGAGTTTGGGAGTGTGTGTAAAGGTAGAAAGTTGAAAGTGAACATAGAAAAGAGTAAGGTGATGAAAGTATCAAATGATTTAGATAAAGAAAAATTGGATATCAATTTGGGAAGGAGGAGTATGGAAGAAGTGAATGTTTTCAGATACTACTTGGGAGTTGACGTGTCGGCGGATGGATTTATGGAGGATGAGGTTAATCATAGAATTGATGAGGGAAAAAAAGGCGAGTGGTGCGTTGAGGTATATGTGGAGATAAAAAAAAACCTCAAGCGCTCCCAGTAATTGAGGTGTTTTATCTCCGTTATGCGCGCCGTGAAGGTTCTCTGTACATTTTCTAGGTCAGCAATTTCACCTGCCTTGAAAGGTGCTGTTAGTGTGCAGCAATATTCCAGCCTAGATAGAACAAGTGACCTGAAGAGTGTCATCATGGGCTTGGCCTTCCTAGTTTTGAAGGTTCTCATTATCCATCCTGTCATTTTTCTAGCAGATGCGATTGATACAATGTTATGGTCCTTGAAGGCGAGATCCTCCGACATGATCACTCCCAGGTCTTCGACGTTGGTGTTTCGCTCTATTTTGTGGCCAGAATTTGTTTTGTACTCTGATGAAGATTTAATTTCCTCGTGTTTACCATATCTGAGTAATTGAAATATGAGGATGAGGAACAAGATGGGAGCGAATACTGTGCCTTGTGGAACAGAGCTTGGATGAGCCCCTGAACCCCTTGGACCGCAGGGCCCCAAAATGCACGGGGCCCTAGGCAAATGCCTAGTTTGCCTATGCGGTAATCCGGCCCTGAGAGCAGTACATTTGAACATACATTATTAGACATACATAATTAACTTTATAATAATGAGGTAGTACAAATCATATAATATTACAAATTGTAAATTTAGTAATGGGAATGGATCTGTCCTGGCATGATACATTGTTTCTATTAAAGTTAGGCAAACTTAGGACTAACTTAAGATTTAATAGGCAATAGCTATATTAGGAATTTTATGTTTACACTCATTTGGGTGGGTGTAAGTGTAAATTAGGGTGAATTACAGATAACGAGAATAAGACTATATTATTTTGGACGTGTTCGTGATACAAAATAGAAAATTAGGTGGTTTTCATTTGGTTAGCTAATGATGGGGTGTGTTAGGGAGACGAGATGTTTTTTAATGGTAGTTTTGAAAATGGTGGCCAAGTCTGTGGTTCTATTATTAGAGGCCTGGGCTAGCCTAAATGGTAGAACATCGAACTGTCTATTTACAGACAGCGGTTCAAACCCCTCATCCACCCTTCTTTTCATTTATCGACTATTGTTTAATACAACTTACTTAATTGTAGGTGTTTCCATCCCTTAACCTTCATTGAAAGTGTTCAATCCCTCAGTCCTTCAGTCAAGGCTAGGTTATTGAACACCTACTAATGCTGAGGGATTGGTCACTTATCAAGGCCCTGAGAACACCTTAATAGTACCATTCCACTTCCATTGTCTAACATTGATGACTTTTTTGATCTTAGAAAGCGTGCTGTGCAGGTGAAACATTTCATCAATAAAGATACCCAAGCGCTTATGTTTTTTAAAGATTTTATTAGTTTCAATTGGTAATTTTTGCCTGTGATTATGGTGGGGTAATGTATCAGTTATGATACAGCACCTGGGGAAATGGGAAACACTTGGGTTCACTCCAAGGAAGGAGAGCATTATGATAAATCTTGATGTTATTATTATTATTATAATCAAAAAGAAGCGCTAAGCCACAAGGACTATACAGCAAATCTTGATGTTAGAGGAGCCATTGCCAAAATCTGTCCAAATGTAGTCATGCAAGGATCCACTTTTTGGTAATTCTTTTAGGTTTAGTCACTCGTTAATAAGGAATTATACGTGAAAAGGACACCAGGTGCTTGTGACCTTCTGATTGAATAAAACTGATGTTACTGTAAGTGAAGATTAATTAGTTTACTGTTTAGGCCTTTCCAATTATCATTAAAGTTGGCTATGTTGGCAAACTGTGATATGTAGACAGCTCCAATTGTGATAATTTTCATTAAGGTTTTGATAGTAAAGGATGCAAACAAATATTCCCTAAATATTTATTGAGGGTTTAAATAAAACAAAATCACGAGATAAAATTTATTATAGAATTATAAAAAATAAATATAGGCATGTTATATATTTATATGTAGTTTAGTATATTAAAACAGTGGTGCAATAAAAATCCACTACTATTTCTAAAACCATTTTGTTTAACAGTGCCATATTTATGGCATATACTGTATCACAGAACTTCCCAGTCTAAAGGTTCAGAACCTTCACAGAGTGTCAGGTTTGCCGTCAATGCTGATTTTGGAAGTTCCTCTGATATCTGGAATTTTTCATGCTGGCAGAGGTGTCCATCATTATCTAGGCCCCACAAGAAGTTATCTACTGTTGCTGGAAAAAACAGAAAAATACATATTATGCATGTGCAATGCAGGGAGCGAGAGGCTCATTTTCTGTTTTTCTGCACGAAATTATTAGAGATGGAGAAAATATTTTGGATTACTAAGTGTAAATGGTGGAAATGAACTTTTTTATGAGGAAAGGGTCAGAAATGAGTACAGTGAAAGGAATTCAAGGATCAAGGGTAACATGCTGAAAGCAGGTGGGGGTATACTGTAGTTTTGGGGTGCTTGGTTTTTTTTTTTTATTTTTTTTTTTCAACAGGCCATCTCCCACCAAGGCAGGGTGAGCCAAAAAAAAAAAGAAGAAACATTTTCACAATCACTATCTTCCCAGAGGTGTGCCACTACAATAGTTAACATCTGCAAATATCCCCACCCCCTCCAGAGTGCAGGCACTGTACTTAGGTAAGGGCAAAGAACAGTTGCATAAAACAGTGTATAAAAATAAATGAAATCTCATAGTAGATTAAGGAATAATTTTCAGGAATGCATTAACATCAAAAGTGAGGGATATAAGTATAAAACTATACAGCACCATTAAAATTAACACATAATTGCCACTACATATATCACATAGCAAAACAATTGAATCTTTACCTGAAATTTTAGCAAGATTTCCTGGAATTTTCTGCCATGCATCACCAATGTAATTTGTGTTGGTCACTCCAATACGCTTGAAAACTTCACCACTAGGAGTAAGGGCAAAAACTTCATTGTCACTGAAAAAAAAATCAAAACTGTCAGCAAGGTATTTTGAAACCATGTTTAGGAAACAAGTTAGGATGTAAAAAAGGGGGAAATGCTTTCCAGTAATACCTAGTTATAACTACACTTAAGCAAAGTACGTATATACTATATGTGAAATTCTATATGAATGGAGGAACACTGCAGAACCTACTCGTATTTTTGTACCTACCCAAGGTATTAGCCTAAAGAAATGTCCTTTGATCTTCATTCATCCAAGTTTATAACCTTTTTGCTGTCTCTTGTGTAGGTCTAGGTCATGGGTGGGCAAAATCTTCAGTGCAGGGGCCACATTCACAATTATAAAAGGCCGCATAGTATATTAAGTAAAATAATTAATATTTAAAATAGCCAAATTAAAAGGCTTTTAAAGAAAAAAGCAATTAATTTTTTAAAGTAGTATATGACTTGATACTGGCGGGCCGTAGTTTGCCCACCGCTGGTCTAGGTTATTGACACCGGTGCGATTCGTTGATCTACAGTTTTAAGCGCAGCACCCTCAAATATGTTGAGTGGTAAATTTGGGCCTGTGTGCACAGTATAAAAAAAAAACCTGCTTCACATGGTGCATAATGGGAAAGGCAAACCTGACCTTGTGATTTTGAAGCACTGGTATCATCTGATAGTATGGAAGACATACTACTGAGGTAGAGATGAATTTTTGTCAGTTTCAATACCAGAAGTAGCTTGAAATAGGGCTCAAAGTAGCAGAAATATTAAATATTTGACAATTTTCCTGAAGGGAAAGTCCTGACAATGAAAGGGTTAAGAAACAGAACCAATATAATTCAATGTTAGTGCATTTTCAACCCTAAATAACATGTAAAAGTCATCCATTTACAACTCCCTTACCTAATAGACAGATTCAGAGCCAAAAGGCCAGCAACAGGAACCCATGAGAGGCCAATGGGTAGTTCTGGGAAGATGGCTTCTCTCACATACACTCTGCGACTTGAGTCCACAGCCCAGACCATGTGCAGCTTCATACCCACAAAAACCTGGTTGTAATTTTATGTTAGGGTTATAGAACAAATTATTTACTTAATTTACTTCATGTTTTAATTTTTTTGGGGGGTCACCCTGCCTTGGTGGGAAACAGCCGACATGTTAAAAAAATTATTTTTGCCATTTAGAATGCATATGCCATTTATGTAACTAAAGAATACTACACTTTTCTGAACCTAAATAGGTATAAATGCTCCATATTAAGGTAGGGTGACCTATAGGAAACAATGCTTTCCAGAAAAGCATAGACATCACAATGAAATGATCCCTTGAACTGCAACATTCATACACATCTTGTTTAGAAAAAACAAAGTTCTCTAATAATAATTATGTAACAAGGAATAACACTATACTGTACCTTAGTGAACACGGCATTTCCTTTAAGAGTTACTGGATCAACCTGGATCCATGCTGGTGGAAGACTACCACTTGTAGGAGTAAGGGGACCTTGTCGCATATATACGCCCCCACGAGTGTCTACTCCCCAGACGACGTCCATACCACATGATATATGGCATAAATGAATATCTCCTACATGAAAAAAAAAAAATTATCCAATGCTGTATTTAAATGTATGTAGACCTGTACAACCACACCAGGAAGAATTAAAGGCAACTTTCTCCACCAAAAAAAAAAATAAATGAGTGTACTATTTCACACAAAAAATTCTTCCTGTAAAAACTTTAATGGGAGGTGATATGATGCACTCCTTTGATTAAAATAAATAAATGTCCTGTAAAGAAAATGACAACAGACATACTGTACACAAAGGCACAAGATGTACATAAAACACATTTGTCATGCCTAAAACTGATCTTTCAGTACTTCATAAAGTCCAGAAGTTTCACTTAAAGATCATAAATTTTTTTTCCCAGAGGAAAATTAAGATATTTTATAATGTGTAAATTTAACAAAGCCAAGTTAGATTACAACATTGTTTTTAGTTCACACCAAATGTGTTTTCCGTGGTGACGGGGGATGGCCCTTCAATCAAATTTAAATGCCATATATATTGTACTATATAATACATACCAATTTGATTCAGGTCGAGCTGTTGCCAATGTGATCCGTGGAGTGATTTTGCAGAGAGTCCCAGCCTGATAAAGATATCTCCAGCTGCTGTTAAAACCCACATGGCTTCTGGACGCTGACTCACACTCACAATGCACTCATTTTTTGGTAAGTCAAAAGGCTGAAAACAGCAATGCTAGAAGTTTAAATATGTCACTCATAAATATACATAACATACTGTAATAATGCATGTGTTTAACCCTTAAATTGTCCAAGCAGATCTACGTTATTTTTACATATTTTCAAATATAACAAAAAAATCTACTTTTTTTACATACATACTTTCAAATGTTGAAAAAACATATATACAGTATAAATTTGGACTGTTTACGGGTTAAAATAGGAATTGACATAGACACCAGATTCAAAATTCTTCATTAAAGACTGGAAGAGATACAAAAGGAAATGTTAAGAAATTGCTTTCTTCATGGCTACAATCAAAACAAAGTAACTTTGCCATTTGAAAGCCTTTTGCAAAACAAATACTAAACCAGGTATACCACCAAGAACTACCATAGATATGAAAGCCCGCTTAGCAGTGGCCAGGAGGCCTATTGCAGAGCTTCTCTAATATTTTCTCAAGTTAACACTTGATCTGTTGCTCTCTCCTGCCTTTAAAATGTGCTACCGACAAGTATAATCTATTAGATTTGAAAAGGCCTGTTGTACAGGTGTCTAAATAAAGGTTCTAACTACTGAGTGTATGTTTTTATCAACTGCATTATTATATTTATAGGAAGTACTAAATGTGTATAAGTCAATGCACAATGAGGTAATTAGGATTGATCCAAGGAAGGGGATAATACCTCTAATTCCTTGGATCCATAACTCTTCACCAGCATCAAAGATCCCCCCCCTCCCCCATGAAGAACGACACTTCTTAACCTTGAAAAAGTTTCATATATGTACAATATTACAAACTTAAAAAAGCCTTTACTAGAAAATTACCAACATTTACCCCTTAGACTTAGCTTTAACTTTCTGATTATAATATATATAGTCAGGCTGCCTCTTGAAAGCTAAGTAGGAAGACTAAAAATTACAATGCATTACAAGAAAAAGCCACAACCTGCATCTTGCAGTAACTGTTGATATTATTTCAAAACTACTTTTATATATATATAGTGGTACCCGGAGTTTCGTACAGCTCCCAAGTCGAACAATTATGCAAGTGTATTATTGTAAGTGCTTTTGCAAGTATTTTTGGGGGTCTGAAGCAGACTAGTCTAATTTACATTATTCCTTATGGGAACAAATTTGTTCGGTAATGGCACTCGAACAGCCTTCAGGAAAGAATTATGGCCAAAACTCAGGGTACCACTGTATAAGTATAAACCAGAAATTTAAATAAACACAGCTTTACATGCCGGAATTTTTTAATAAATGAACGTAACAATTCACTGGAGTGATCTGGGATTACCAGGATGTTGCTTTATTCCACTACACTACAGATGTTATGAGGTTTCTGCATCCAGGTCCCAGTAAGATTCACCAGCCTGCCCTGGATGATCACTGGTGAAATCTTATGACCTTTTGTGGTGCAGTGGACTAAAGTAACAAGCTGGTAAAAATCCCAGACTGCACTTTATCCTGATCACTTCACTCCAAAACTATTTTATTCTTACCACAGAACAGGCAGTGTTGGGGTTAACAACAAACAGTTGTCCAAGAGGAGAGAGACAACAAATGGCAACCCTGATCCATGTAAAACCCTCGCACAAACAGTAGACCAGACATCTTCACTAAACACCGACCAAACATGACCTGAATAAGAAAAAAATAACTGCAGAATATTTGTTTAAAGTGGGCAATCTTTTATAAACAATATTATCAACAATTTTTTTTGGCACATCAGCTGTGTCCCACCAAAGTAGGGTGACGCAAGAAAAGGAAACACATTCACCATCGCTTAAAAGTGTGCAGACATCACAAATGGCCCTCTGAACTACATCCCCACTGCCCCCTTTAGAATGCAGGCACTGTACTTCCTCATCTCCAGGACTCAGTCTGGCCAACTGATTTCCCTAATCCCCTTCATAAATGTTATCTTGCACTCAAACAGCACATTAAGCCATATCAACCACTTGTTTGTCTACTCTGGCCTGAAAAACCTCCTTTGTTTTCCCCAAGTCTATTATGTATGCATTACTCAAACTTTAAATTAAAAACTGTTTCAATGAATTAACCAATATATAAACAAAAAAATGATTAAATGCCTAACCTGTACAATTTGGATCATGTACAGAGTACCAGTTGGAGTTGTGTTCTGCTACCCAGAGCCTCGTGATGATGCATCAATCATGATGCTACCATACTCTCCAATGCTGTCCATCATGTAATCACTAGTTACAACCTAAAATACAGTTTGTTATTGTGATAATTATTTAGGTTAAGAAAATGACAAGAGTAGATAGCACAATCAAAATAAGCATGTGAATTTTCTATTTGGATATTAGAAAAAATGTGAAATAAACTTGAACATAACATTGATACAAAGATTATCTGAATAGACACAGCATCACAGTGAACACTGAAGATCAAAGCTTCCCTGGTGATTTACTGTCACCGCTTTAATGCCATAAAAAAAATACCACGGCCAGGGACTGAACGCGTGGCAAACGAGTCGTAAAACTCCAGGCGTGGCCTGAAGTTTTATGATTTTGTGAAATCTTATTTTATAGCATTAACTTTCCTAAATTCAGTCCATTTTTGTTTCACGTATTAATACCATGTGTAAAGAAAACTAACACACCTAACACAGAAATTAGTAGGGATCACTGGATATTATAATGGATTTTCTTTTTACATTTAGTAATTTATACAGAAGGGGTTACTAGCCCCTTGCTCCTGGCATTTTAGTTGCCTCTTACAACACACATGGCTTATGGAGATAGGATTCTTCTCTACTTCCCCGTGGAGATTAAAGCATACATCCTCTGCACATCTATTTTTTTGTTATGGTTCTTTTAAATGATACTTGGCAAACAACTAGGGGCATAATTAACCTTCTGTCATATAATAACAAAAAAATGTACTCACTTGCCACCACTTTGAATCCCTGCCCTGTGGATATTTGGCACAGACTCCAAGACGAAAGTACACTTGGCCCTTGCCATCTACAATCCATCCTTTCTGCCCTGGTCCCAGTGCCATAGCCATTACAGGTACTGCACTGGTCTCCATTACTCCCCATTCGTGACCTAGAGGTGAGCGAGAAGTCACTCCTATCCTGAAAAGGAAATACTCGTACTATAAATTCTGAAATTTAGGAGGAAAAAAAAAACTATACTGCACATCATTAATATCAGTACAATACTGGTCTTTTTAAGCTCAGTTACAAAGTTCATAACTAACCTAAACAACAACTTTCCTTGGTCGGTAAGGCCCCATACTACTTGGCTACGGCATATAACTCTCGCCATTTTAAACTCCTCACACTGCACAATTTGTGGACTCCGATCACTCAAACTTGGCTGTACACACATCTGTTAAAAATATTTTGAAAGGAATTGTAACCACTGAAAACTATAAAATATTAAAATAATGTCCCAAAATTTATGTCTAAAAACAATAACTCTGAAATTATTATTGTTATATATATATATATATATATATATATATTTTAAATGCACCAGGCATCACTCACAGAGGTAGGGTGATCTAAAAAAGAAAAAAAAACTTTTCGCCATCACTCACTAGATCACTGTCCCACCTCCAAAGTCTGACTAACTGGTTTACCTGAATCCTTTCATAAATGTTACCTTGATCACACTCCAACAGCACATAGTCATAAAAACCACTTGCCTCCACTCAGTCTTATCTAAAACAAACACACGCACATGCATGCACACACCTGCTGGATGTCTAGGCCCCCCACATACAAAACCTACTTTATCCCCTTCCTCCAACCACATCATCCTATTTTGCTCCGTCCTCCCTAAGTGTCCAAACCACCTTACCCCTTCCTCAGGCCCCACTAGCAAGCCCTAACCACACTGATGTGATTATTATTATGGCTTCATTATTCCACCACTTCCAAGTAACTGATTCAACTATATAAGTCTTCTCTCATGTCTGTATTAGATTGATAAGACCCTGGTGTGTACACATCATATTCATAATTTTTTTTTTTTAACAAACTGGCTGTATCCCACCAAGGCAGGGTGACCTAAAAAGAAAGTCTCTTTTTAAATTTAGTAATTTATACAGGATTTACTAGACCCTTGCTTCCAAGCATTTTAATAGTCTCTTTTGACATGCATGGCTTCAGAGGAAGGATTCTGTTCCACATCCCCATGGAGAATCATTATTATTATTATTATTATCATCAACAATAAGACTGGTTCCAAACATTTTTCAGATATTAAAATGTTAAAAATGTGTAAAATTACTACTTCTCTTACCTGATTTTGTTTATTGATGTACCATGTAAGATCCTCATCCACACACATTTGTAAAACATTCTCGGCTACAGGCATCATCTTGGATGATGGTAACATTTCCAATCTTGGATTGCAGATGGCATATGCATTAGAGACAAACTGTAGCCACATTATGTGACCACTTGGTGAACTAGAAATATGGGTAGCCTTTTTAGGCAACTTAACTTTTCTCCAAGCTTTGCTTTCTAAAATATTATCTTTAAAGAAGAGGTTGTTGTGATCATCAATAAATGACACATTACTTTCTGAAACAGTCAAACTAATAACACTACTGGGGAATTTGTGTCTAATCCATCCTCCAGTCATTTCTTCCTCTTCGTACTCAAAACATTCTTGTACATCTGAGGTAGAGTATGACCAACTAATATCTGCTACCTCTGATGAATCTGTAACAGTGAATCTCTCTCTTGATTCAGCTGTGAGTTGGTCTTGTCCCTCAGCTTGTGGTTTGTTTCCAAGAGATAAGATGCTGCTTCCAGAAGGTGGACCATAACTCAGGCAGCTAAGTCTGTCTTCACTTATGTTACTTGCTATATGTTCATCTCTATCTCTTACCAGGAAAGGATCACTGAAGTCAGTGCAGTCTTTACTGCTTTGCTGATTGTGAAGTTCAATGCTCCCATCAAAGGAACTGACGGTACTGTTGCCAGCGTAAAACTGTGCATAGAAATCGATGCTATCTGAATTATCAAGAGCAGGACTTGCCTCCTTAAGTGTGCTTGGCGTGGAACAATCAGTACTCTCAACACTATGTTCTCTGTGTAAATATGAGCATTCTTCAGGGTTCAAAGTACATTCAACTGCATTATCTTTACTTTTTCTCATTTCATGATCCAACCTTAAGCAATTAAGGTCAAGGATATCTGCCAAAAGGCTCTCCTTTTCTTGAATGTCACTTTTAAAATCATCATATGTTCTGGTATCAACACACTTTAAATCTAACTTGGCTGTAGAATGACTTTCCTCAGTGTCTTCAGTACCAGCTCTCTCATAATGGCATTCTGCAGGGTTCTCGCAAACTATTTCAAAATTTTCTAAATTTCTCTCATTTGCCAACATCCCACAAGTCTTATCTTGAGGCTGATTGTTCTGAGAAGACTTTGTACTTAGTGATACTGACACATCTTGAGGACAGACAGGTAAGTGTGATGGTGTCTCACAGCTAAGTGTATCACTTGTGTCTGATGTAGATCTAAAGCTGTTTACACTCAGATTGTCAGGTGAAGGGACAGCATCTGGAAAGAAATAGTAAATAAGTAAATTAGTTATGGCTAGAAAATACTTAAGAATCAGGTCCCTACTCTGACTACTAAAATGACTTTTCAAGTAAGATAGAAGGAGGTGTAGTATAAAGACAGGTCTTTAAAAGAAAACTGAGCAAGTTCCTACAAAAGATGACTGATCAGTGGGTCATCAGGTGTGTCATTTGATAAATTTAAATATTTATAATAGTTACATGTTGTGGATAATATCAGATCCCAACAAAAGAAAACCATTTGTTCCTAAAGAATGCACTAGCCAAATAACAAGATTGTAACAAATAAAATTTGGAGAAACTTTCTATTTTTTTTAACATGCAGATCATCTTCCAAGGCAGGGTGACCCAAAAAAAGAAACACTTTCACTATCAGTGTCTTGACAAAGACACGCAGATATGGCAGTTCATTATCCTGTGATAATGAAAAAAACAAAAACAAATAGCACATGGCACTGCCATTACCAATACAAAAATTATAAAGCCATCATCTACTGTACAAAATAACAAAGTTAACTTGATTTCTTGCTGCACTTGGTAAGACTGCCTTAAAACACTAAAAACTAATCTAGACCATTCCTTCAATGTTAGTGAAGGGGTCTTGATCCAGGGAATTGGAACTACCTTTTACTCTGATGAAATCAGATTGCCACCTATTTCCCAGCCAGCCATTGCATGACCTCTACAGGTTTAGCACTTCCTTATAAATACAACCATAATAACAATAATGGGAATGCTATCACCGAAAAAACAGAACTCACCAGATTTTTTCTTTTTCTTCTTTGGCTTGTCTCTCAAAACCAATGGTTCAGAGTCTGCACTTTCTGCAGCTACAATCTGTGAACTTGTTACAATTTCTTCCAAGTCTCCAACAACTTCCAGTTCTCCCTGAGAAAGTGAAATATGAATTGAACAAAATAAATAAGAATACATATTTAGAAATAAATATTCAGAGAAAAAAAAATATGGAAAGGGTGTATGTTTAGGGTATCAGATGAAAGTACGTAGTTCCCTCAAGGGAGATTCAGTGATGTCAGTGAGAGGCTCTTGATTCAAGGAACTGGATCTGCCCTCCCCTTCCTTGTATCAAAACCTGAATGTTTCTCATTCCCCCTGGCATTGCATGATCCCTATGGAATTAGAGCTCCCTATGAATGCAATAATAATAATAAGAGAGATAAAACATAACTAATGTGCAAAAGTGACTGAGGACATAATCCACCTACAGGATATGCTAAACTCCAAAAATATTATATCTAAAATTTAGCATACATAGTAAGAGTATACATAATACCTAAAAAAAAAAAGGTTGATTGGGAAAATATAGTACAGCCTCTCCTTACTTAACAACGAAGTTCCATTCCTAAGACCACATCGGTAAACAAATTAGTCACTAAGTGAGGAGCATACTATAATGGTAGTGGGTTTGTGTCAACTATCTTTGATATTGTTTTAATGTCAATTTGGCATCATTTATAACATTTCTGGTATATTTTTAAATGTTTATACAGTAGTGTACTGTATATCGTATAAACAGAATTGAGGAAATCAGCTCTAGTATACATTATTTAGGCATGCAAACTGGTCAGAGAGCCCATCGTAGTTTGAGGCGTCAGTAAACAAGTATACGTCGTTAAGTGAGGGGAGGCTGTAATGCATTTCAACTAAACAATCTGAACAGGAAACTATAGTGTCAATCGACTAATGTTTTGGTAAATTTTTCACTTTTTCTTTAATGACATTTGTACTCATCTGTTTTCCACATTTCAGCTTTGATTTGTTAATTCATTCATAAATATTGCCTACTACAGTACTTAACATTTAAAATACGTATCAGGAAATACCTCAAACTGCGCAAACCTTTGCATACAAATCACTATGAAAACAATTGAGTATCTTTCATCTTGAGCAAGTATTAAAAAAAAAAGTGATAATGATAATTATCAAAGGGTGGTTCATTGTACTGCCAGAGAGAGTTATGATGGCTATGGGCACAAGATGATTTCCTCTAGTTACAAATATTCTGGAGAAATACATGCACAGTATTTTTATACGTGTATCTGTACAGCTGGACTTGAATCCTGAAGGTGGGAAAAACAGTGCCTTCACTCTAAAGGAAGGGTTTAGGATATTTGCTGTTTAGAGAGACATCTGAGCCACCTCTGGCAAGACAGTGAAAGTGTGAATGATGGCGAAAGTGTTTCTTTTTCAGGTCACCGTGCCTCAGTGGGAGACAGCCAGTGTGTAAAAAAAAAAAAAAAAAAAAAAAAAAAAAAAAAAAAAAAAAAAAGATTTTTGGTTTCCCTGTGCTTTGAGAATATCCTAAGGCCAGGCTTAGTGCAATCCAATGGTATTACTTGGAATTCCTCAATTATCCTTTAAAAATCATTCCTTTCTCTCATTCTCTTGATTTTGACAAAATGTCGTGGATTTTTTCATAGTCATTTCTCAATTATAGTTTATCACTTATGTGCCCAAAAAACACTGCATTCTCCAGCACCTGCCTTGTGTAATGACTATTTGTCAGACATGCTTCCAGAACTGTTCGACAAATTAAATCCCCAACTACACGTACAAGCTTGAGCACAATTCATTCACCTAATACTTAAATGCAAGTTAAATATTAAAATATTAGCATTATACTTACCGTGACATGTATATCTTGCAAAGGAGGTGTTTTTCCCAAAGCTGTAATGAGTAATGGAGATGAGAACAGCGTAGGAAAAAAGCTGCTGGCAGACTGCACCATTCTGGGATGTGGTGAAGCAGATGTACACGAAAACTGTTCACTTTCTTTTATTGTTCCAGATGATGACGATCGGTGATGGCCTTGTTTCTCTCTCTTCACATTAGTGTTAGCAGACGATGCAAGATAACCCACCTGCTGCTGTTTATTACTTTTAATATCCGTTATACCAGCAGAGTTAGCATGTTCGGAGACCTTGGCTGCAACAGAGCCACTTACACGAGCAATTTGTTCAAAAAGTCCAGACCCTTTAGACACAAGACGGGCGCCAATATCACGCAGATTTTGAGTTTCAGGCAAAGAAGAAAGCCATGTAGATGAGGAAGTCACTTTCTCTCCTATTTTAATAGGTTCAATGCTCAGACAAGCAACATATCTGGATCCTTCTAGTACAAATATTTCGTTCTCTGATACAGCTACTCCAGTTATATGTCGGAAATGCCCACTAAAAGTTAGCACTTTCAAGCTATTTACATCTATGACGAAGATCCAGTTTGAATTATGTGAAACTATATAAGATGTGCCAAGAATCTGAAGTAGTCCAAATGAAAACCTTTCGCCTTCTCTTGGCTTCTCAAAACTGGGATTTAACAAGCGTGCTGCGCCTCTTTCTGGCAATTCTTTTATTATGTGAGTGTGCAAAACTTCCCCCTCTTTTGTTGATGACCAGAGTCTCAGTCCAGGTCGGGACGTATAAAGTACAGCATCAGAAGAGGTGGCTGAAGGAAACCACACACACCCAAATAATCCAAAGTGTTTGCGAGGTTTCTGACCAATCTGCTGGATTCTACCATGAATAAAACTATACACAAGAGCTCTTTCTAGTGTGGATACTGCAAGATGCTGAGAGTTGTATGAGAGTTGTGTTATACTACTAGTCTCTAGGAAAAGTTTTTTGGCTGTGCATTCACTTGTCTGGTAATTAATTTCTACTACTGAAACTACACCATTTGCATCCCCAGAGAAGAGTAGCATCCCATTTCGACTCCAAGTTAAACTAGTAATTCTAGCACTATGAACATTTGCCACTGTGAAACGTTTTACTACTGGCTGCATTGGCATAATGCCTTTCAGCTTAGGGGCACTAATATCTGAAAATGAGAAAACGGAAAATGAAGTACAACATAAAACTGACCTTATCTAAGGAAGTGTAATGTAGTTATAACACTAGAAGGTAGAAAACAGCACATACAATAATGTATTGCAAAGAATCTGATAACTGTAATTATAGTATTCTTGGAAAATATGAATCAAAGTGATTGGCATTTACTTGCATTACTACAAATAATGCTAAAGCATATAAGGAAAACATGATTATTGGACTGCTAAAACACTAAATATTATTATGTATGGCCAGTTTGTTGAAAGAAGAAAACCAGAAACAGTCACCTCTTTAACAAATGTACTATGTATATCCATTAATTCCGAAACAAATAACCCAGCGTTATATCAAAGTCTGCTAAACTGAGGGTTTTCTATACCTATACTAAACTACATGTACTCTATTACTGGCTATGGTAACTCTGAGCTTTTGAAATAAAACTCAATAGCTCTCATAATCCAGTATATTCAGAGGAGAGAATGAAATGCGGAGAATAAAAAATTACACGAGACTAGAGAGAGTCTGGAGAAACTGAATGCACTGAGATACAGCATGATGTCAAGAAGGAAATTTGTCGAGTTATTTTTGAATGCTGCAACAATTGGTAAAATAATGACACCCCTGTTGGTCTACCCCTATTTGGTCTGCTATGGTCTATGCCCATTATGTCTACACTAGAAATGGTTAATATTCTCATTTAGTCTATTAAGTATCTACATAGGAGTATTTTCTACACAAAGAATTATATGTAAAAGACAGAGCGCTTATATTATTTTCTACATTTTAGGTTCGTTTAGGTTAGGTTATATGAGCCTGTAAATATGAATACCATACTATACAAGGAGGTGCCTCAACACCAGTGAAGGCAACCCTCCCTCTCCTTGGATCAAATCTGATTACCTCCCATTCCCCAATATACTGTATGGCCCCTAAAGGTTTAGCACTCCCCCATGAAATAACCTTGTGCATGCATAATTTCATCGAATTTCATATTTTTGGTGTCATTACCTTCAATAAATCATTCTCTACCATTTCGGAAGTATTTTTTTTTTATTTCTTGGGTCCTGACACTGAAAGAATTAAAATCATACTTGTTACTCATTGCTACGAAAGAGAGCAAGCAGCATACCTGGTGATGATGATGGGTTTGCTTCCTGAAAATTGGCTACTCTAGGAAGCTGGAAAAGTGTCAGAGTACCATCTATAGCTCCTGAGGCAATCATGTCATCAACAGTTCGAACACTCGCTACACTTGATATTGCTGACAGAGGATTCTGCAAGATATCACCGACTTTTAGAAAACATTGACACGTGTATATTGTTTCAAAGTGTATTTAATATTTTGTAAGACAACAAGCAAAAGATATTTTAAACAATTGCAGGCATTAATTAATTCCATGAGAGCAAAACAGGGAAGAAAAAAATACATATAAACCAACTCAATAAATCCACAACCTAAACACGGAGGATTAAAATGAGCAAATACATCATTAAATTTCAATTTTGCCCATGTTAACTAATTACAAGGATTGTGATTTTTAATAAATTAAAAAGATATTTTTGTCTAATGACAAAAAATAGCATTGATATCCCACTGAGACAATTGACTCAAATGGGTTTGGTGTACATTTTATGAATAAGTATATTGATACTGTATATACTGTCAAAGGTATGACAAACAAAGACACAGTTTATTTTTGTGAATACAATAATATGCTGAAAGAGGTAAAAAAAAATAGTTCCTATTGAAAACCTACCTCACACTTGAGTCTCATGAGGTTGGCTGAGGGTAGATGAGCCAAGTACACAAGCCCTACATTGGTGCCCAGGACTAAATGCTGTGGTAGAGTAGCTAGGCAGGTAAGTTGAAGGTCCGCAGCCCCGAGGCCTCGCTGGAACTGTTGTGGCAACTGATCCAATAAGTTGTTGAGTGGCACCCATTCTGTCCACAAAAGATTCTCTTCTGAAGTCATCTTAAAAATGCTTCCTCCTGTCCAAATAATAATGAAAAATAACTGTATTATAATAAGATACATCTATATTCAAATAAGTATCAAAATAAACTGTTTATATAATGTATGTGCAACACATTTCTAATATATCCAGTATCAACTTAATGCCCTTTAAGGAAATTAAGTTAACCATTCATTTCCCAGGTAATGTTACTCCAGGAGATAATAATAATATCTTTATTTCTACAAGTGCATGTTGGTTTAGAAAAACACGTAAGCAAACACTATGACATATTTATTAGAAAACGTTTCGGTCCTGGGACCTTGATCAAGGTCCCAGGACCGAAACGTTTTCTAATAAATATGTCATAGTGTTTGCTTACGTGTCTATCTAAACCAACTTGTCGGTATTCATTACCAAGGTTTATACCACAAGTGCATGTAAAACGTATACAGGCCTAGCTGGCATCAATGACATACTACTACATAGAAAGTCGCTTGTTATGCAGAGCATTTTTGGCAAATTAAGTCAGTTTTGTCCCAGGATGCATCCCACACCAGTCGACTAACACCCAGGTACCCATTTTTACTGACGGAGAACATAGACAACCGGTGTACGGAAACACACCCAATGTTTCTACCCTCGCCGGGAATCGAACCCAGACCCTCACCGTATGAAGCGAGAGCTTTAGCCACCAAGCCACAGGGTACCGTGTATAACCACTAAGTTTTAGCACATTCCCATGAATACAACAGCAATAATAATATTAATGATAATATGCCTTGATCCTGGTGAAAGGCACATACATGCACTGCATGCTAATGGCATTCTTTTGTCTAACAGTATTTTATGTATAATTGCCTGCCATTCCACTGGTGCTATATGACTCCTACAAGTTAGCACTTCTTAAAGGAAATTCTCTGATACAAACAAAAAAAAAAAAGTGTAGATGAATGGTTCAAAGAACTGACAAGTTGATAAATTACACATATGCAACACTTGGGTATCTTTAATGAGGAAATGTTTTGCCACACAGTGGCTTCATCAGTCCATACAAAGAATGGTGAAGAACAGGAGTTTGAGGTAATCAGTCCCTCAGCCTTGAGTCGATGTGATCAGTCCATCAATCTTGAAAAGACTGATGGACTGATCAGCAGTGCAGCACTGCTGTAGGCCTAATGGCCCTTGCTAGGCAGGTCAAACTCGCCCACTCTTACACGTGTCCAACTTAATTATTAAAGCTACCCAGAGTTCTTGCCTCAATGATACTAACTGGTAATTTGTTCTTCTGATCCACAACTCTAAAGGGACACCAGTGCTTTGATATATCCTTTCTATACGTAACTTTGTCTAATAGGCCTATTGCACACCCACACAGTCGAGTTACTTAGCTGTCTAAACTTTTAAGGTCTATATTATTATTATTATTATTATTGTTTATTATTATTATTATTATTATTATTATTATTATTATTATTATTATTATTATTATTATTATTATTGGGGAAGCGCTAAACCTGTAGGATTATACAGTGCCTGTGGGGGATGTGGAAGATATTCAGGTTTGGTAATAGAGTTGTGGATGAGTGGAACAAACTCCCCAGTAGTTATAGAGGCTAAAACGTTGTATAGTTTTAAATAATAGGTTAGATAAATACATGAGTGGGTGTGGGTGGGTGTGAGTTGGACCTGACTAGCTTGTGTTACTAGGTCAGATGCCGTGCTCCTTCCTTAAGTGAATGTGACCTGACCTGACTAGGTTAGGGTATTGGCTTAAGCCGGTAGGAGACTTGGACCTGCCTCGCATGGGCCAGTAGGCCTTCTGCAGTGTCCCTTCTTTATGTTCTTATGTTAATTCAGGGAGCTGGAGCACATGTTACTACGTATGATAATTGTATTTATGTGTACCTGTACCTAAATGACTTTACTTTAGTATGGTAATTTAGATATAAGTACACGTAAGTATAATTATCATTTTATTATTTATTTTATTATCACACCGGCCGATTCCCACCAAGGCAGGGTGGCCCGAAAAAGAAAAACTTTCACCATCATTCACTCCATCACTGTCTTGCCAGAAGGGTGCTTTACACTACAGTTTTTAAACTGCAACATTAACACCCCTCCTTCAGAGTGCAGGCACTGTACTTCCCATCTCCAGGACTCAAGTCCGGCCTGCCGGTTTCCCTGAATCCCTTCATAAATGTTACTTTGCTCACACTCCAACAGCACGTCAAGTATTAAAAACCATTTGTCTCCATTCACTCCTATCAAACACGCTCACGCATGCCTGCTGGAAGTCCAAGCCCCTCGCACACAAAACCTCCTTTACCCCCTCCCTCCAACCCTTCCTAGGCCGACCCCTACCCCGCCTTCCTTCCACTACAGACTGATACACTCTTGAAGTCATTCTGTTTCGCTCCATTCTCTCTACATGTCCGAACCACCTCAACAACCCTTCCTCAGCCCTCTGGAAAAACAGTTTTGGTAATCCCGCACCTCCTACCTAACTTCCAAACTACGAATTCTCTGCATTATATCACACCACACATTGCCCTCAGACATGACATCTCCACTGCCTCCAGCCTTCTCCTCGCTGCAACATTCATCACCCACGCTTCACACCCATATAAGAGCGTTGGTAAAACTATACTCTCATACATTCCCCTCTTTGCCTCCAAGGACAAAGTTCTTTGTCTCCACAGACTCCTAAGTGCACCACTCACTCTTTTTCCCTCATCAATTCTATGATTCACCTCATCTTTCATAGACCCATCCGCTGACACGTCCACTCCCAAATATCTGAATACATTCACCTCCTCCATACTCTCCTCCCTCCAATCTGATATTCAATCTTCATCACCTAATCTTTTTGTTATCCTCATAACCTTACTCTTTCCTGTAATCACCTTTAATTTTTCTTCTTTTGCACACCCTAAACCAAATTCATCCACCAATCTCTGCAACTTCTCTTCAGAATCTCCCAAGAGCACAGTGTCATCAGCAAAGAGCAGCTGTGACAACTCCCACTTTGTGTGTGATTCTTTATCTTTTAACTCCACGCCTCTTGCCAAGACCCTCGCATTTACTTCTCTTACAACCCCATCTATAAATATATTAAACAACCACGGTGACATCACACATCCTTGTCTAAGGCCTACTTTTACTGGGAAAAAATTTCCTTCTTTCCTACATACTCTAACTTGAGCCTCACTATCCTCGTAAAAACTCTTCACTGCTTTCAGTAACCTACCTCCTACACCATACAGTTGCAACATCTGCCACATTGCCCCCCTATCCACCCTGTCATACGCCTATATTGTGTAAATTACCTAGGAACCCGGGAATCGAACTTTGGTCCATTCAGTTGTGAACCGAACGAGTTACAACAAAATTTACACCCAAATAATTAAGTTCATTTAGGTACAGGTACACATAAATACAATTACACAAATTATCATACATAGTAACATGTGTAAATTACCTGGGATAAACCTCTCTTCCCCCCCCCCCCCCCCCCCAAAAAAAAGTCAGTGACTTATCTACACAAAAACATATTTTCTTAATATTGTTCTTTCCGATGCAGTGATACTACGTAAGATATTTCACCATGTTGCAACTGCATGAAGGAAAAAGATTGCAGTACCTGCAGAAGTTTAGAGTGGCTCAGACTGGAGCATCGACGCCACTTATGAACGTGACTGTTGCAACACTGCAAGCCGCGGCCAGCATTTAAAAAAGCTAAATTGCCTTGCACAGCGATAACATCTGCAATTGTTTTGATGAACCAGCTGATGAATATGTTGTGTCAGCGAACACTGTTGGTTAACATTTTCTTCAGTGATCATATCCAGCTAGCAAATCATTCCCGCCAGAAACCATTCCCGCCAGTGATCGTTTCCCGCCAGCGATCGTTCCCGTCAGTGATCATTCCCGCCAACGATCATTCCCCCCGCCAGTGATCGTTCCCGCCAGCGATCGTTCCCGTCAGTGAATCATTCCCGCCAGTGATCGTTCCCGTTCTTTCTGAAGTGATATCCTCAAAACCTTTTTTATATCCCCTTTGTTAATACCCATCTCCACTTATACACCTCGATCATGTCCCCCCCCCTCATTCTTCGTCTTACAAGTGAATGTAGTTTAAGAGTCTTCATCGTTCTTCGTACGGAAGATTTCTAATGCTATGTATTAATTTAGTCATTCTACGCTGGATATTTTCTAGCGAATTTAATATCCTTTCTGTAATACGGAGACCAAACTGAGCTGCGTAATCTGGGTGAGGCCTTACTAATGATGTATAAAGCTGTAATATAACTGCTGGACTTCTGTTGCTTACACTTCTTGATATAAATCTGTTTGCTTTGTTACGTACACTTAGACACTGCTGTCTTTAAGGTTGCTGCTCACCATAACCCCCAAATCCTTTTCGCAATTTGTATGGCTAAGTTTTACGTTATTTAACTTATAAGTGCTAGGGTTATGGACACTCCCGAACTTCAGAACCTTGCACTTATCTACACTGAACTGCATCTGTCATTTTTCTGACCACGAACTGAGTTTGTCTAAATCCTCCTGAAGTTCCGTGACATCTAAGTTTGAATCAATTATCCTACCTATCTTTGTGTCATCGGCGAATTTGCTCATATCACTAGTAATTCCCTCACCAAGATCATTGATATATATTATAAACAACAACGGGCCCAAGACTGATTCCTGTAGTACGCCACTTGTTGGTATAAACCTTGGTAATAAATACCGACAAGTTGGTTTAGAAAGACACGTAAGCAAACACTATGACATATTTATTAGAAAACGTTTCGGTCTTGGGACCTTGATCACACATGTGCAACATCTGGATATCTTTATTGTAGACGTTTCGCCATCCAGTGGCTTTATCAATATAGATTCTAGGACATAATTAGAAGACAGTAGAACTATATACAAAAGATGAGGTAATCAGTCCCTCAGTCTTAGAGTTAGTGTTCACAGCATCGTGGTGGAGGAGAATCTGGAGCAAAGGCGAACGAAAAAGTTCAGGTAAGATCCCAAATGGGATGAGCGGGGAAGACGGGACAGACGAAGAATAGCGCTGGAGAGGAGTGTTCTTAGTCGTAGAAATAGAGCCAGGGCTTAGCCCAGCAGCGAAGGCGATCGTGGGACGGATATTGAGAAGAGAAATTCAGGCTCTTCTGTTGGGACTCCGGTGGGTTGAGCGGGGAGGACGGGAGAGGCGATGATTAGCGCTAGAGAGGAGTGTAGAACTGAGCCATGTCTTAAATCAAAAGCTAAGGCGAACGTAGGTCAGAGAATGAACAGCTCAAGGTACCTGTCAGAGAATCCAAGGTTATCTGTAAATAGGGTTAGGAGCAGGATCATGCAAGAAGTAGAAAAGGTTGTGGCCCGGTGGCCTGGTGGCTAAAGCTCCCGCTTCACACACGGAGGGCCCGGGTTCGATTCCCGGCGGGTGGAAACATTTCGACACGTTTCCTTACACCTGTTGTCCTGTTCACCTAGCAGCAAATAGGTACCTGGGTGTTAGTCGACTGGTGTGGGTCGCATCCTGGGGGACAAGATTAAGGACCCCAATGGAAATAAGTTAGACAGTCCTCGATGACGCACTGACTTTCTTGGGTTATCCTGGGTGGCTAATCCTCCGGGGTTAAAAATCCGAACGAAATCTTATCTGTTGGTTTGTGGGTCTGCGAATGTCTTGGTCAAGGAGAGAGGTCCAGTAGTCATGTCGTGTCTCAAGTTTGTCTGTCTGTCTGTCACTGAGCGTCTTCCAGTACAGCTTCAGCGCAGGGATGTCTAATTGGGCATGGAGAGACTCGCTTGTGGGGAAGTCCCCCCATCTGACATCAAGCACCCAGCGCAGCGCCTTGTTCTGGACACTCTGCAGTTTAAGTAAGTTTGTTTTAGCTGCAAGAGAGAGGGCTAGAGGAGAGTAAGTTATCAGAGGACGTAATAGGGATTTGTAGAGGTGTAGTTTGGTGCGTTGGGAGGCATGTTTCAGCTTGTAGAGGTCCACAAGAGCCTTACTAGCTATTGCATGCCTCGAGTGAATATGACCGTGTAAGCGAAGAAGGTAGTCAAGATTAACGCCAAGGACAGTGACAGATTGTGTGATGGGGATGTAAGTGCGGGTGTCAGCTGCTTTGAGCTCGACAGGTACTGGAGGATCACGTTTCCTGTAGTTAAAATATGTAATGCTGGATTTAGCTGCATTGGTTTTGATCCTCCATTTTTGTTCCCAGATGGCTATCATGTCGACCTCATTTTGTGTTTTGTGTGTGAGTGTATTTATATTGGCGTGAGTGATGAGTTGTGTAATGTCGTCTGCATAGGCTAGTGTGATGGAGTTGTGGTATACAGGGATGCCAAGCCCATGATGACACTCTTCAGGTCACTTGTTCTATCTAGGCTGGAATATTGCTGCACACTAACAGCACCTTTCAAGGCAGGTGAAATTGCTGACCTAGAAAATGTACAGAGAACCTTCACGGCGTGCATAACGGAGATAAAACACCTCAATTACTGGGAGCGCTTGAGGTTCCTAAACCTGTATTCCCTGGAATGCAGGCGGGAGAGATACATGATTATATACACCTGGAAAATCCTAGAGGGACTAGTACCGACTTATACACGAAAATCACTCACTACGAAAGCAAAAGACTTGGCAGACGATGCAACATCCCCCCAATGAAAAGCAGGGGTGTCACTAGCACGTTAAGAGACCATACAATAAGTGTCAGGGGCCCGAGACTGTTCAACTGCCTCCCAGCATACATAAGGGGGATTACCAATAGACCCCTGGCAGTCTTCAAGCTGGCACTGGACAAGCACCTAAAGTAGGTTCCTGACCAGCCGGGCTGTGGCTCGTACGTTGGTTTGCGTGCAGCCAGCAGTAACAGACTGGTTGATCAGGCTCTGATCTACCAGGAGGCCTGGTCACAGACCGGTCCTCGGGGGCGTTGACCCCCGGAACACTCTCCAGATATACCAGATATATACAAGTGTCTTAACTTTCATCAGGTGTTGGAAAGTTAAGACACATGTGCAACATCTGGATATCTTTATTGTTGACGTTTCGCCATCCAGTGGCTTTATCAATACAGATTCTAGGACATAATTAGAAGACAGTAGATATCCAGATGTTGCACATGTGTCTTAACTTTCATATGTCGGTATTTTATACCTTTCTTGCACAACTTGCCAGACACTGCAACATCATGGAATCTTGGTTCAGAGGACATCTACAAGACCTTCTTCACGGCTGCTGCAACTAACCCATCCCTTTGGGTAGGACCTACTTCCACTGGGGAATCCCGCCTACCAGTGACCATGTCCTCGTCTGCTACACGTCCTTATCCACTGACGCCTGTATAACCGCCAGTCTACTTGCCTTTGCTCCAGATTCTCCTCCACGATGCTGTGAACACTAACTCCAAGACTAAGGGACTGATTACCATATCTTTTGTATATAGTTCTAATGTCTTCTAATTATGTCCTAGAATCTGCATTGATAAAGCCACTGATAAAGCCATTGATAAAGCCACTTTCATAGTGTCGGTATTTTATACCTTTCTTGCACAACTTCACATTTCTACTGCTGCCAATTTATCTGTACTCGTCTGAAGAAACCTACTGTGTAGGGGAAACGTTTCGGAGCAGAGATACCTAACTGTTGCACATGTCTTATTTACCAAGCATTCCTATTACCGACTATTCTTATCACCGACCATTTCCGCCAACGACCACTTCTTCCTTTTTCTACTCCCGGTAACCCCTCAATACGGAGATTATTAATAAGGTCATTTAGGTACAGGTACACATAAGTACAGTTATCATGAAAGAAATGGTATGGTGATACCGACAAGATGTGGAAAAGGACACATGTACAATTCAGGACATTTATTAAAGGAAACGTTTCACTACGAGTAGCTTCTTCAGTTATCTCTGTATTGAAGATTGAGACACTTATGCAACATATGGGATATGTTGAATAAGTGTCTCAATCTTCAACTTGAGCATTAAAATGGTATAAAATACCGACAGGTTGTTAGGTAAGACACATATGCAACAGTTAGGTATCTTTATTTCGAAACGTTTCGCCTACACAGTAGGCTTCTTCAGTCGAGTACAGAAAAGTTGATAGAAGCACTATGAAACAGTGCTCTTCTCTAGACTGAGGGACTGACCACCTCAAAACTTTAAGGGTGATGGACTGATTACATCGTCTTCAAGTCTCTTCTGCTTCTATCAACTTTTCTGTACTCGACTGAAGAAGCCTACTGTGTAGGCGAAACGTTTCGAAATAAAGATACCTAACTGTTGAACATTAAAATGGTATAAAATACCGGTATTTTATACCATTTTAATGTTCATTACCTAACATACCTAACTGTTGCATATGTGTCTTACCTAACAATCTTCAACTTGTCGGTTTTCAAACCATTTATCATATCTCTGTATTAGGACTGAAGAAGCCATTTGTAGCAGTACGTTTCCTTAAATAAATGTCCTGAGCTGTACATGTGTCCTTTTCCACAAGTGCAACTAATGTGACATTTTGTTGTGGCAACGTTTCGCTCTCCAGGAGCTTTACCAAACCGTTACGGCTCGTCAAAGCTTCTAGAGAGCGAAACGTTGCAACAATAAAATGTCACATTAGTTACATCTGTGTCCATTTATCTAACATTTCTCAAGACTGATCCCCCCTGTACACTACTTCAAGACTGACAGACTACTCACATCATCTTCGCCGTTCCACTCTTTCTACCGTCTACAATGTGAATATCAAAATGGTCAGTGGTCAGTCGTCACGTGAGGTCACAGACCCTGAGCTGCTTTGGGGATTAGTGTGGACGGTTACAAAGCATGGCTTGCTTCTGCAGTGTTTTAAAAATTGAGGTTGGAGAGTTGAAGGAGGAGGTCTTGCTTCTCCAGGAGGAGATTAGGAGGCTGAAGGACCACTTCAATGGGTCTGGGAAAGAGTGTGAGGTGGCTGGAGTTGTGGGGAATGAGGCTTCAAGTGATGTGCAATCTGTCTCTCGCTGTGAGGAGGCTGTAGTTGGGGAGGTAGCAACGGCTACCAGCAGTGAGGTGCAGTCCAGCACCTGCTACAAGTGGCGAGTGGTTCACAGTAATGGAAGGCGCATCAGAGTAAGGAAAGTTAAGAGTGAAGATCTGAAGGTAGGAAATCGCTTCTCTGTTCTTCAGGATGAATGTACTTCAGTGGCCAGTGAAGGTAAGGGTACTACTGCCCCTGCTAATGGAGGTAAGCGCATTCTTGTGGTTGGTGACTCTCAGGTAAGATATATTGACCGTGCTTTTTGTAATAGGAATAAGAAGATGAGAGATAGAGTGTGCTTCCCTGGAGCTGGTGTTGGGGACATTGTCAACAGGCTGGATAATATCAAAGTCAGGTAAGGGGAAAAAGCCCATTATCTGTCTCAGTGCTGGTGGAAATGATATTGGGAAGGGTAGGGGAGAACTGTCAAGGATAAATGCGGTATCATTCATTGACAACTGGGCCTCTTCTATGGCAGTATTGACATGTATGCAAGATGGGGTTCACTTATCTAGGTTTCTGGGGTGTAGCACTGCATCTGCAGTGGAGGGAGTCAGTTAGGGACTTAAAACTAGGAATAGTTAGTGGATGGGTTTTTGCAGGAAAACAGTGAGTCCAGTGTAGCTAATATTACAGTTCTAGGGGACTAGTAAATAAGCAGAACGAGGTAGAGATTGAAAAGCCAGTGACTTTGGAAGTGATAAGGAACCAAGTATTAGGTATAGTAGAAAAACAAAAAATGAGCAGGAGGGTAAAGAGAAAGGAAGAGTCTTTCAAGTTTATTATGCTAATTGCCGTAGTGCTTGGAATAAGATAGATGGACGAGTTGTGATCTAGTTGCTAGTGCTCAGGTAACTTGATGTATTTCGCTTAATGAAGGAGACTGGTTTAATTCAAAAAGTCGGGACATGATGCGGGAATGTCATATTCCAGGGTTTTAATTAGTTCCACAAGTAGATTGAAGTATTCGGGAAGGGGGGTGGGTGGCATGTATGTCGAGATCGCTGAATCGGGTATTAGTCTGACAGTAACACTTACAGAGTCTTTAAAATGGGTATAAAATACCGAAGGTTGTTAGGAAGACATATATGCAAACGTTAGGTATCTTTATTATGATACGCTTTTCGCCTACACAGTAGGCGTCTTCTCAGTCAAGTACAGAAAAAGTTGATAGAAGCAGAAGTTATGAAGACGAGGTAATCCGTCCATCACTTAAGTTTTGAGGTGGTCAGTCCCTCAGTTGGAGAAGAGCATTGTTCCATAGTATGAAACATTATAAACTTGTAAGTGGTGATGGACTGTTTTCATCGTCTTCAAGTATCTTCTGCTTCTATCAACTTTTTCTGTACTTGACTGAAGAAGCCTACTGGTGTGGCGGACTACGTTTCATAATAAAGAACCTACTGTTGCATACTGTGTTTAACTAACAAACATACAGGAGTCTTTTGGATAGAATTTCCCGAGGGGCATGAAAAACTGATTTTAGGAGTGGATATACTGTCCCCTCAAACTTAGATAGGGACCAAGGGAGATTACTATGGGAGGAAATTGTTAGAAGCCACAAGGACTCGATAATGTAGTAATTTAGGAGACTATAACTTTAGTCATATTGATTGGAATTTTTGACTGGAATTTAGAATCATACGATTTCTTAGAAGTAGTTCAGGATTGTTTTTGAAAGCAGTTTGTGACAGAAACCTACAGGGGGAATTAACCTGCTTGAACTTAGTTATGCGAAAAACAATGAAATCCCTTGTTAATATTAGAAATTTAGAGGAACTGGGTGCTAGCGACCACAAATCAACTTACATGTTAGCATTGAATGGAAGTAGATAGTAGCGATAACTCGTAAACAGTCCCTGGATTTTCGCTTAGAGATTACGTTGGCTTAGAGTAGATACTTCTCATCTGTTGACTGGGGTAACAAAGATGACGTATCAATATGACAGTTTTTTCTGAAACCACTATACATGCTGCTCAAAGACGTTTATCCCATATAAGAAATTTGGACAAATACGAAATGACCAAAAGGATGAATAATAGGCTCAAATATTACTAGGGCATAAAGAAAGGAATTTATAGGCGTATCAAAAAGAGGGTAAGGGCCATCTTATGATCAGTATATTTGACATTAGTGGGACATTATAAAGGGATAAGTAAGGCTAAAAGGGGAACTATGAAATTAAGTTGCTAGGGATTTAAAACTAAACCCAAAAGTTTTTTCCAGGGTCTATAGAACAAAAGTTAGAGATAGAGATAGGTCCTTAAAAAATAACTATGGGCCCCCCTTCCTGCCCCCAAAGAGAATGTAATGTGCTCGATTTTAAATAATTTATTTTCTCTCATTTTTACACAGGAAGACACTAACAATATTCCAGTAATTAATTTTTTAGTTGTGCTAGATGGAAGATAAATTATGTAAACATCACTGTCACTAGTGAAATGGTTGTGAAGCAGATAGACAGACTGAAGCAAAATAAGTCGCCGGGGTCTGATGAGGGTTTTTCAACGGGTTCTTAAGGAATTGCAAAATGGAATCTGTGAACCATTAACTATTATTTTTATTTTATCTCTTCTCAAACAGGTGTTGTGTCTGTTATGTGGAAGATGGCTAATAGTAATTCCTATTTTTAAAACAGGGACAAAGTTGTACCGTCATAATTACCGCCATAAGCCTGACCTCAATTGTAGGCAATTACCTAGAGTCAATTATAGCTGATGATTATAAGAATGCCTTCTCGATAAGATAGCTTGATTAAGGTTACTCAGCATGGATTCACAAGAGGCGGTCTTGTCTAGTAATTTTATTAACTTTCTTCAGTAAGCTTTTGAGCCTGTTGACCCACGATAGAGAATTTGATATTATTTACTTAGATTTTAGTAAGGCTTTTGATAGAGTTCCGACACCAAGACTGTTAAAGAAGTGGCACTCTGCGCATTGGGGGAAAGTGCTCTCGTGGATCGAGTCTGGCTCCATGACGATAAGCAGTGAGTGTTCCATTAATGGGGTTAAATCCGAGTAGGGATCTGTAACAAAGTGGCGTTCCACAGGTTCAGTCTTGGCCGTTGTTGTATATTATATATATCACATGAGCTTGGTGAGGGTATTACTAGTGATATGGAGCAAATTCGCCGATGACACTAAGATAGGTAGGATTAGTGATTCCAAACGTAGTATGCTTTGGGAATTCAAGGTAGGATTTAAACCAAACTCTATTCTTGTTAGGCTAAGACTCTATTCTTGGTCAGAGAAAGTGGCAGATGCAGTCAATGTGGATAAGTGCTAGGTTTCTGAAGCCTTGGGGTGCCCTAACCCCTAGTTACTTATATGTTAAATGATGTAGACTTAGCCATTCAGATTGGCGAAAAGGACTTGGTGGGTAGGGTGAGCTGCAACCTTTAAACCAAGACGCAATGCCTAAGCGTCGTAATATGGCAATTAGATACATAGGTTTTATATCAGAGAAGTGTGAGCACAGAAGTCCAGAGGTCCATACTGCAGCTATTACATCATGTGTCAAGGAGCACCTCTCCTAGTTTGCAGTTCAGTTATGTCTCATATTCTACCAGAATGGGACATAAAATTCGTTCGAGAAACATTCAGCGTAGGATGACTAAATTAATACATAGCATCAGAAATTTCCTTATGAAGAAAAGATGAAGTCTCTTAAGTTATCTTCCCACTTGGTTAGACGAAGAATGAGGGAGACCGTTTGAAGTGTATAAGCGGAAGATAGGTATTAATAAATAGGATATTAATAAAGGTCTTGACGTTGTCTCTCCAGAGAGAACCCGCCAGTAAGGATTTAAATTAGATAGTTTAGATTTAGAAAGGACATATGGAAGTATTGGTTTGGAAATAGGGTATGTTGTTGAGTGGAACAGTCTACTAGTTGGGTTATTGAGGCTGGGACTTTGGAGTTTCAATTTTAAGTTGGATAAGTACATGAGTGGGAGGGGTTGGATTTGAGGTGGGACTTTCAGATTCAGAGCTTATTTCTTTGGGTAGCATTGAAAATTGGGTTGGGCAAATGTTTGTTAGTGGAATGAATTGTAAACGGACCTGCTAGTATGGCGCCAATCCAGGACTGCTGCAGTGTTTCTCTTTCTTATGTTCTTATGTTATGTTCTTATGACGGGACAAATTTTAGTACAACTAAACAAGGATTGCTTCACCTTGACTTTCACACGCCTATTGGGGGGGTGAAGATTAACAACACTCACACCACAGGGACCACGAGCTGTACTTGACCCCTGCAACCACAACTAGGTGAGTAACGGGAATGTTGGATGTAAAAATTTTTTTTCTTCAGTTCACGATTTGCCAGGAAGTGAAATAATCTGGGAAGTTGATGTAGTGGAGGGCGGATCCATAACCTAGCTTTAAGAAAAATGTACGACAGAGGCTATGGAGCAGGGAGAGTGGACAGTTATCAAACCAGTGAAGAGGCGGGGCGGGAGGAAATAACTATGAATCGACCCCTTCAACAACAACTAGGTGTGAGATGAAAATGGTTCAGAGAACCTACTCATGTGATAAATTAGACACATGTGCAACTCTGGGGTATCTGTATTGAGGAAAACCGTTTTCGCACACAGTGGCTTCATCAGTCAATACAATGGATAATCTGATGAAGGGGAGGGTGGAATGAGGTAATGCAGTCCCTCAACCTTGAGTCGATGTGGTCAGTCCATCAATGATTGATGGCACTGACCACATCAGACTCAAGGTTGAGGGGAACGGTTATCCTCATTCTCCTCCTGTTTTTCAGTTTCTCCTTGGTATGATGATGAAGCCACTGTGTGGCGAAAACGCATTTCCTCAATTAAAGATACCCAAAGAGTTGCATATGTGTCTTTAATTTATCAACTAGGGTGTGTATATATACACACACACACACACACACACACTACAACGCACACCACACTCACCACACCACAACACCTCTCACTACCACACACACACACACCACACACACAAACACTCACCAACACACAAACACACACACGGCCGTCTCCCACCGAGGCAGGTGACCTAAAAAAAGAATAAACGGAAAGTTTTTGTTTTTTTACATTTTGTTATTTGTACAGGAGAAGGGGTTTATCTTGGCCCTTCGCGCTGGCATTTTAGTCGCCTCCTTACCACACGCTGGCTTACAGTTGCCTTTTTACTGATGACATTGTGTTTTGAGAAATTCTAGGGAGTAGTGCAGTGTTTTGGTGGATTTGGGAGGTACGTGAAAGATGGAAATTAAAGGTGAACATAGAAAAGAACTATGGTGATGATGGTCGGAGAAGTGGCAAGATGCAGTTTATATAGACATATGCAAAGTTCTAAATGTTGGACCAGGACATATCACACTGCCACATATAAACTAAATTAGTTGATCTTAATAATTACGGATTGCTCGATATAAAGATTAGGATTTCTGGTTAGGCAGTAAATCCTGAAACCAAGGTCAACAGGGCATATGTTTCGAAATTACAAGCCCTAATTGAATCCTTGGCTTCATATCAAGAAGCATATTAATATGAGTCCTCGGTTGTGTCTTCAACTCTATACATCCTTGGTTAGGCCACATTGATTATGCGCCAGTTTTGGTCTCCGTATTACAGAATGGATATAAATTCTCTGGAAAATGTACAAAGGAGGATGACAACAGTTGATCCCTATGTATCTCACAGAACCCTTCCCTATGAGGATAGACTAAGGGCCCGCTGAAACTGCACTCTCTAGAAAGACGTAAGAATTAGGGGGGACATGATTGATGGGTATAATTTGGAAGACAGGATAAATAAAGGGATGTACATAGTGTGCTTGAAAATATCTAGCCTAGACACGGACTCGCAGCAATGGGTTTTAAGTTGGAAAAAAATTCAGAGTTCAGGAAGGATATAGGAAAGTAAGGTTTGGTAATAGAGTTGTGGATGAGTGGAACAAACCTCCCATGTACCGTTATAGAGGCTAGAAACGTTGTGTTAGCTTTATAAAAATGGTTGGATAAATAAATGAGTAGATGTGGGTGGGTTGGAGCTTAGACGTGATTTGCTTGGGTACCAGGTCTGGTTGCCGTGTGCTCCTCCCTTAAGTCAATGTGACCTGACCTGACTAGGTTGGGTGCATGGCTTAAGACGCGTAGGAGGACTTGGACCTGCCTCGCAGGGCCAGCTGTAGGCCATTCTGCAAGTGTTCCTGTTCTTTATAAGTACATAAGAACATAAGAATGTAGGAACACTGAGAAGGTCCCCACTGGCCCCTTTACGAGAGAGGTCCTTATCAAAAAACGACATCTACCTAAAGCTACTCAAGAAACAACTCCGCCACCCCCCAACACTCCAATCAAACCCAGCCCTCCCACTCTAATATTGGTCCAGTATCTTCTTAAGCTTACCCAAGGATAGCCTCTTATCCACCCACTGGAAATGACCTCGTTCCGACGCATTCTACAACTCTAGTAGAAAACAGTACTTACCTATGTCCTTTCATAAATCTATAATTTATCCAAAACTTAAATCAGTATTCCTGGTTCTTACCTGGTTCGACACCCTCCGGCTTTATAATGTCTCCCTTGTTTATGCACGTCATCCACTTATACACTTCAATGATATATCCCCTTCATTTACGCTCTCTCTCCAGAGAGGTGGAGATTTTAAGCTGTAAGTCTATTCTTCATACGGGAGGTTCCTTTACACAGTAATCATTTTAGTCATTCTTCTCTGTATGTTCTCTAATGAGTCTATGTCCATCCTGTAGTAAGGGGACCAAAACTGTAGCAGCATAATTAAATGAGGCCTCACTAGTGATGTCTAGAGCTGTAAAATAACTTTTGGTCTTCAGTTACTTATACTTATGAGATAAATCCAAGTACTGTTGGCCTTGTTGGCACACTTGAGGATGGGGGGGGGGGGACACTGCTGTCTTGGCTTTAGATTCTGTTACCCTGATCCCAAGTCTTTTTTCACATTCCTGTTGACAAGCTCTACTTCACCTTGATTTAAGTCTGCGAGGGTTACTTTTCATTACCAAGGGCATGTACCTTAACTGTATCCACAATTAAACTTCATCTGCCTTTCTAGTACCAAGACAATAATTTGTTCAATCGTCCTGGACGTTCTTTGATATCCTCCTCAGAGTGATTTATACGGCTATCTTGTATCATCGGCAAACTTATCATGTCACACGTAAATCCCTTCATCAAGTGTCATTATTGTAAAACTTATGAAAAGAGAGGGCCTAAAACATGATCTTGTGGAAGCCATAGTGACTAAATCCCATTCAGATTTCACTCCATTAATGGTAACTCTCTGCTTTCTATTGTAAGCCATGCCTCAGAATCCATGCTAGAACTTTAACCTCCATATACCAGCGAGCTGCCAACTTTTGTCTTAAGGCAGTCTCTTTGTGAGGTACTCTGTCGAAAGGGCTTTACTTAAAATCCAAAAATAAACATATCATATTCCTTATCCACTTGTCAACTGCACTCAAATTTTCTATTGATAAGAACGTCAGTAATGTTTGTCGGGCCAGGAACGACCTCTCGTGATCCATGCTCTGAGATTCAGATATCAAGTTATGCTCTTCCAGGCTGACTTCTGATAATGTCTGCTATTATTGATTCTAATAACCTAGGCCCCACTATAGATGTCAGGCTTTTGGGACGGTATTTGGAAGGCGTGGAATTTATCCCCTGATTTGAAATAGGACCACCATTAGCCATCTTCCACATACTCTGGCACAACACTGGTAAGGATGGACGCATTGAATACACTCGTTAATGGCTGACTAAGCTCCATCTTGCATTCCTTAAGTACCTCTTGAAAACAACTCATGGGTCCCGGGGACTTATTTTGTTTCAGTTTGTCCTATCTGTTTAATAACCATGTCCACTCGTGACAGTAATATTTGTTAACTTATATTCATAGGAACTAAATAATTGTTAATTACTGGCAATCTATTTACTTCTTCCTGATGTAAAAATCTGACAAAAATAGTCATTAAATAACGGAACACATTTCAGTTTAATCTATCCGTCGAGCTGTCCATTCCCAGATTTTCAGAGGTCCTACTTTCCTTCACTTCGTCTATACACTGAAAGAACCCCTTGGATTAGTCTTTGATTCATTAGCACCTTAATTCATAGTTCACGTTTGGCAACTTTCTTATTCGACCTTTTTTACTTCTCTTTTAGCTGAACATATGGTCACGGTCAAGGTTAGCTAACCATTCTCCTCTTCTGATGCGCCTATAAATTCCCCTTTCTACCCTAATAGAGGCTTTAGCTCCCTGTTAACCCAATTGGGATCGTTATTATTCGGACCTAATTTCTCTCTGGGAATGTATATACTTGGGCACTGTGTACATTATAGAAAACATAATAAAAGCAGATCCCTTCATATTCATACAGTATGATATCGTCAATAAAACCTTAGTAGATAAACCCCAATCAAGATTAGACAGATGTTCCTAGTCCAATATAATCGGCAGAACGAAAAAGGGGACTTTTTACTGTATTATTCTTTATTCTTGCATTCCCAAATTAATGCTAAAGGTGATGGATTGTGATCACTTGCGCCAAGCTTCTTCAGTGATCTCCAGATACGTCAGAGTGTTTCCTTATTGACAAGGACTAGGTCTAGCAAATATTACCCTGGTAGGTTGAAGTTTACACTCTGTTTCAGAAATCAGTCCTGAATGTTTTCAATGAGTCATGGACTCTTAGATTAACTGTCCCACGACCATCCCTCCCCCCCCCCCAATTTGGCCTCTAAAGTTTAAGTCCCCTACTTGAGATACGTTACTGTGTCCAGAAGCCCTAACATTCGTCCCAAAGAAGTCTCCTCTATCGTGATCCAAGACTGGAGGTCGGTATTATACACCTAGAATTAAGTTTTTGCTTGACCCTCTCACGAAACTACTATACCCAAAAAGGACTCTGTTACTGTCCTACATCTATCTGTTTAACCTTTTTTTTATGCAACAATAATATTTTCTTCGAAACATACAATGCTAACTCTCTCTCCCCCCTTACATTTCATCTATCCACTTTGAATAACTTAAACCCATTGAGTATTACACTCAGCAGTCATATCCCGAATCTTTTCAAATCATACCACGTTTCAGTTAATGCAATTATATCAAAGTTCCCAGCACATGCTACCAAAAACGTTGTTCAATTATTTTTAATATCTTGCACTTCGACTGTTAGCATAAAATACCATCATAGTTTTTTCTTCTGCACATTTTTCCTGATTTCATCTTGTTTCTTACACATTCTGGTAATTATCATTACACAGCGTTACTCCATGACATTTACTATTAAACATTCTTAATATCAGAGCATAAAGATTCAATATATTCATATTCATTTAGTAATCATTTCAAAACCCTCCTCTAACTAATCCTAGTTTAAATAGTCCGCTTAACAACCCCTCAACTGGAGTTAGCAAGTAAAACCACACTTGCCCCTGGATAAGTTGGTCACCCATCCCTGGTTCATAATGTCATGTTTCGGCATAGATGTTGTGACCAGTTGTCAATGTATGGATACTAGCATTAGCCTTACAGTGCTTTTCCAGCCAACAATTAATACCAATTGCTCTGGACAACATTTCATTACCAACACTCATCTTGGCTAAAATGCACATATAACAGGGCGCTCCCCCCTTCTTCCTTAATCGAAGTCTATGCTGTCCTGAACCTTTCTAACTAAAATCCTCACTTCTACGCTGCCTACATCATTGCCTCCGCAGCAATGAGCAAATAATTTTGATTTGAGATCCGCCATTACCCGTTCATGATGTTGTCAAGGCCGGCTAACCATGTCCTCCATCCCAGCCCCAGGAAAGAACATTACCCTTTGTCTCCTACTTCCTGTCCTTCAAGCAGTAATGCCCTATCCTTGTAATCTAACCTGGGTATCCCCACCAACAACAATATTCTTACCTTCCTTGTTGTATCGTTCGTCGTGACGATCACAGTAGTAGACCTCACATTCGACGGGTAGCACCGCGAGGAAGGCGTTGGAGGTTTCCACGAGGAGTTTCCAGCAGTCTCTTTCTTCTTATCATTCGTTTCTGGCTTTCCATTCGTCTTCTTGATCGTCATCTTCGTCGTCCCTGCTGAACCCACAGACACCCTATCCTTCTTTGACCCTGAGACTCGAAACAGGAGGACCTATTTCGAATTCACTCATTGTTTTCCGTCGGTCAATCGCCGTATCTTCATCTTTCGCTGCCCTCAATTCTTCCTTAGTTGCTGATTTTAGTAAGTTGCTCGGATGGAGGGGCATCTTGGTTCAGTCACGGGAGCAAAAGGACACTTCTTCACAGAGTTAAGTACAGGTCAGCACTCAAAGTACAGGTCACCATCAAGAGCACACCTACTCTAGGTCTTCACTGAGGACTAAGTACTAGTCACCACTGATCTTATGGTCTTTATGTTTTATATTCCATACCTAACAACCTGTCGGTATTGTATACCATTTTGTGTTCATTATATACATAGTTTTCATCAGAGATTCCGACATAAAGAAGCTACAGTGTATGCGATATGATGTCGACAATAAAGTTATCAAACGAATTCACATAGTGTTTTACTCACCACTTCTGAGTACTGTACGCACGATAATAACTGATGATAATGGCTAGCTTTCTCTGACAGGGACTTCCATTTAAGCTCTTCTATCCTCAACCTTAGACACGTGTTTTCGACTATTACTACCACATGTACCACTTTCTAACACTAGTAATTACAACTACTAATATACTACCACTAGTATTGAACATTAAATGGTATGGGGCAATATAAAACACAAATGCAGTTAATGTGATCCTTTATTGACTAGTTGTCGCCCACAACAGTGGACTTTTTCAAGTCACAAACAGAACTGATGACTTGTGTGACTGAAAAGACCACTGTGTGGGGCGAAACGTACTGTCAATAAAGGATCAACATTATACTGCCATTTGTGTTTATATTTACCATTGTGTCGGTATTTTTATACCATTTATGCCATTAAATATGTATAAAATACGACACGGTTGTTAGCGTAAACACATATGCTCAACAGTTGTGATGAAAATGGGTATGAAAAAACCGACAAGTTGAAGATTGAGTCACTATGCAGCATATGGGAATCTTTATTCAGAACGTTTCGCCACAACAGTGGCTTCATAGTCAATACAATGATAAATTAGACACATGTGCAACTCTTGGGTATCTTTATCTGAGGAAAACGTTTCGCCACACAGTGGCTTCATCAGGTCCAAGAACGTAGGAGAAACTTGTAGAACAGGAGGAGAATGAGGTATCAGTCCACTCAACCTGAGGCGATGTGTTCCAGCCATCAATCTGAAGTACTGACACATCGACTCATTGTTGAGGGATGATTAACGCTAATTCTCCTCCAGTTCTTCAAGTTTCTCCTACGTTTGGACCTGATGAAGCCACTGTGTGGCGAAAGTTTCTCAATAAAGATACCCAAGAGTTTGCCCACATGTGTCTAATTTATCAACATGTCGGTTCTCTGAACAATGCATCTACAAAAGTCAATAACAAAGCAGGCAAGGGTAAGGGAGAGGAGTATGAGGTGTGTTAGGTAAAAGACACATATGCAACAGTTAGGTATCTTTATTTCGAAACGTTTCGCCTACACAGTAGGCTTCGTCAGTCGAGTACAGAAAAGTTGATAGAAGAGAAGAGACTGAAGGACGATGTAATCAGTCCATCACTCTTAAGTTTTGAGGTGGTCTGTCCCTCAGTTGGAGAAGAGCATTGTTCCTGTAGTCTGAAACAAAAATTGTTGCAGATTACGAAAACAAATGCTGAGGACTGATACCACCTCAAAAACTTTAAGGGTGATCGGACTGATTAACATCGTCTTTCATGTCTCTTCTGCTTTAACTATCAACTTTTCTGTACTCGACTGATGAGCCTTACTGTGTAGGCGAAACGTTTCGAAATAAAGATACCTAACTGTTGCATATGTGTCTTACCTCACCACTAGTATTACAACTTCTACTACCACTTCTATAACGATTATATTGTGTCTTACACCTCACTCTAAGCCTATATATACCCTTTGTGTACCTGTACTGGTTGTAACGGCTTGACAAAGCTCCTGGAGAGCGAAACGTTGTCACAACAAAATGTCGTATTAGTTGTACTTGTGTCCTTTAACCTAATCACCTAACATAACAAGAGGAGATACGATTACGACATGCAAGATATTTAGAGTAGAGATCCACCGAATCACATTTCAGCTTTAAAATAAGCAATAAACTGGCTATTTATAATATAACAAATGTAACCTAATTAAACTATGTGATATATTTACTGCCAGAGCTAAATAATAATGAGATAATATTAGGACTGAAGAAGCCACTCGTGGCGAAACGTTTCCTTTAATAAATGTCCTGAACTATACATAAGTCTTTTTCCACATAAGTAGATAATGCTGCCCCCCCCCCCAAAAAAAAAAGGCTATTTTGAAGTCTCGGGAGAGACAGCCAGGGGACCCCTGCAGTGGAAGGGTCGTGCAGCAGATTATCTTAGCATGGCGCCATTATCGTCCACTCTTCAGCGGTTACCAAAAAAAAATATGATGCTCCTTTTGATCCAATACAGTCTGCTCGGGACGCTAAAAATAAACCACCCCGTCTCATAAATCATGGTTTGTTATGGTGTGTTTCGTAAGCGTCGTCTGCACATAAGAACATAAGAAAGGAGGAACACTACAGTAGGCCTGTTGGCCCATACTGGGCAGGTCCTTTACAAATCCAACCCACTAATTGAACATTTGCCCAACTTATGCCTCGTGATGAATGGTTTAAGAAAACCGACAAGTTGAACGATTGAGACACTTATGCAACATATGGGAATTTTTATACAGGAAACATTTCGCCACACAGTGGTTTTATCCTTTCAACTTGTTGGTTTTTTAAACCATTCATGTCAACTGTCAGACACTGCAGCATCATGGGATCTTGCTACAAAGGATGAAGTCACTGTGTGGCGAAACGTTTCCTGAATAAAGATTCCCCTATGTTGCAGAGGTGCCTCAATCTTCAACTTATGCCTCCAAGAGAGGCTCTTTCATGCCGGTGAGAGGCTCTTGCTCCAAGGAACTCTTGCCCTACGGATTGTACGATTTCGTCTGATCAGAATAATGCTGGTGACGGTATGTATGTATAATGTTCGCCAAGACCATAGTCCTGGCACGGGTCCCAATCTTGCGATGACCCGTCTGTGCTGGTGACGGTCGCCCTTCGAAATATATATAAGAACATAAGATATATAACCACTGTACCACCTACGACTGCTGCACCTCTCCTACAGTATATAAGCCACTTCGCATAAATGCTGTATAGACGGGTCATCGCAGATTGAGACCCGTACCAGGACTCCTGTCTTGGCGAACATTGTACATACATACATATGCTATATTCTTTTCAGGACTGATGGACTGATTACATCGACTCAAGGCTGAGGGACTGATTACCGCATCTTTTGTATATAGTTCTACTGTCTTCTAATTATGTCCTAGAATCTGTATTGATAAAGCCACTGGATGGCGAAACGTCTACAACAAAGATATCCAGATGTTGCACATGTGTCTTATTTATCAACTTACCGGTATATGAGTGGGAGGGGCTGGGTTTGATTGGTGTCATTAGGTACGGGAGATATTTCTTGGGTAGCTTTAGGTTGAGGTTGTTTTGAAAAGGACCTGCCTCGCATGGGCCAGTAGGCCTTCTGCAGTGTTCCTACATTCTTATGTTCTTATTTATCTACATAGTGAAGATACCCAGTTGTTGCTGTCCTCAGCCTCCTGTTGTACATAAAATTGAAGATTGAGACACTTATGCAGCATATGGGAATCTTTATTCAGGAAACGTTTCGCCACACAGTGGCTTCATCAGTCCAATACAAAGAGGAAGGCGTAAGGAGAGGAGGAGAATGAGGTAATCAGTCCCTCAACCTGGAGTCGATGTGTTCAGTCCATCAATCTTGTAGATTGATGGACTGAACACATTGACTCAAGGCTGAGGGACTGATTACTTCAAACTCCTCCTGTTCTGCACCATTCTCCTTTGAATGGACTGATGAAGTCACTGTGTGACGAATCGTTTCCTCATTAATGATGCCCAAATCTTGCACATGAGTCTAATTTATCAAATTGTCGGTTCTCTGAACCATTCATCTACATTCTTGTCTGACACATCAAAATTTTGGGATCTTAATACAGAGAATTCTTCACTTTGTAGATGAATGGTTAAGAGAACCGACATGTTGATAAATTAGACACATGTGCAACTCTTGGGAATCTGTATTGAGGAAACGTTTCGCCACACAGTGGCTTCATTAGTCCATACGTAGGAGAAACTTGAAGAACAGGAGGAGAATGAGGTAATCAGTCCCTCAACCTTGAGTCGATGTGTTCAGTCCATCAATCTTGAATAGAATACGGCATATGAGCTGAGAAGCAGCTTATAAACCGTTTGGGCAGGAGAGGTGCAGCAGTCATAGGTGGTGTCACATTTGTTCAGTGTGGAAGTAGGTCGTGCCCAAGAATTAGGCAAGCGAAGAATTCCTAATTCTCCTCCTGTTCTTCAAGTTTCTCCTACGTATGGACTGATGAAGCCACTGTGTGCCGTAACGTTTCCTCAATAAAGATTCCCAAGAGTTGCACATGTGTCTAATTTATCAATTCTTCACTTGCCTAACCCTTGGACATGACCTACTTCCACATTGGTCGAATGTGATACCATCCACATGGCCTAGCGTTTATTCTGTTAGTAGGCTGGATTTGTGAAGGACCTGCCATGTATGGGCCAACAGGCCTGCTGCAGTGTTCCTCCTTTCTTATGTTCTTATGTTCTCTCCTGCCTACAGTATATAAGCCAAGTAAAAGGACACAAGTGCAACGAATGTGACATTTTATTGTGGCAACGTTTCGCTCTCCAGGAGAGCGAAACTCTGTTAATAAAGGATCACATTATACTGCTTATGTGATGAAATTAAGACACATGTGCAACATCTAGGTATCTTTATTGTAGACGTTTAGCCATCCAGTGGCTTTATCAATACAAATTCCAAGACATAACCTGAAAACAGTAGAACTATGTACAGAAGATGAGGTAATCAGTCCCTCAACCTAGGTAAGGAAAACTTACATCCCTCACGTGTACGCATCGCTGTTGGGCCGTGCGGACGTGCTGCACAGTAGCTCCTGATTGGGTTGGCTTTTGCGCAGTAGTGACGTGTACTTAGCTCTGTGAAGACCTGTTTGCGCGCTCTCTACGAATTGAAGCAAGATGCCCTCCATCGAGCAACTTTACCAACAGCTTAAGGAAGAATTGAGGATGGCAAAGTTGGAGATTCGGCGACTGACCGAGGAAAACAAGAAGATTCGTAGTAGTCCTCCTGTTTTGAGTCCTCAGGTCAAGAAGGGAAACTGGTCAGTGGCTGGACAACAGGGAACGAAGTTGACGATCAAGAGGACGAATGGAAAGGTAGAAACGATGAAGAAGAAAGAGACTGCCGTGGAAACTGTTGTGGAAACATCTAATACATTCTCAGTGCTACCCGACGAATGTGAGTCGACTGGCAATATAAACACAAATGCAGTATAATGTGATCCTTTATTGACTACGTTTCGCCCACACAGTGGGCTTTTTCAAGTCACAAACAGAACTACCTGGGGTGGAAGGAAAGCGAGTATTTATAGTCCGGCTGAGGTCAGGTGAAGAATGCTGCATCTGATGATGTACCGAGTTGGGTTGTAGAGTCTAAAAACTTGGGTAGCTTGGAAAGGAGACTGGACAAGTTTGTGAGCAGACCTTCTACAGTGTTCTTATGTGGGATAGCGATGAAGAAGTTTCTTGGCAAGTGGTTCAGCTATGTTATAGAAGCCACTATTCTGGTTGAAGTTGTCGGATATAGAAATAAGTGATGATTCCAGGATTCTTCGGTATTGGGTGTTGTCTTCTGTGGCGATAAGTCTTGAGTTTCTGTAGTTTATCAAGTGGTTGTGTGAATTACGGTGTTGTACGCATGCATTCCTTGTGTCGTCAGACCTGCTTGCGTATTGGTGTTCTGAAATACGTGTTTGGAGGTCCCTTGATGTTTCGCCCACGTATAACTTGTTGCAGTCATTACAAGGGATTATGTATACCCCTGCAGAGGATGGAGGCTTGTCCTGCCTACTACTGGTGATGTCCTTGATGGTCGTGGTTGTGGAGGTAGATACTTGGAATGATGTTTTGGCAAAGATGCTGGAAACATGTTTGGCAATGGGACTACTGGGAACGTCACGACGAACGACATTAAGGAAGGTAAGAATATTGTTGTTGTTGGGGATAGCCAGATTAGGTATATGGATAGGGCGTTCTGTTTGAAGGACAGGAGTAGGAGACAGAGAGTTTGCTTTCCTGGGGCTGGGATGGAGGATATTGTTAGCCGTCTGGATGACATCATGAGAGGTAATGAGAGCAATCCTATTATCTGTCTCAGTGCTGGAGGCAACGATGTTGGCAGACGTAGGAGTGAAGACCTGATTAGCAGGTATAGGTCAGCAATAGAAATAATTAGGAGTAAGGGTGGGAACCCTGTCATATGTGGTGTTTTGCCAAGGAGGGGAGTTGGAAATGAATGGTTGTCCAGGGCAATTGGTGTCAATTGCTGGCTGGACAAATACTGTAAGGAAAATGCGGTAACATTCATTGACAACTGGGACCTCTTCTATGGCAGAAATGACATGTATGCCAGGGATGGGGTTCACTTATCTAGGTCTGGGGTGGTAGCACTGGCAACTGCAGTGGAGGGAGCAGTTAGGACTTTAAACTAGGAATAGTTAGTGGTATGGGTTTTTGCAGGAAAACAGTGAAGTCCCAGTGTAGTAATATTACGAGTTCTAGGGGAACTAGTAATAAGCAGAACGAGGTAGATATTGAAAAGCCAGTGACTTTGGGTGATAAGGACAGTAATAGGTTTAGTAGAAAAACAAAAATGAGCAGGAAGGGTAAAGAGAAAGGAGAGTCTTTCAATGTTTATTATGCTAATTGCCGTAGTGCTAGGAATAAGATGGACGAGTTGAGATTAGTTGCTAGTGCAGGTAACATTGATGTATTTGCCTTAACTGAGACGTGGTTTAATTCAAAAAGTCGGGACATGCCTGCGGAATGTCATATTCAGGGTTTTAAATTGTTCCAAGTAGATAGAAGTATCGGGAAGGGGGGTGGGGTGGCATTGTATGTCCGAGATCGCTTGAACGGGTATTAAGTCTGAAGTAACACATACAGAGTCTTAAAATGGTATAAAATACCGACAGGTTGTTAGGTAAGACACATATGCAACAGTTAGGTATCTTTATTATGAAACGTTTCGCCTACACAGTAGGCTTCTTCAGTCAAGTACAGAAAAGTTGATAGAAGCAGAAGATACTTGAAGACGATGTAATCAGTCCATCACCCTTAAAGTTTTGAGGTGGTCAGTCCCTCAGTCTGGAGAAGAGCATTGTTCCATAGTATGAAACAATAAAACTTTAAGGGTGATGGACTGATTACATCGTCTTCAAGTATCTTCTGCTTCTATCAACTTTTCTGTACTTGACTGAAGAAGCCTACTGTGTAGGCGAAACGTTTCATAATAAAGATACCTAACTGTTGCATATGTGTCTTACCTAACAACATACAGAGTCTGTTTGGATAGAATTTTCAGAGGGGCATGAAAAACTGATTTTAGGAGTGATATACTGTCCCCCAAACTTAGATAGGGACCAAGGGAGACTACTATGGGAGGAAATTGTTAAGGCCACAAGGCACGATAATGTAGTAATTCTAGGAGACTTTAACTTTAGTCATATTGATTGGAATTTCTTGACTGGGAATTTAGAATCATACGATTTCTTAGAAGTAGTTCAGGATTGTTTTTTGAAGCAGTTTGTGACAGAACCTACAAGGGGAAATAACCTGCTTGACTTAGTTATGGAAAACAATGAATCCCTTGTTAATAATTTAGAAATTTCAGAGGAACTGGGTGCTAGCGACCACAAATCAATTACATTTAGCATTGAATGGAAGTACGATAGTAGCGATAACTCAGTAACAGTCCCAGATTTTCGCTTAGCAGATTACGATGGGCTTAGAGAACACTTATCATCTGTTGACTGGGGTAACAAAGAGAGCTATCAATATGACAGTTTTTCTGAACACTATACATGCTGCTCAAAGAACGTTTATCCCATATAAAGAAATTAGATCAAATAGAAATGACCCAAAATGGATGAATAATAGGCTCAAATATCTACTAGGGCATAAGAAAGGAATTTATAGGCGTATCAAAAGAGGTAAGGGCCATCTTATGAATCAGTATATTGACATTAAGAGGGACATTAAAAAGGGGATAAGAAAAGCTAAAAGGGACTATGAAATTAAAGTTGCTAGGGATTCTAAAACTAACCCAAAAAGTTTTTTCCAGGTCTATAGAACAAAAGTTAGAGATAAGATAGGTCCCCTTAAAAATAACTATGGGCACCTTACTGACAAAGAGAATGAAATGTGCTCGATTTTAAATAATTATTTTCTCTCAGTTTTTACACAGGAAGACACTAACAATATTCCAGTAATTAATTTTTATAGTGTGCTAGAAGAAGATAAATTATGTAACATCACAGTCACTAGTGAAATGGTTGTGAAGCAGATAGACAGACTGAAGCAAAATAAGTCGCCGGGTCCTGATGAGGTTTTTCAAGGGTTCTTAAGGAATGCAAAATGGAATTCTGTGAACCATTAACTAATATTTTTAATTTATCTCTTCAAACAGGTGTAGTGTCTGATATGTGGAAGATGGCTAATGTAATTCCTATTTTTAAAACAGGGGACAAGTTGTTACCGTCAAATTACCGCCCAATAAGCCTGACCTCAATTGTAGGCAAATTACTAGAGTCAATTATAGCTGAGATTATAAGAAGCCATCTCGATAAGCATAACTTGATTAAGGATACTCAGCATGGATTCACAAGAGGCCGGTCTTGTCTAAGAAATTTATTAACTTTCTTCAGTAAAGCTTTTGAGGCTGTTGACCACGCTAAAGGAATTTGATTTATTTACATAGATTTTAGTAAGGCTATTGATAGAGTTCCGCACATGACTGTTAAAGAAAGTGGCAGCTATGGCATTGGGGGAAAGTGCTCTGTGGATCGTAGTCATGGTCACTGACAGGAAGCAGAGAGTGTCCATAAATGGGGTTAAATCCGAGTGGGGATCTGTAACAAGTGGCGTTCCACAGGGATCAGTCTTGGGCCCGTTGTTGTTTATAATATATATCAATGATCTTGGTGAGGGAATTACTAGTGATATGAGCAAATTCGCCGATGACACAAACGATAGGTAGATAATTGATTCAAACGTAGATGCTATGGAACTTCAGGAGGATTTAAACAAACTCTATTCTTGTTTAGGTAAGACTCTATTCTTGGTCAGAAAAGTGGCAGATGCAGTTCAATGTGGATAAGTGCAAGGTTCTGAAGCTTGGGAGTGCCCATAACCCTCGTACTTATAAGTTAAATGATGTAGACGTTAGCCATCCAGATTGCGAAAAGGACTTGGGGGTTATGGTGAGCAGCAACCTTAAACCAAGACAGCAATGCCTAAGCGTACGTAATAAGGCAAATAGATTACTGGTATTTATATCAAGAAGTGTGAGCAACAGAAGTCCGGAGGTCATCTGCGCTTATATAACATCATTAGTAAGCCTCACCTAGATAAGGCAGTTAGTTCTGGTCTCCATATTACCGAATGGACATAAATTGTTGAGAACCTTCCGGTAGGATGACTAAATTAAATACATAGCATCGAAATCTTCCTTATGGAAGAAAGATTGAAGACTCTTAAGTTACATTCACCTGATAGACGAAGAATGCGGGCGACCTGTCGAAGTGTATAAGCGGCAGATAGGTATTAACTAAATAGTGATATTATAGGTCTTGAGGATGTCTCTCAAGAGAGAACCGCATAATGGGATTAAAAATTAGATAAGTATTAGATTTAGAAAGGGACCATAGGAAAGTATTGGTTTGGAAATAGGGTAGTTGTTTGAGGGAACGTCTACCTATTTGGGTTATGAGCTGGGACTTGGGTGTTCCAAATTAGGTGGATAAGTACATGAGTGGGAGGGGTTGGATTTGAGTGGGACTTTCAGATAGAGCTTTTTTCTTGGGTAGCTTTGAAAATTGGGTTTGGGGCAAAGTTTTGTTAGTGGAAGAATTGTAAAGGGACCTGCCTAGTTGGGCCAACAGCTGCTGCAGGTTTCTCCTTTCTATGATCAAATGTTTTGTGTAGGTAAGACACATATGCAACAGTTAGGTATTTTTATTCGAAAACGTTCGCCTCCCACATGGCTTCTTCAGTGAGTACAGAAAATTTGATAGAAGCAGAAGTACTTGAAGACGATTTTATCGGGTCCATCACCCTTAAAGTTTTGAGTGGTCAGAATTATGTTTCGGGACAACGGAAAAAAATGCTTTCTCGACTGAGGGACTGACCACCTCAAAATTTTAAAGGGGTTTGATGGACTGATACATCGTCTTCAAGTATCTTTGTTCTATAAACTTTTCTGTACTCGATAAGAAGCCTACTGTGTAGGCGAAACTTTCGAAATAAGATCCCTACTTTTTGCATATGTGTCTTACTAACAATCTGTCGGTTTTACCTTTTCAATGTTATTTTTTATGTTATGTTCTTATGACTGGACAAATTTAGTAAACTAAACAAGGATTGCTTTCACCTTAGACTTTCACACGCCTATTGGGGAGGGTGAAGATTAAACACACACACACACAGGGACCAGGAGCTGTAACTTGACCCCTGCAACCACAACTAGGTGAGTACAGGAATGTTAGGATGTATTTCTTCAGTCACAGATTTGCCAGGAAGTGAAATAATCTGGGAAGTGATGTAGTGGAGGCAGGATCCATACATAGCTTTAAGAAAATGTACGACAGAGCTCATGGAGCAGGGAGAGTGGACCTAGTAACAACCAGTGAAGAGGCGGGGCCGGGAGCTATGAATCGACCCCTTCAACAACAACTAGGTGTGTAGATGAATGGTTCAGAGAACCTACATGTTGATAAATTAGACACATGTGCAACTCTTGGGTATCTTTATTGAGGAAACGTTTCGCCACACAGTGGCTTCATCAGTCCATACAAAGGATAATCTTGAAGAACGGGAGGAGAATGAGGTAATCAGTCCCTCAACCTTGAGTCGATGTGGTCAGTCCATCAAGATTGATGGACTGACCACATCGACTCAAGGTTGAGGGACTGATTACCTCATTCTCCTCCTGTTTTTCAAGATTCTCCTTTGTATGGACTGATGAAGCCACTGTGTGGCGAAACGTTTCCTCAATAAAGATACCCAAGAGTTGCATATGTGTCTAATTTATCAACTAGGTGTGTATATATACACACACACACACACACACACACACACACACACACACACACACACACACACACACCACACACCACACACCACACACACACACACACACACACACACACACACACACACACACACACACACGGCCGTCTCCCACCGAGGCAAGGTGACCTAAAAAAGATAAACGAAAGTTTTTGTTTTTACATTTAGTTATTTGTACAGGAGAAGGGGTTACTAGCCCCTTGCTCCTGGCATTTTAGTCGCCTCTTACCACACGCATGGCTTACAGTTGCTTTTTACTGATGACATTGTGTTTTTGAGAAATTCTAGGGAGTAGTTGCAGTGGTTTTCGGATGGATTTGGGAGGGTACGTGAAAGAAGGAAATTAAAGGTGAACATAGAAAAGAACTAGGTGATGAGGAGAACAAAAATATTAGGTAATGGAAGACTGGATAGCAGATTGGAGAGAGGAAGTATGGAGGAACTGAAAGTGGATATGACAGCAGATGGGTCTATGAAAGACGAGGTAAAGCATAGAATGACGAGGGGGTAAAAGGCGAATGGTGCACTGACGAGTCTGTGGAGACAAAGAACGTTATCCATGGAAGCAAAGAGGGGAATGTATGAGAGTATAGTTGTGATAAATGGTTCAGAGAACCGACAAGTTGAAGATTGAGACACTTATGCAACATATGGGAATCTTTATTAAGGAAACGTTTCGCCACACAGTGTTTTTTTCAGTCCAATACAAAGAAGAGAAGCAAGGAGAGAAGGAGTTCCTCAGCCTGGAATCGATGTGTTCAGTCCATGTGTTCAGTCCATCGCTCTTTTATGGGTGTGAAGCATGAGTGGTGAATGTTGCAACAAGAAGAAGGCGGGAGACAGTGGAAATAGCTTGTCTGAGGGCAGTGTGGAGTGCGAATATGCAGAGAATCCGTAACTTGGAGGTTAGGAGGAACAGGGTTTATAAAAGTATTATCTAGAGGTACAGGAGGGGTTGTTGAGGACATCTATAGAGGATGGAACAAAATAGAATGACTTGGAGGGCGTATAAATCTACAATGGAAGGAATGTGGGGTAGGGGTCGTTCTAGGAAAGGATGGAGGGAGGGGACAAAGTAAGTTTTGTGTGCGAGGTGCTTAGACTTTCAGCAAGCGTGCGTCAGCGTGATAGATAGGAGTTAGTGGAGGCAAATGATTTTTATGACTAGAAGTACTGCCGCAGTGTGAGCAAGGTAACGTTTATGAAGGTATTTAGGGAAACTGGTTAATCGGACTTGAGTCCTGAAGGTGGGAAGTACAGTACCTTCGCTCTGAAGTAGGAGTGGAGACGTGCGCAGTTCTTGAACTGTGGTATCAACACACCTCTGCCAAGATAGTGATGGAGTGAATGATGATAAAGTGTTTCTTCTTTTTCGGGTCACCCGCCTCGTTAGGAAACGGCCGATGTATTGATAAAATATTTATTCATTTATTTTCTTCCCTCTCCTTCCAGTAGTGGATCCGCCAAGGGAAACGATGTCTCCCACTGCTGCACTTCATCTGACTCCTGTATAAGTTGATGAACGAGATTCTTGTGCAACATATAGGTATCTTTACTGTAGAAACGTTTCGCCAATTAGTGGCTTCCTCAGTCCTGTATAAGCGATCATCAAGAGTAGGGTAGTAAGCACCTCCCTCCACTTGTCGGTGTTCTGAACCTTTTAAACAATCCCTATCCATGAGCTGGAAGTGCATATCAAGTTCTTACGCTCACGAGATAGCCTTTTAATATTCTCTTTCGTACATTGATTTCTTTATCAAGTCAACTTGAATTTAAAATCTGCTGAGTAACATACTGTCAGACGAGAAGATTTTACTCTGATGGGTCGAGAGTTCAACATTCAAGAAGGGATGAGTCCCAAGGATCGTGTCTTGCATGTTGGATGTTGCTTTCAAGAAATCTCCCGCTGAAAATAATTAGCAGTCTGTCTTGCCATTTATCATATCTACATTACCTAACTAGCATGCGAATGGAAAAAAAACATGGAAATAATCACGTATCTTATTCATAAATTATAAGTGAACCGAGTTGTGGAAAAAAGCATTGGCCAAAAGTATGGTGTATTTCAAATAATTATCATTTACGACCCAGTGGGGTAGAAATGAACTTATACAGCATTTTAATGGCGGTGGAAGAGGAGGAGGAGGAGGAGAGGGTAATCAAGTAGGAGGATTCCACGTGAGTCCCGTCTGTCCTGCCGAGCAAATTGGTTCTTAATGAGGTCCTTCCATATATTAGAACGGAGAACTGCAGAATCTTGGCAGTGAGACGCCGAAGACGCTCGAAGAGGTTGCCCATCAACGTCAATTCAGCTACCCGAGCTTCTGTCCAGGATCTGTACCACATGTCTATATTCCAGGTATGTGTGCAGGTGGTTGTGACTAGTGTCTTCAGGACATACACACACACACACACACACACACACACACACACAACTAACACTACAAACCTCACTCAAGGAAAAAGATCTTGGGGTGAGTATAACACCAGGCACATCTCCTGAGGCGCACATCAACCAAATAACTGCTGCAGCATATGGGCGCCTAGCAAACCTAAGGACATCATTCCAATATCTTAATAAGGAATCGTTCAGGACCCTGTACACCGTGTACGTTAGACCCATTTTGGAGTATGTAGCACCAGTTTGGAACCCACATCTAGCCAAGCACGTAAAGAAACTAGAGTAAGTGCAAAGGTTTGCAACGAGACTAGTCCCAGAGCTAAGGGGTATGTCCTACGAGGAGAAGTAAAGGAAAATCGACCTGACGACACTGGAGGACAGGAGAGATAGGGGGGGGGCATGATAACGACATATACAATACTGAGAGAAATTGACAAGGTGGACAGAGACAGAATGTTCCAGAGATGGGACACAGCAACAAGGGGACACAGTTGGAAGTTGAAGACACAGATGAATCACAGGATGTTAGGAAATATTTCTTCAGTCACAGAGTAGTCAGGAAGTGGAATAGTTTGGGAAGCGATGTAGTGGAGGCAGGATCCATACATAGCTTTAAACAGAGGTATGATAAGGCTCATGGTTCAGGGAGAGTGACCTAGTAGCGACCAGTGAAGAGGCGGGGCCAGGAGCAATGACTCGACTCCTGCAACCACAACTAGGTGAGTATACACACACGTGTGTGCACACGCAGGAAACACTGCAGGAGGAATATGTCTTCTTAATGGAAGAACGAACAAGTAGTGATATGATCACAGCATTGAAAATACTCTGGGGCATGTATATGTATATATATATATATATATATATATATATATATATATATATATATATATATATATATATATATATATATATATATTTATTATTTTTATTATCACACCGGCCGATTCCCACCAAGGCAGGGTGGCCCGAAAAAGAAAAACTTTCACCATCATTCACTCCATCACTGTCTTGCCAGAAGGGTGCTTTACACTACAGTTTTTAAACTGCAACATTAACACCCCTCCTTCAGAGTGCAGGCACTGTACTTCCCATCTCCAGGACTTAAGTCCGGCCTGCCGGTTTCCCTGAATCCCTTCATAAATGTTACTTTGCTCACACTCCAACAGCACGTCAAGTATTAAAAACCATTTGTCTCCATTCACTCCTATCAAACACGCTCACGCATGCCTGCTGGAAGTCCAAGCCCCTCGCACACAAAACCTCCTTTACCCCCTCCCTCCAACCCTTCCTAGGCCGACCCCTACCCCGCCTTCCTTCCACTACAGACTGATACACTCTTGAAGTCATTCTGTTTCGCTCCATTCTCTCTACATGTCCGAACCACCTCAACAACCCTTCCTCAGCCCTCTGGACAACAGTTTTGGTAATCCGCACCTCCTCCTAACTTCCAAACTACGAATTCTCTGCATTATATTCACACCACACATTGCCCTCAGACATGACATCTCCACTGCCTCCAGCCTTCTCCTCGCTGCAACATTCATCACCCACGCTTCACACCCATATAAGAGCGTTGGTAAAACTATACTCTCATACATTCCCCTCTTTGCCTCCAAGGACAAAGTTCTTTGTCTCCACAGACTCCTAAGTGCACCACTCACTCTTTTTCCCTCATCAATTCTATGATTCACCTCATCTTTCATAGACCCATCCGCTGACACGTCCACTCCCAAATATCTGAATACGTTCACCTCCTCCATACTCTCTCCCTCCAATCTGATATTCAATCTTTCATCACCTAATCTTTTTGTTATCCTCATAACCTTACTCTTTCCTGTATTCACCTTTAATTTTCTTCTTTTGCACACCCTACCAAATTCATCCACCAATCTCTGCAACTTCTCTTCAGAATCTCCCAAGAGCACAGTGTCATCAGCAAAGAGCAGCTGTGACAACTCCCACTTTGTGTGTGATTCTTTATCTTTTAACTCCACGCCTCTTGCCAAGACCCTCGCATTTACTTCTCTTACAACCCCATCTATAAATATATTAAACAACCACGGTGACATCACACATCCTTGTCTAAGGCCTACTTTTACTGGGAAAAAATTTCCCTCTTTCCTACATACTCTAACTTGAGCCTCACTATCCTCGTAAAAACTCTTCACTGCTTTCGTAACCTACCTCCTACACCATACACTTGCAACATCTGCCACATTGCCCCCCTATCCACCCTGTCATACGCCTTTTCCAAATCCATAAATGCCACAAAGACCTCTTTAGCCTTATCTAAATACTGTTCACTTATATGTTTCACTGTAAACACCTGGTCCACACACCCCCTACCTTTCCTAAAGCCTCCTTGTTCATCTGCTATCCTATTCTCCGTCTTACTCTTAATTCTTTCAATTATAAACTCTACCATACACTTTACCAGGTACACTCAACAGACTTATCCCCCTATAATTTTTGCACTCTCTTTTATCCCCTTTGCCTTTATACAAAGGAACTATGCATGCTCTCTGCCAATCCCTAGGTACCTTACCCTCTTCCATACATTTATTAAATAATTGCACCAACCACTCCAAAACTATATCCCCACCTGCTTTTAACATTTCTATCTTTATCCCATCAATCCCGGCTGCCTTACCCCCTTTCATTTACCTACTGCCTCACGAACTTCCCCCACACTCACAACTGGCTCTTCCTCACTCCTACAAGATGTTTTTCCCTCCTTGCCCTATACACGAAATCACAGCTTCCCTATCTTCATCAACATTTAACAATTCCTCAAAATATTCCTTCCATCTTCCCAATACCTCTAACTCTCCATTTAATAACTCTCCTCTCCTATTTTTAACTGCCAAATCCATTTGTTCTCTAGGCTTTCTTAACTTGTTAATCTCACTCCAAAACTTTTTCTTATTTTCAACAAAATTTGTTGATAACATCTCACCCACTCTCTCATTTGCTCTCTTTTTACATTGCTTCACCACTCTCTTAACTTCTCTCTTTTTCTCCATATACTCTTCCCTCCTTGCATCACTTCTACTTTGTAAAAACTTCTCATATGCTAACTTTTTCTCCCTTACTACTCTCTTTACATCATCATTCCACCAATCGCTCCTCTTCCCTCCTGCACCCACTTTCCTGTAACCACAAAACTTCTGCTGAACACTCTAACACTACATTTTTAAACCTACCCCATCCCTCTTCGACCCCATTGCCTATGCTCTCATTAGCCCATCTATCCTCCAATAGCTGTTTATATCTTACCCTAACTGCCTCCTCTTTTAGTTTATAAACCTTCACCTCTCTCTTCCCTGATGCTTCTATTCTCCTCGTATCCCATCTACCTTTTACTCTCAGTGTAGCTACAACTAGAAAGTGATCTGATATATCTGTGGCCCCTCTATAAACATGTACATCCTGAAGTCTACTCAACAGTCTTTTATCTACCAATACATAATCCAACAAACTACTGTCATTTCGCCCTACATCATATATATATATATATATATATATATATATATATATATATATATATATATATATATATATATATATATATATATAAAGAGTGCATTAAGATGTGTTTCTTGTGTTACAGGTTTGCACACTGGGAAGGATGTGTTTGTGGTTCCTGCTTATCATAGGACTTCTCTCCCAGGCGAGTATATGTACCTTTAAATATCAAAATTATCTTTGCCGGCTAGCTTATATTTCATTTTCCAAACTTCTGAAGTATGGGCGGGGATGCTGCAGTGTGTCATGTCTGAGTTGTGATGTTCACACTTGTGGACAGGAGATGTTGGAAGGAATGATGTTAATCTAAACTGGTAGATTTTATTCGGATTACTAACCCAGGATAATTCAAGAGAGCCACTCAGTCTGGTTATTCCCATTGGGTTGGTATGGATACGTCCCATAATAGTGGGCTAACACCCAGGTATCTGTAATGTTTGCTGCTAGGTGAGCAGGGTAAGCAAATACAGTAAAACCTGCCCATTTCCACTTTTGCCAGGATCGAACCCAGATCTCTCAGATGTGAGCCGAAATCCTTACCACTTGGTGAATGTAATTTTTGGGAGGATATCCCTGTATTGGTTAGACACGGCTTATGTCGGATAAATTTGAAGTATTTATCCGACCAGTTTCACTAATCACACCCTATTCTTTCCCCACCCTTAACTAGTATGCGAAATTCTAAATATATATCCTCTTAATTAATAAACCTAAAACACATTAAACAGAACACATGACATCTCTTCATCATTATTATTAATAATTAGTGAACAAAATTAAACTGGGAGGTGTCATTCACAGTTGACATCTCATTTCCGAGGATTCGAGACTGGTACATAATTACTAAACCCGTGTGGGTCATTAAACTGGTGGCTGAAGCTCTCCCTTCACACGTCGAGGGCCTGGGTTCGATTCCCAGCCAGGGTAGGAATATTGGACGTGTTTCTTTCCACCTGTTGTCTATGTTCCTCATCAGTAAAATGGGTACCTGAGTGTTAGTGGACTGGTGTGGGTCGCATCCTGGGACACTGACCTAATTTGCCCGAAATGCTCAGCATAACAAGCGGCTTTCTATATAGTAGTATGTCATTGATGTCAGCTAGACCTGTATACATGTAGTAAATAAAGATATTATTATTATTATTATTATTATTATTATTATTATTATTATTATTATTATTATTATTATTATTATTAATGAAAGCACTAGCGTTTTGTTGTAACCTCTTTACAATTAAATTAAAGTTACAGTATGAGAGTATTAGCAGGTCGAAAGATTACAATAATGTTATATTATGAGCATATTGTGTAGACCTAAAAACAGTTCCTAGGCAGATCCAGTTCAACTCCAGTCCCTTCAATACCGAAAACAAAAGAAATAGTAATAATCCTGTAACCTGTCCATCTATCTAACAATCTATCTACTGGTGGTGTTGTCAGAGCCAGCAAGGTGCGGCCCATTTCTACAAGATCCAGCCTGGCACCTTCAAAGAGTTCCAATACATCAATTGCCAAGGAACTTACAACAGGTCCACTTACACCAAGTTAATCCGCATCTGTGAGGAATGTCAGAACCTCTACCGCAATGACTACACCGTCTCGCTGGAATGCAAGTAAGTACAGCCAATTCACAGTTAATTCATAGACTGGAAACCATATTTCATTTCAGTCTGACGCTCTGGTCCATCTTGTAGACCTGAAATGTCGATCAAGATCAAATAAAGACATGCTCTGCACGTCAAGCTTTTATTGCGACAATGTTTTCATTTTTTTTTTAGATATTTATTAAGTCCGTGATTAGATAAAAACCTGGGGAGGCTGAAATGAAGTGTGTCTTTCTTTTTACCAGCAATATGCCATTTGGATTCAACATTATTATTATTATTATTATTATTATTATTATTATTATTATTATAATCAAGGGGGTAAGCGCTAAACCCAGAGGATTATACAGCGCCTGGGGGGGGGGGGATGTGGAAGGCATTCAGGCTTAATTCGGGAACTGGATCACAGATCCAATTCCCTAAATCAAGAGCCCCTCACCAACATCAAGGAACCTTCCTTGAGGGGTTTGGATTCAACAAAGTCGCGACTCCACAATCATCCACGATTGTGGAGTAGAATTAATTGTGAATTATTCAAATTACAATTACTGCAGCCTGCCCCAAACTACATTTTATTCTCGAAGATACATCACAATCATTCAGTTAATACATACACACACATAATGCGATAAGAAATGGGTGGTATCTTAATATGCAAAATAAGCACAATGAAAATAGAATTCCATCTGTTTTGCCGATTTCTCGCACTGATAATGTGAGAAATCACGAAAGCGCTTGGAATGCTACTGTGGCTATATTGCATTTGCACTTACTGTTACATATTACATGTGGTTTAAACACGTATAATTTATATATTTTCTAACTTTCTCAGGGAGAACTGCTTCCAGAACGAGATGTTTGATAAATGTGTGCTGTCTCTGCTGCTGGCTCATAAAGAAGAGGAATATAAAAACATGATTACTTATGCCAGCGGGTAGGAGCTGCAGTCACAGTGTTTAAGGTGGTTAGTTCAGTGACCAACTGGTAGTACGTAATTCAAATTAACTTTTGTTGGTGTTATAGAAATGACAGTCATGCCTCAATAACATGCTATTAATAAGTTCTTGTCAGAATTCATGATGTGTTTTTTTTTGTCCATCCATTTGCTTGCAGGGGTTGAATTATAGCTGCTGGTCCGGATTATTAACTACTAACGCGCAGTTTTACTGACTGAGAGCCTCTATCATAACTTCTCTCAAATCTTTATATGGTGTTTGCCTCTTTCACTGCTTCATCTAGTTAATGTCATAAGTTATCCTGAGGTTAGAGATATTTCCTAAAATCTGCGGGCCAGTTAATTCTTTACCCACCAGCTATGTATAATATCTCTGGCATCTGACAGCATCTATAATCCCCTCTTATTCATTTCATACAGCCGTTAGCTTTATTACTTCTAAAGTGGGTACTCGCCTAGCTATGGTTGCTGGGGGTCGAATCTTAACCATTGTCCCCACTGAACTGAATATGACTGGTTTAGCTAGTCTCTTGCTTCATGAGCCCTATCGTACTTATCCCTAACACTGTGCAAGATATTTACTTTCACCATATTCTTGTCCAGTTTATTTTACTTCCTGATCCTCCTGTGCTCGAGGTTGAACAAGTATCTCCTAACATCCTTGTGGCTGATCTCAGTGTCAGCTTCATGCACCTGCCTCTTAACCTTTTCTACACTGGAAAAGTGGGCTCCTAGCCCCTTGGGATATACTAACCCTATTTTTAAAACCATGTATGGAGTCAGACCTCCACTTGTAGTTCATGTCAGCAATTAACCACCAGTTGCCATTATTTATTTATTTTATTTATTTATTTATTTATGTCTTTGCAAACAGTACATTGAGATTTTATATTTACAATAGTGGGTTGCAATGCAAAGAAAGCCTCTATTTTGGCTCTCAGTCCCAAATGTCCTTTAAAGTGAGACTCCAACCTGAGGAGTGTTCTAAGGGTCAACACCCCCCCCCCCCTCCATACCATGTCTGATCAACCAGGATGTTGGTGCTAGCCGCATAAAGTACATGTAAGCACCCCAGCCTAGCTGGTCAAGAACCAGCTTGAGGAACTTATCACATTCTCTTATCTAAACAATCAGAGATCGGTTGGTAATCCACTAAATGTATGGAGGGTGTTGAAAGGTCTTGGTCCCTTACACCTCGATTCCTCAGGTCTTTCCTTCAGTGTTCCCAAGTTGTTATCACTTGGGCCAAATTACCTATTTAAGTTAGTAGGTTGAACTCTAGCTCTTGGCTCTGCCTCAACTTTCGACTGACTGAGGTTAACTGCCAATCACATTTTCCTCCTAGTCCTAATGTATTATCTTTTTACCTCATCAACCATCTCCCACCAAGACATAATTATCATTATTATTATTCCTTTATCAAGAGCCCCTCATGGGCATCAGGGAACCTCTCCTTAGATCATTACATTATTATAATAAAAAAGAAGCGCTAAACCACAAGGGCTATATTGCTTAAATCATTACAATCATAGCTAGGCATTAAACCCATAAGGGCCATACCTCCTCAGATTATTATTATTATAATCAAGGGGAAGCGCTAAACCCGGAGGATTATACAGCGCCTGGGGGGGGGGGATGTGGAAGGCATTCAGGCTTAATTCGGGGAACTGGAGCACAGATCCAATTCCCTAAATCAAGAGCCCCTCACCAACATCAAGGAACCTTCCTTGAGGGGTTACCTCCTCAGAGAGATAGACCTTGTTTTATTTAAAAACAAGCGCCAATCCCGTATGAGTCATAAAGCTTCTGCAGAGAGTCAGGTTATACTGTGTCAGTGTCTAGTTCATTCCACAGCTTTACTGTTCTTACACCAAAGTTTATAATATTCTCACAAAAGTGTGATTCTTTTAGTTACAAAATGCTAAATCCACATACACAAAATGCTTTGTAATGCTTTGGACTCAGTTTGATGTGTGGTTTTCTGTTATAGCTTTCATTTTTATTATTAATTTCAATTATTATTATTAAAATCAAGGGGGAAGTGCTAATTATTATTATTATTATTATAATCAAGGAGGAAGCGCTAAACCCGGAGGATTATACAGCGCCTGGGGGGGGGGATGTGGAAGGCATTCAGGCTTAATTTGGGGAACTGGAGCACAGATCCAATTCCCTAAATCAAGAGCCCCTCACCAACATCAAGGAACCTTCCTTGAGGGGGGAAGTGCTAAACCAAGGATTATACAGCACCTGGGGGGGGGGTGGAAGCATTCAGCTTAATCCGGGGAACTGGAGCATAGATACAATTCCCTAAATCAAGAGCCCCTCACCAACATCAAGGAACCTTCCTTGAGGGGTATTAATTTCAAAAAATGTGCACCTCTCATTTTAATGTAATGTAGTGAGTATATTTATGCTGGGGAGGTAAGGATTCAAACCTTAGCCACTACTGGCCTTGCAGTTTTAACAAAGGTTTTGTCTAGCTTGCTGGATTCTCCTGTACCCTTCATATTTACTCTTGAAGCTCTGTATGAGAGCCTGTTTCCATCAATTTCTCTTGTAAATTCCACTTTATTTTCTCACCTAAAACTAGTACAGTATTGCTAAACCTTCCTGTGGCCTAGTTGAAATCACTCTGTATATGGGAATACCTAGGAGTACATGGGAAAGATATTATTATTAGTGCAATAAAAAACTAAGCACTAAATGGAGAAAGTAGAAAACATCTGACAGTTTATATCTAGGATATGTGCAAAGAACTATAATTATCTAGCTCCTATTTCTGTTTTGATAGTTTAAGAGAAAGCTCTCTTTCCATCCTATGGCCACACTGCCAGCCTGCAACAGTGGTCAAGACATAGCTATGAAAAATGTGAATGGATATTTAATAAGACAAGTGGAAGCAGAATGGTAATTACTGTACTACCTTACCATACTACTTGTACAACTTCAGCTACTACTATAAAACCACCAATACTATAATTGTTCATTGTAAGGTTGTTTCTGAACTGATATATCTAGTCAATTGCTGCATTATATTTAGTCAAACTACATTGTATCTAGTCAGCTACTGCACTGTATCTAGTCAGCTACTGCATTGTATCTAGTCAGTCCCTGCACTGTATCAAATCAGCCCTGATGTTGTATTTAGTCACCTATTGCATTGTATTCAAATGAATTCTATATTTTAAGTGCTCATTAAACTAGTTCTTATATTACTGTGGAGATGCATATATGTGCATGCACATGCATTATTATTATAACAAAAGAGAAGCGCTAAACCACAAGGGCTATACAGCGCTATTCATGCACATGCAGTGTGTTCATGCATGTACGTGAGTCCATGTGCACTGGTACTCATGCACGTGTGTATATGATTAAAATACAAATTTAAATTGTATCCAGTCATGACTTCAATTATAAAAAAAAAAAATTAAATGATGATTATTGATTTACATGTATAAACAGTAAGACTTAAATTTATTTTGTAATTTAATCATACTTTCACTCATGGAATGATCAATTACACAGGTACATTTTGTGTAATGAATGCAAATAACAGCATAAACAAGTGCATTACCATATGAAGGAATACCAAACCTGTTGGGGATCATACATTATTATTATTATAATCAAGGAGGAAGCGCTAAACCTGGAGGATTATACAGAGCCTGGGGGGGGGATGTGGAAGGCATTCAGGCTTAATTCGGGGAATTGGAGCACAGATCCAATTCCCTAAATCAAGAGCCCCTCACCAACATCAAGGAATCTTCCTTGAGGGGTGGGGATCATACAGCATCTGGGGAAATGGGAGGTAATCAGGTTTGATCCAAGGGAATGGAAAGTAGCTCCATTCCCTTGGTATCAAGAGCCCTGCATTAGAATCCTGGAACCCCTCTTAAAGAGAATGTCAAGCAATGCCACATTAAAACTTTCCCATTCTTGCTTTATGGTGTTATCTGATCTACTAACACATAATCAGGGATAAAATTTTATAATATTCTTGATGCTATATTAACTGCACGGCTTTATTACTAATTGATACTGATACATTGTTTTATATATTCCATTCATGTGGGTAATTCAGTACTGAAATGTCTATAAAATTTTGGATGAAGCTCTTATATCTTTAATGTTATCTAAAATCAAGGTTGAATAAACATGTGTATAAATGCAGAAAGTAATGTGTGCCACTTGGCCTCAGTCACTCAAAAGAAGTTACCTGGTTTACTTACTTCACTGCTGAACCCTAGTACAGTTTAGTTATACATTAATACTACGTATTATTATATTCTCAATGAACTGCTAAACCCATAGCGATCACTTGGCTCTTTGTCATATGTTAAATTTTCAAAAATCCTCATTCTTGTAAAGTGTAGGGCATTTCCCATTCTTGGCTTGCATTTACTCAGTCACATGTCCTTTTCTTATTTCTCAGATATTTACCATACTAATCCTTGTTCATTTCCAGTTCACCAAGTGTCAATTCTCAGTACACATTACAGCACAGTATTGTGTAAATCTTGATTAAAGGTTTAAAAATATCAATGCAAACACAATAATCACATCAGGTTGAAATGTCTTTTGATTCTACATAAGGTCACCCCCTCAAGCAGCAGATGCTTGCATATGGAATGAGGCATCAAAGATACAAGAGTACAACTGTGCTAATTGTGGATAAATGACATTACAGTATCTGTCCTAGAGCTTATTTCTCTAGTTATTCAGACATGCCTGTCATCAGATATCTGATCCACATGATCCATACAGGAGTCAACAAAATCCCAGGTCTTTGGTGAATGAATAGCCACCTTGAAATGATACATAACTACAGTTTTATTACTATGACTACAGTATTGGAAAAGGAGCAAATAATTCTTACCTCATTCAATACCCATTAATATACTACATATGTAATTAATTTATGGAATAAATAAAAATGCTACCTATTTGTTTTATTAAACAATACATCAATTACATAAGCCTTATTTCTAGTGTATGTCACTGGATTACACATTAAGTAACAAAAATACTGTGGTGGGGATGATTTACAACACTTTCAATAATCAACCAAACTCATTAAAAATATTATGCACATACAGTACTCTCATTACTCCATCTTATGTGTTCAGTATCTGGATGGTGACTGCACTATAACGTTACCCAGAAATCATATCCAGTATGTATACATCTTTTAAGAGAGTGGTGAAGCAATGTAAAAAGAGAGCAAATGAGAGAGTGGGTGAGATGTTATCAACAAATTTTGTTGAAAATAAGAAAAAGTTTTGGAGTGAGATTAACAAGTTAAGAAAGCCTAGAGAACAAATGGATTTGTCAGTTAAAAATAGGAGAGGAGAGCTATTAAATGGAGAGTTAGAGGTATTGGGAAGATGGAGGGAATATTTTGAGGAATTGTTAAATGTTGATGAAGATAGGGAAGCTGTGATTTCGTGTATAGGGCAAGGTGGAACAACATCTTGTAGGAGTGAGGAAGAGCCAGTTGTGAGTGTGGGGGAAGTTCGTGAGGCAGTAGGTAAAATGAAAGGGGGTAAGGCAGCCGGGATTGATGGGATAAAGATAGAAATGTTAAAAGCAGGTGGGGATATAGTTTTGGAGTGGTTGGTGCAATTATTTAATAAATGTATGGAAGAGGGTAAGGTACCTAGGGATTGGCAGAGAGCATGCATAGTTCCTTTGTATAAAGGCAAAGGGGATAAAAGAGAGTGCAAAAATTATAGGGGGATAAGTCTGTTGAGTATACCTGGCAAAGTGTATGGTAGAGTTATTATTGAAAGAATTAAGAGTAAGACGGAGAATAGGATAGCAGATGAACAAGGAGGCTTTAGGAAAGGTAAGGGGTGTGTGGACCAGGTGTTTACAGAGAAACATATAAGTGAACAGTATTTAGATAAGGCTAAAGAGGTCTTTGTGGCATTTATGGATTTGGAAAAGGCGTATGACAGGGTGGATAGGGGGGCAATGTGGCAGATGTTGCAGGTGTATGGTGTAGGAGGTAGGTTACTGAAAGCAGTGAAGAGTTTTTACGAGGACAGTGAGGCTCAAGTTAGAGTATGTAGGAAAGAGGGAAATTATTTCCCAGTAAAAGTAGGCCTTAGACAAGGATGTGAGATGTCACCGTGGTTGTTTAATATATTTATAGATGGGGTTGTAAGAGAAGTAAATGCGAGGGTCTTGGCAAGAGGCGTGGAGTTAAAGGATAAAGAATCACACATAAAGTGGGAGTTGTCACAGTTGCTCTTTGCTGATGACACTGTGCTCTTGGGAGATTCTGAAGAGAAGTTGCAGAGATTGGTGGATGAATTTGGTAGGGTGTGCAAAAGAAGAAAATTGAAAGTGAATACAGGAAAGAGTAAGGTTATGAGGATAACAAAAAGATTAGGTGATGAAAGATTGGATATCAGATTGGAGGGAGAGAGTATGGAGGAGGTGAATGTATTCAGATATTTGGGAGTGGACGTGTCAGCGGATGGGTCTATGAAAGATGAGGCGAATCATAGAATTGATGAGGGGAAAAGGGTGAGTGGTGCACTTAGGAGTCTGTGGAGACAAAGAACTTTGTCCTTGGAGGCAAAGAGGGGAATGTATGAGAGTATAGTTTTACCAACACTCTTATATGGGTGTGAAGCATGGGTGATGAATGTTGCAGCGAGGAGAAGCTGGAGGCAGTGGAGATGTCATGTCTGAGAACAATGTGTGGTGTGAATATAATGCAGAGATTTCGTTGTTTGGAAGTTAGGAGGAGGTGCGGGATTACCAAAACTGTTGTCCAGAGGGCTGAGGAAGGGTTGTTGAGGTGGTTCGGACATGTGGAGAGAATGGAGCGAAACAGAATAACTTCAAGAGTGTATCAGTCTGTAGTGGAAGGAAGGCGGGGTAGGGGTCGGCCTAGGAAAGGTTGGAGGGAGGGGGTAAAGGAGGTTTTGTGTGCGAGGGGCTTGGACTTCCAGCAGGCATGCGTGAGCGTGTTTGATAGGAGTGAATGGAGACAAATGGTTTTTAATACTTGACGTGCTGTTGGAGTGTGAGCAAAGTAACATTTATGAAGGGGTTCAGGGAAACCGGCAGGCCGGACTTCAGTCCTGGAGATGGGAAGTACAGTGCCTGCACTCTGAAGGAGGGGTGTTAATGTTGCAGTTTAAAAACTGTAGTGTAAAGCACCCTTCTGGCAAGACAGTGATGGAGTGAATGATGGTGAAAGTTTTTCTTTTTCGGGCCACCCTGCCTTGGTGGGAATCGGCCAGTGTGATAATAAAAATAAATAAATAATTTCTTTCAACATACCAGCCATATCCCACCGAGGTGGGGTGGCCCAAAAGAAAAAACTAAGGTTTCTCCTTTTAAATTTAGTAATATATACAGGAGAAGGGGTTACTAACCCCTTGCTCCCGGCATTTTAGTCGCCTCTAACGACACGCGTGGCTTACAGAGGAAGAATTCTGTTCCACTTCCCCATGGAGATAAGAGGAAATAAACAGGAACAAGAATTAGAAAGAAAATAGAAGAAAACCCACGTATGTGTAGTGTGACCTAAGTGTAAGTAGAAGTAGCAAGACGTACCTATAATTTTGCATATTTATGAGACAGACAAAAGAAACCAGCAATCCTACCATCATGTAAAACAATTACAGGCTTTCGTTTTACACTCACTTGGCAGGATGGTAGTACCTCCCTGGGCGGTTGCTGTCTACCAACCTACTACCTACTCTCATATCTCACAATAAAATCTTAAAAGTGAAGTGCCAGTTGGAATAAAGTCACAAAACTTTTCCTCACATGGACGATAAAATGCTACATTTCATTTTTTTATAAGAATATTCTGCTTTAAATGTTAGCTTGTATAAGGCTTGAGAGTGCTCCTCTGGCTAAAACAGGAGGATTGCCTTTCCAAAAAGATTTGAATTTTTCTGTTTAATATAAAGGTTATATCCCTGTCCAAGATGCTAGGCTCAACCATATTTAAAATGCTAGACAATTTTACTCAAGGTAATGAAATGCTTGAATATTGAATTAAGTTACATTCCTCATCTTCAGCTCAACATCATTATGATTTGCAGTCAGTCCATTAGCAATCATGATTATCAAACTCAGCTAGTCAATTACTGCATTCATGAAAAAAAAGTGCTAAACCTGTGTGGGTCAGATCACTTAGCCAGTCACTGCTCAGACAATTTGATTTATCCATCCCTTTTCTGAAGGAAAATACATAAAGCTACTAAAACGAGCATTAATATAATAGTTTAATAAAGGGAACATACATATTTATTAGGGAGCATATATCAAATGAAATTTTAACTTCTAAATATCAACAACATGCATAAGCTGGGATACTAAAGCTGAAATATCCTTGTCCATATCCATGAGTAAACCAGTGTTTGCAGTATTAGTTGCTATTACTGTCACAACCATCGGTAACTTGTTGAAATGCACAACCTGCAGATGTGGAAGGAGGAAAAATTTATTTTAGTATACAGCAAATCTAAATTAATAGTACAATTTTCTGACGCTTCATTTGCTTTTACAAACTAATAAACAATTTCAGACATTTCAAAAATGCTAGCCAATTAGGCTACCATTAACCCTTAAACTGTCCAAACATAGATCTACGTTCACGTATGTAGCGCTCCGACCTTGATTTTCCCTATTTGAAAGCATGTAAAAAAAACGCAGATCTATGTTCGGAGCCTGCCGCACGTCAATGTATATCTACGTTTGGACAGTTTAAGGGTTAAACAGCTTATGTGGCTAATTTGTTTAATCTTTCTTCCTAACTTTGTCTATATTTTCAACTAAGACTTTAGAAAAACTTACTTCTCAGCACATTCCATTTAAATTCATACATTACTGTTCTTACTGTACTGCTGTACAGTAATAACTGATTACGAGTAAGTGTTTTTAGGTCTATGCACAAACATTTCTGACTTGCATGAACATGGCTATTAATAAAATATACACTAGGAAGCTTGAGTGGCAATGGTGAAAGTGGCTGACAGAACCTAACATTTTGGACAGTTTTTTAGCCGAAACTTTGGCCAGGTTGACATGGGGTGGGCCTAATACCTGAGGTGATTGGGAGTAGAGGAATGCAGAATTGAGTTAACCAGTTTTTGGAAGCCCATAAATATGTTGCTAAAAAGTTGTTCTCCATGGGGAAGTGGAACAAAATTCTTCCTCCGTATGCCATGTGTGTCATAAGAGGCAATTAAAATGCTGGGAGCGAGGGTCTAGTAACCCATACTCCTGTATGTTTTACTAAATTTAAAGAGAGAAACTTCAGTTTTTCTTTTTGGGCCACCCTGCCTCGGTGAGATATGGCCGATTTATTGAAAGAAGCAAAAAGTGGTAATCACATTAAGGATTTCTTTGCGTACTGTGTCTTATGCTGTCCACTTGTTGGTTTGATGGGTATACTGTACCAGTATTCAGTACCCAACTGTATCAGCTTAGTGTCTGATAAGGAGGATTTCAATACATTCATGCATAAAATGTTCATCAACTTGGCAAGAACATAATTTTGCACTATATAGCATACTTACCTGGTAGTTTCCATATATACACACCATCTTGTGATTCTTGCCCATGCCCAGTTTACCAGCTTGGTCTGTCGCCATACTAAATGTCGAGATAAAGTTTGGTCGCATTGCTAGTTCTGGCACTTCATCTGCTGCAACTAAGCAAAATATTTTTAATAACTTTCAGCAAAGTAAAAAAAAATACATTCCTTAGGAACAATCAGAATACCATGATTGGAACAATACACAAAAAAATTGAACAAAAGAGAAAGAAACTTATAATGACATTTTGGTCTGACTTGGACCATTAACTAGTCACACACTGTTAATGGCTCAAGTCAAGTTGCACCAAAATGTTGTCATAAGTTTATTTCCCCTGTGTGTGGGTTATTTGTGAATAATACATTCATTTACTGTTTTGCTCCATTTCAGATCTCACCAAATTTTAATTCAAGTCAACATATGCATATGTCACTGAAAGTAGGAAAATATGAAAAATCCTTCCTCGATATTCAGGATATCTGATAATGGTAAACTTTATTTGAAACACTGTCATTGAAGTTGATTGTTATTGCAAATGTGACCTACAAAACAAAAAAAAGAAAAACCATTTTCACCATTTGGCCTGGTCTCAGACCGGGCCGGTGGGGGGTCCAACCTCCGAAACCTTCTCCAGGTATACAGAAAACTTGTAATTTGTGTAACCATGACTCTCATTTTTCAATATATATAGCTTGCTGTATAAATTTTGTATAAAATATCAAATTTCCCTTTAAGTGCAGATCTGCTGAGTCATACACACACAAGTCTGGCAAATTAGTTACATCTGTCCCAGAGGGGAACACAAAAACAAATGCTCTATGTGATTTCTGGCATTCAGAAACCAAGACAAATGAGAGATTATTGCCTTAGGTTGTAAGTTAATTTTAAGGCTTCCTAAAATGCTCTGCAAAACCAGGGCCTTCTACTGAGTATGCCAATCATGTTAACTAATTCTATATCACTTGTATATACAGTATAAAGAATGGAATTAAAAATCGTCAATTTAGAATTTTTTTTAATACACATATTCATATCTAAATATCTATTTCTGAAATAAAAATGATTAATGAAAATTTAATAACAAGAGCACCTTATGTTGGTTAAAAGGACAAGTGTAACTAATGTGACATTTTATTGTGGCAACGTTTCACTCTCCAGGAGCTTTGTCAAGCTGTTACATAATGACTTGACAAAACTCTTGGAGAGCAAAACATTGCTGCATAAAATGTCACATTAGTTCCACTTGTGTCCTTTTACTTAACATATTGTCAGTAATTCTACATTATTACAAGAGCACATTGCATAAGATCATTTATACTTCATTATGTTTGAGACTACTTACCTTTTAGTATTGGTACTCCATCACGATCTGTTACGACAATACCGAGAACATCTTCAGTACTGAAAATAGAGAAATTCAGTTATAACAGGTTAGTTTAATAAAGTCTATATTGCAAAAGTCAGTCAAATGCACATACTAAGTTCATTAAAAAAAAGTACATTATAAAAAGCATATGCATATTCCTTATCTCTGTGCTGGATGGATAAAATCACAAGTGGGGCAAAGTGTATCCTCATAAAAGTATAATACACAATGATGGATATGTTTCATTTATGTGCATTTTTTAATTTATAGTAATTCTTCCCTCAAATTTATACATATTAGCCTCAAGATCTAACATTCTTGCCCATTATACTTAAACTTGATTGACTGCTAAAAAGTGGAGTACAGTATATTATGCAATTAGGGTGACTGACTTGCATAAACTACGTACTTTAAAGAAAGTCCCTTATGATGCAGGGTATTTCGGGCAATCTTAAAACTAAATTATGATTATAAGTATGTGAGAATAGAAATAAAACAAAACAAAAAATAAGTTAACAAAATAATTATTTAATGAATAGGATGGTAAGAGGTAGGAAGAACAGCGCTTACAATATGGAGAGGGGATGGGTATGTTTTAGTTTAAAGAGTTATTTGAACTGTGTGCGTGTGTACTTCTGGAAAGACAGCTACTGAATGAACAATGGTGAATGAGTTTCCTCTTTTGGGTCATCCTGACTTAGTGGAAGATGATCATCGTGGTACAGAAATTAACCTGTAAACGGTCCAAACGAATATACAGTATACGTTTTTTCAACATTTGAAAGTATGTAAAAAAACGTAGATCTTTTTGTTTTTTACATTTGAAAATGTGTAAAAAAACTTTGATCTACTTTTTTTTTGTTATATTTGAAAATATGTAAAAAAAAAAACGTAGATCTACTTTTGTAGCACTACACATGTGAACGTAGATCTGCTTGGACCGTTTACGGGTTAAAGATGGATAATGGTAAAAATATGATATGCAGTATAGATTCACAAGTCTAACAAGTATAAATGCCATCTAAAATTTATTACAGTATTGCTCAGTATTTCATTGCAGTACAGTATTTTGTTACAAAATAAAAATAAAATTAAAAACTTGCCTGTTCATCAAATCAAGTAGATATTTCTTCATCTCCTGAAAAGATTAAATAAATTATAGAATTACACATGTAATTAAAGTTTAAATAATGCAAAGATACAGGTAAACTTGCCCTATACTTTACCACACACACTATATGCTACAAACATGCAAAAATTTCCCATTATAAATATTTACCAGCATTTTATGTCTTATTCCTTAGATAAAGAGCCCCTCACTAGCAGCAAGGAACCTTCTTGAGGGGTGTAAGTTTACTTAGGCACAGGTACACAGAAATATAATTATCAGCGTAAATAACCTAGATAACAAAGCCAAAGTGATTTATTTCCATTACAATAAAGAACTTCATTTATTTGTGTAGTAGGTATATAGGCCTGGTGGCAAAAGCTCTTGTTTCACACTCTGAGGGTCCGAGTTTGATTCCCGGCGAGGGTTGAAACATTGGGCGTGTTTCCTTACACCGGTTGTCTATGTTCACCCATCAGTAATAATGGGTACCTGCGTATAAATCGACTGGTGTGGGTCACATCCTGAAGCAAAACTGACATAATTTGCCCAAAATGCTCTGACTAGCTTGTGCTAGTAGGTCTTACGTTGTGTCCTTCCTTAAGTGAATATGACCGGACCTGACTGGGTTGGGTCATTTGCTTAAGCCAGTGGGAGACTTGGACCTGCCTCGCATGGGCCAGTAGGCCTGCTACAGTGTTCCTTATTTCTCTACACATATGCTGCTATGTATGATAATCTATGTAACTGTATTTGTGTATACCTGAATAAACTTACTTATGTTCTTATAACATGCGGTTTTCTATATAGTAATACGTCATTGATGTCAGCTAGGCCTGTATACCTTGTACATGTACTTGTATTATTATTATTATTATTATTATTATTATTATTATTATAAAAAAGAAGCACTAAACCACAAGGGCTATACAGTCATGTACTTGTAGAAATAAAGATATATTATTATTATTATTAGTTTTATTTAAAATATTATTAAGGCCCGGTGGCCTGGTGGCTAAAGCTCCCGCTTCACACACGGAGGGCCCGGGTTCGATTCCCGGCGGGTGGAAACATTCAACACGTTTCCTTACACCTGTTGTCCTGTTCACCTAGCAGCAAATAGGTACCTGGGTGTTAGTCGACTGGTGTGGGTCGCATCCTGGGGGACAAGATTAAGGACCCCAATGGAAATAAGTTAGACAGTCCTCGATGACGCACTGACTTTCTTGGGTTATCCTGGGTGGCTAACCCTCCGGGGTTAAAAATCCAAACGAAATCTTATCTTATCTTATCTTATCACAAGGAAGGCCACTAACATGCTGTGCATTTCGGGTATTGGGATTCTTACTTGATTTAGAAAAGTCATAAGGTATACATAAGTAATTAAACCATATGATATATTTACATTTTAACATTAATACTTACAAACTGCATATAGATATATTATTATTACATTAACAGGGAAGCTCTACACTCGTAAGGGTCATACAGAACCCAGGATATTGGAAGTGTACAGAGTTATTAAGTTAATCTGAGGAAGGAAAGCTCCAGTTCCTCAGATCAAGACATTCCCCAGCAAAGAGATACAACCTTGACTCAAAAATTATATCAAATATACAAAAAAAAAAAAAAAATTTGATGACTTAACCTAGGATATCCAGGCAATTCAATACTCTAAATTCATATGTACAAATCATTTCATAGCATCAAATGAAGGTCAAACACAACTTCATTACTGTGTTAATTAAATCTACTACCAGAAGTAAAATTTAATTACATTACTGTTAACAAAGTATAAAATAAGAGCATGAAGCAGCACAAAATATCATACCTCTGCCATTTCATGAAGTGCAATGAGTGAATTTGATCTTATCTCTCCTTCCAAAATATCGCCTCCTTGTTCTTCAATAGGCTTAAAGTCTGTTACCTGACTTAGTGGTCTTAATTGAGAAAATATTGACTAAGAACTCGTGACTTCCAAAAGTCAGGGGGTCCAAGTCAGCCTCAGTCATTAGCGAAATGTTCACATGCAATTCGACTGGAATTGCCATAGTTAAAAGAAATTAACGAAATTAACACTTAATTTATGTATTATTTCAACCCGTCTATTACCTAATATAGGCTAGATTTTTACAGCTTTATTTGTTATAAGCCCCAGTGTCTTTTCCGTAGTTGATACTGATGATTTTTTATTTTATTACCCTATTTACGTCACTAATAGTTATGAATACATAAGAATTTACTTTACTTAGCATTTATATTATTCAATCATCATTATAACATCAGACATGCATTGTTATTCTAAAAATATTGCTGGTATTACTGTTAATTTTGTTCATTTTGGATATTTTTAATTAATAACATCCATCTTGACGAAAATAATATGTACCATTATTATTATAATCAATAATGTATTATTTTTAGTATTGTATAACTACTGTTAATGATACTTTGAGTAAATTTTGGTATTGAATGAACTACAACAATCAGCTAAATGCATCAGTCAAGTACAACATCTCTATCGCTAATTTTCCTCCCGAATGCTTATAAACGAAAACTAAACTAAACTAATAAAAAACCAACATTATTACACACATTAACGGGCCACACAAGCAAAAAGAATTAGCATGGTAGTCCCTGGATAGATAGATGGTATTGTGTTGCCTGATAGACAGTGGCAGCAGATCAGCTGTTGGGGAAACTTGAGGATTTTGTGAAAATGTTGTCTTCCCTGGCCAAGACCCTCGCCTCGGTGTGTGAGCAGTGATATTAGGTGTTAATTAGTGCATCTTGGAGGGGAAACAATAATGGTGGCTACGAGGGTGGAGACATTCAATTCCTTGGATTAAAATTCCTCCCCCTCCCCCACCGGCATCAGGGAGGCAGACATGAATCATTATTTAAGTTATCTTATCTGAATTTATAGTTAATTGGGAAGCCAGGGCAGCAGCATAGACCTAGAAAGTCTTCATATAACTGACAGGGTTAAGAGGCACCTAAGTTCCCCCGTTTAATAATATGTTAATTTTTCCACTATAATCTACCTTGTCCATAATTACTATAACATTTATTTTGTCTCTTTCGTAAAGTGAAGTCCAGGATCTTTACTTAATTCATGGTATAACTCCACAAATGTTTGAGGACAGTTCCCCTCAAGGAAGGTTCCTTGATGTTGGTGAGGGGCTCTTGATTTAGGGAATTGGATCTGTGCTCCAGTTTCCCGAATTAAGCCTGAATGCCTTCCACATCCCCCCCCCCCCCAGGTGCTGTATAATCCTCCGGGTTTAGCGCTTCCCCCTTGATTATAATAATAATAATAATAATTTGAGGACAGTTGTGTCTGAGCAAAGTTGCAATATAATTATCCTCATTATTATTATAATCATGGGGGAGCGCTAAACCCGTAGGATTATACAGCGCATGTAGGGGGGATAGAAGGTATTCAGGCTCGATTCAGGGAACCGGAGCACAAATCCAATTCCCTAGATCAAGAGCCCCTCATGAGCATCGGAACCTCCCTTGAGGGGACAATTATCCTCAAAGATTTGTTAGGTTATACCATGAATTAAGGAAAGATCCTGGACTTCACTTTATGAAACAAGGTAAATGCAATAGTAATTATGGACAAGGTAGATTATAGTGGAAAAATGAACGTATTAGAAGACGGAGGAATTTATGTGCCTCTTAACCTTTCTATAATATCAATGTTGGCACAGCTCGGATTTTTCTTATCCCTAAGTAATTATTAAGGTTCTATTGTCAGAACTCCATTAACCTATAAACAAAAATGCATTTATTGCATGAGACTTGGTGTATTCTTTGTGTCTCATTTGAAAATTTTGTGTAGTTTCTAATAAGACACAAATTATTTTCTTTACTTTTTTTTCTATACATTCATCCATTCATGTTACATGACTATACACAAGACTAACATGAAGGAACACGAGTAGGTCTACTGGCCAGTAGGTCCAGCCCATATTTTAAGCTACCCAGAGTTCCTTTAGGGCTTCTTCTTAATTATAATAATAATACCCAGAGTTCCTGTCTCAATAATGTTAACTTGGGAGTTTCGTCCACTCATCCACAACTCTCACCAAACTTTTGCTCTGATATATTCCAAAATATAAATTTGTCCAACTTGAAGGTATTTCTGCAAGTCCTGTCTTGGGTATTTTCAGAACGTTGGTTTAAAAAGACACGTAAGCAAACACTAGGACGTATTTATTAGAAAACACTTTGGTCCCGGGACCTTGATCACTTATAACACACGAGTTACATGACCCGTTACCTACCTGTCCTCATTCCAATATGGCATTCTTAAGGTCACCATGTGTTGCTCATACCTCACCCCTCCTATATATACTGTACTGTCATTTTAGCCTCAGTATGTTAGTGATCAAGGACCCAGGACTGAAACATTTTTTAATAAATATGTCCTAGTGTTTGCTTATGTATCTTTTTAAACCAGTTTGTTGGTATCATTGTTTATATCCCCTTTATTCCTGTTTTCCATTTGCATTCATTTTTTTTTATTAACACACTAGCTGTTTTCCACCAAGGCAGGGTGACCTGATAAAGGAAGAAACACTTTCATCATTATTCACTCCATCAGTCTTGCCAGAAGCATGCGTACATTACATTTAAAAAACTGTAACATATCAACACCCCCTCCTTCAGATCGCAGGCACTGTACTTCCTTCCTCCAGGACTCAAGTCCAGCTAAACGGTTTCCCTGAATCTCGTTTTCCATTTGCACGCTTCATACCCTCCCTAATTCTACTTTACAGAGTGCATTATTGATTGGTTGAGATGTGCTTCACAACAAAAATAAATGTACTCTTTTTGCTAGTACAGTCAGCTCTCATAAAGTTCTTATACATAGTATGATTTGAATAAAGTGTAAGAAAAACTTGTCAGTGCTCAATGATAACCCATATGGAGACAAACTCGGAAGATAAATTGGTCTGTATAACTTAATTTTTCTCTTTGAGCAGAGTACCATGATAATTATTACATTCAGGGAAGACCCCTCAAGGGAGGTTTCTTGACGCTGGTGAGGGGCTCTTGATATAGGGAATTGGATCTCTGCTCCGGTTCCCTGAATTGAGCCTGAATGCCTTCCATTCGCCCCCCTCCCTTTCACGTGTGCTGTGTAATCCTACGGGTTTAGTGCTCCCCCATGATTATAATAATACATTCAAAGTGCTAAGCCTGTAGGGGTCATACATAACCTGGGGGAATGGGAAGTATTCAGGTTTGATCCAAGGAAGGGGAGGGCAGATCCAATTGGATGGATCATGAGTCCCTCACTGGCATCAAGGAATTTCTCTTGAGGACGAGCAGTACTGTACATGACATTGTGTAAGAGCCAGGCATAGGGTCTTGCATGCCCTCCTTGGTAGCAGTTTGTTTGCCTGTAAAGACACATTATCCTGGTATTCTTTATTTTTTCATTGATAGCAATAAGTTCTCCTCCATCCCTTAACAAGCATATACAGTACAAATCATGAGTTGCATGAGACATGGTAATTTTTTATTTAATCACAGGTGAGAGGTGTGCGCCACATCCACCGGAGTGCTGCTGCTTCTAGTGACGCCCTCTTTTCTGTAAGTACATACTACAGTAACTTTACACTTGTTAATTATTATAATTATTAATTATTATTATATAGAATAATTTTCCACATACCAACAGAACTACCAGAAACTCAAATTATAATGGACCTCAATTTAACGGGCTTCTGAAATGCAGGACAAAATCTACTAGGTGAATTTATTTGGAAATACAGTGGACCCCCGCTTAACGATCACCTCCCAATGCGACCAATTATGTAAGTGTATTTATGTAAGTGCGTTTGTACGTGTATGTTTGGGGGTCTGAAATGGACTAATCTACTTCACAATATTCCTTATGGGAACAAATTCGGTCAGTACTGGCACCTGAACATACTTCTGGAATGAAAAAATATCGTTAACCGGGGGTCCACTGTATTATGCAAAATCCATTGTCTGTTATTGTTATGCTCACAGCAAATCAAATCTTCTCTACATACCAGAATTTCCACTACCAACTACCTGCTTGCTCTGTTAGTCTTTTATATTGAGAGATTCAGTTAGGTTGATATTTGCCTTGTTTCTAATTGGTTGTATAATCTTACAGCATGTAGATACGCCCGAGAACAATGTTGACACTCCATTTGAGTTTACTCCAGAAAATTTAAAGGTGAGTGTATATGCTCTTAATAGTGTACAGGTGGTAAAATCTCAAGCTTGTGACTGGTTGGTTTTGGGTTCGTACATAATTTGGTCGGACTTTTTTGGGGGGTTATCCTTGGTAATTTACACACATGTTACTGTGTATGATAATTGTACTAATGTGGACCTGTATCTAAATGAACTTTCTTACATACTAACAATCAAAATATTTCTGTATGCACAGAATGTCCAGTCTGAGGGTTAAAGATTAGCATAGCATTAAATGCTGTTGATTTAATCATTAACTTAGTACATGATTGATTTCAGGTTTAATACTTGATCTTAGATACACAAAATTGTACTTTTTGTTTAATAAAAATCAATAGTACTATGCCAGATATATCTAACCAAATGGCTCAGGTTTGTATTATTTTTGTTTGATTTTGGCTTTGCTCATCAAATATAAGCATTGGGCTTGCTTAAGTGACAAATTTGTACTGGTTAAGATGCATTGACTTCGTATAATTGGTGAAATGCTGTATGTACTGTATTTAAAGCCAATTCCAGTTCCAGACTAATAAATAACCTATGCAGCAATTAATTTTTTTTTACTCCATAAACCTTGTTACCCATCTGTGCAAACATGTGTTTATGGTCATTTATGTAATTTTATTTGTTTGCATGTAGTACTGTACTGTGCTGTACTGTACTGTGTACATGAATTTTTTATGATTTTTTTTTACAGCGGGCAAAGGCAATTATGTCAATCTATCCAGATGGTCACAAAAAAGCGGCTGTTATTCCTTTATTGGATCTGGCACAACGTCAGGTTGGCAATTGGCTCCCAATATCGGCTATGCATGCAGTGGCAAGCTTGTTGCAGATGCCAAGAATGAGAGTTTATGAAGTTGCAACTTTCTACACTATGTTTGTGAGGTAATATTTTCTTCAAAATCTATAACAATTCACTTGTCAAGTATGTATAGGGTGCTGGGTCTGTGCAATGAACCCTTGATTTAAAGGACTTCAGAAATACAGGACAAAATCTGAGAACAATGGATAAAGTCTGTTGGTTACAAAACTGTCCATTATTGTTACGATGGCGAAATAATCCCATGTCCAGCCACCACAATCACCATCTGCCCTGCCTTAGTAGTTTGTTAAATTGAGGGTATACTGAGTAAATTTTTGACATGGCATGAATGAGTGATTTAACAGTTTTTAAATATAAATATTGTATTTTATCTCCAACTTTGAACCCCTCATGGGAGATTCCTTGATGTTTGAATATAATGATGGTATACAGTACCAACAGGTAGAAAAAGTAAGACACATGTGCATTAGTTAAGGTATCTTTATTCTGAAACATGGGTCCTACACAGTAGGCTTCATCAGTTGAATACATAGATTGCAAATGTGGGAACAGGAGAAGTAGGGAAAAGGAAATGATGTGATCAATCCATCTACCTTGAAGGAAGGAGTAGTTTGAAGTGGTTAGTCCCTTGGCCTGGAAAATGTGTTCATCTTCATAGTTTTGAACCATTATTTCAAGACTGAAGTTGAACTAATCTCTGGGTTGAGGGACTGACCACCTCATATTACTACTTCATGATAACATCATCATTACCTCTCTACTGCTTCTGCTGTCTCCATATTTGCAACCTCTGTATTCAACTGATGAAGCCTAATGTGTAGGCAAAATGTTTAAAAATTATAACTGTTGCGTATGCATCTTATTTACCCGGGTTCCTTGATGTCGGTGAGGAACTCTTGATCCAAGTGGACCTGACCTCTCTCTTCCCTGGATTGAACCCGATTACCTCCCATTCCCACAGGCACTGCATGATTCTTATGAGTTTAGCATTCCTCCCTGAATATAATAATAATGATAATATATAACTTTGTTTTTTATAACTTTGATGCAATTCCTCTAGAAATGTTCCCAAACAGCCAAAACTCAACAGAATCATCTATACCTTTTTTTTTTGTGTGTGTTTTCCCTATGCTTTCTTGGCACTTTTCCTATGTATTTGCCACTTTATCCTTTCTGTTTGACACTTAAAATGCCACTTGTTAGTGCTGTATTTTAATGGACTATGTGGACACTGTTTCAGGGACCCGGTTGGTAAATACCATGTCCAGGTATGTACCAACACCCCATGCTGGTTACGGGGATCGGATGACATTATGGCAGCAGTCCAGGAAAAACTTGGTATTAAAACAGGAGAGACGACAAAAGATGGCCTATTCACACTTTCCGAGATGGAGTGCCTTGGTGCCTGTGTTAATGCACCCATGATTCAGATCAATGATGACTATTATGTAAGTTTACCTTTGTTTTTAAAAGTAAGTGACTGTAGTCTACTGAGCCATATATGTTTTAGATTTACTTGTACTGTATACACAAGTGTTTATGTGTATTATTCAATTAAAAAATTAAATTTCTGTGATAAAACAATTGCATGGAAAAAAGGGCAATTCAGTATTATTGAAAAGAATTTTTCATTTGCTAGGCTGAAAGTTGCTTTTAGCTAAGGCCAAGCTTAACCTCCACAAGTAAACTTGTCAGAAATTTGGTTGTGGATCACTGAAGGTAAAGATGAATTCCTGATTATGTATTGTATGTAGATATGTTGATTATTAATTCATTGTTTTCAGGAAAACTTTTAAAAACATTAATGTTGAGTGAAAAATTAATTAGGCATACTTAATAGATGTAGCTGACAAATTCAGCTAAAATGAAATTGTGGTGGCATGCATTACCTATTCACATTAAAAAATTAAAGTTTGTATGGTTAGGTTTTATACAGTAGGGACAATTATAAGGTTTTCTAAATGATGGCTGTTTTTAAGGATGGAAGACTATGCATATGAGGTACTGTATATAAGGTCAAACTAGCTGGGTATTCCACGAGGAATGGAATGTTATAAAAGTCATTGTATCTTATTTATTGGAAGGTACAGAAAGGTATGCAAGAAAAAATATTGGACTCTTGATGGGTCACTGAAGATCTAATGGAATATCTGTATCAACACTAAGAAGAATTTGCTCACCCAGTGGTGTTCCTATGTATGCAAGACACTTAGATTGCTTGATGTAAGTATGTGATGATGATGCATTGTCATTCAAGTTTGTTTTTGTCCATATTTATTTTCTTACAGGAAGATCTTCAGGTATCAGATACACAAGAAATTTTAGATACTTTGGCTGCTGGGAAGAAGCCTAAAGCTGGCCCCCGAAATGGTCGCTTTGCTGCTGAACCCCTTGGAGGCCTTACCTCTCTCACTGGTCCCCCTCCAGGACCAGGTTTTAAGGTTTGTACTCGTCAGTGTAATCATCTTTACTCATCTTTATTCTAGAACAGCCACAGTAGTTTTTTTTTTGGGGGGGGGGGGAAGGGGGCTCTTACCTCTTGAGCTAACAAAACTGAATTATTTCTGTCCCCCCTGTATTAAAAATGAATAATTAGAATTTCATGTCCAGGAATCTCAATTTTCAGTAAATCATGATTGAAATATTGTATTTTAGTCCTAACTGCACAGGATAGTGACCAGTCAATCAAATTGGCATTTATTATTTCTGAGACAGGCCCTAGTATTGCTAAATATAATGGGACCTTTACACTCCTAGAAGCATTGCTTTCATAAATAATAGCATGGCAGAAGGCCTTCTGACCCATGCTATGCCGATTATGCTCTACCAGTCATACAGAACTCTTATTGCTAAACCATTTTGGAGCGAGTTAAACAAGTTAAGAAAGCCTAGGGAATGAATGGATTTGTCAGTTAAAAACAGAGTAGGGGAGTTAGTAGATGGGGAGATGGAGGTATTGGGTAGATGGTGAGAATATTTTGAGGAACTTTTAAATGTCGATGAAGAAAGGGAGGCGGTAATTTCATGCACTGGCCAGGGAGGTATACCATCTTTTAGGAGTGAAGAAGAGCAGGATGTAAGTGTGGGGGAGGTGCATGAGGCATTACATAGAAAGAAAGGGGGTAAAGCAGCTGGAACTGGCGGGATCATGACAGAAATGTTAAAAGCAGGGGGGACATAGTGTTGGAGTGGTTGATATTTTTGTTTAATAAATGTATGAAAGAGGGGAAGGTACCTAGGGATTGGCAGAAAGCATGTATAGTCCCTTTATATAAAGGGAAGGAGGACAAAAGAGATTGTAAAAATTATAGAGGAATAAGTTTACTGAGTATACCAGGAAAAGTGTATGGTAAGGTTATTATTGAAAGAATTAGAGGTAAGACAGAATGTAGAATTGCAGATGAGCAAGGAGGTTTTAGAGTGGGTAGGGGATGTGAAGATCATGTTTACATTGAAACATATATGTAAGCAGTATTTAAATAAAGGAAGGGAAGTTTTTATTGCATTTATGGATTTAGAAAAGGCATATGATAGAGTGGATAGGGGAGTAATGTGGCAGATGTTTCAAGTATATGGAATAGGTGGTAAGTTACTAAATGCTGTAAAGAGTTTTTATGAGGATAGTGAGGCTCAGGTTAGGGTGTGTAGAAGAGAGGGAGATTACTTCCTGGTAAAAGTAGGTCTTAGACAGGGATGTGTAATGTCACCATGGTTGTTTAATGTATTTATAGATGGGGTTGTAAAAGAAGTAAATGCTAGGGTGTTTGGGAGAGGGGTGGGATTAAATTGGGGAATTAAATACAAAATGGGAAGTGACACAGTTACTTTTTGCTGATGATACTATGCTTATGGGAGATTCTAAAGAAAAATTGCAAAGGTTAGTGGACGAATTTGGGAGTGTGTGTAAAGGTAGAAAGTTGAAAGTGAACATAGAAAAGAGTAAGGTGATGAGGGTATCAAATGATTTAGATAAAGAAAAAATGTGAATGTTTTCAGATATTTGGGAGTTGACGTGTCACCGGATGGATTTATGAAGGATGAGGTTAATCATAGAATTGATGAGGGGAAAAAAGGCAAGTGGTGCATTGAGGTATACGTGGAGGCAAAAAACGTTATCTGTGGAGGCAAAGAAGGGAATGTATGAAAGTATAGTAGTACCAACACTCTCATATGGGTGTGAAGCTTGGGTTGTAAATGCTGCATCGAGGAGGCGGTTGGAGGCAGTGGAGATGTCCTGTCTAAGGGCAATGTGTGGTGTAAATATTATGCAGAAAATTCGGAGTGTGGAAATTAGGAGAAAGTGTGGTGTTAATAAAAGTATTAGTCAGAGGGCTGAAGATGGTTTGTTGAGGTGGTTTGGCCATTTAGAGAGAAAGGAGCAAAGTAGAATGACATGGAGAGCATATAAATCTGTAAGGGAAGGAAGGCGGGGTAGGGGTTGTCCTCGAAAAGGTTGGAGGGGAGGGGGTAAAGGTTTTGTGGGCGAGGGGCTTGGACTTCCAGCAAGCGTGCGTGAGCATGTTGGATAGGAGTGAATGGAGACGAAAGGTATTTGGGACCTGACAAGCTGTTGGAGTGTGAGCAGGGTAACATTTAGTGAAGGGATTCAGGGAAACCGGTTATTTTATATAGGCGGACTTGAGTCCTGGAAATGGGAAGTACAATGCCTGCACTCTAAAGGAGGAGTTTGGGATATTAGCAGTTTGGAGGGATTTGTTGCGTATCTTTATACGTACGTATATACTTCACCCTGCCTCGGTGGGAGACGACCAACTTGTTGAAAAAAAAAAAAAAAAAAATATATACTTCTAAGCTGTTGTGTTCTGAGCACCTCTGCATAAACAGTGATTATGTGTGAGTGAGGTAAAAGTGTTGAATGATGATGAAAGTATTTTCTTTTTGGGGATTTTCTTTCTTTTTGGGGGTTTTCTTTCTTTTTGGGGATTTTCTTTCTTTTTGGGGATTTTCTTTCTTTTTGGGGATTTTCTTTCTTTTTGGGTCATCCTGCCTCGGTGGGAGACAGCCAACTTGTTAAAAAAAAAAAAAATATGGTACTAGTTATGTTATAATTTATTTTTTAGGTTCGTGATGATTTATGAAGTACACTATACATACTATGTATAACGGGACTGTGGAAGTCGGCATTGGCGATTATATCTGCACTGGTTTGTAAATGTATGGTGATTTTTGCAGTTAAATAATAAAGTTAGATTTCTGTAAATACTGTAGTAAAATAAAATTGTAATCAATTGATTTCATATTGTTTAGCCTGTGACAATATCATTAGTGTAAAGTATATTTTGTGACATCACTGAGTGAACTTCCTAATGATGAGTGCCTTGTTGCTAAAGTATTCATGATCCAAGGAATTGGAGCTTCCCTTTCTTTCCTTGGACCAAACTTGATTAACCCCCATGCTGTATGGATTTAAGTGCTTCCCATGAATACAATAATATAACCTTCCTCCCAACTGAATATTATTCAGAATATTATCCAGAAAGAGTAGCTGCAACAGGAATATATATCTTAAAACTGACCTAGCCTGATTGATGATTTTGAATGTCAACATCCAGGGACTGTTTAAAAATAAATTCAATATATAAGCTGAATGACCCATACAAGTCCAATATTTTGGGGATATAGTTACAGGATTCAGCACACTGAGAATGAGGTATATTCTTGATGGTGACAAGGGGCTCTTGATCCAAAGGGTTACATTGGATTTTTTTCCATACCCCTAGGCACTGTATGACCCCTATGGGTTCAACACTCCTTCAGTGAATGTAACAACAATGTAATTCCTGCTGCACCAATTTTTGAATTCAACTATACCTGTACATTTTGCCTTTGTAATTAATATTTCTGCCTCACCTCCATGCAGTGCTAAATGACTCCTGTTTAATACTTTATATGAGTGTAATAATGTGGTTAAAAAGTATTCCCAAAAACAAGGCACTATTTTATTTGAATATTTTGTACACATTAATGCAGTTTAACAATTCAGTTAACAATGATACAAGAAAATAATATTGTATAACATTGTTATAAAAATTTACACAATTTTGTTATGATATAGTTATGATTCACCTAATAAAATCTTGAATTAACTGAAGCCAATACTGGCCTGGAAAAGTGGATTTGAACATGAAAGACTCATTGGTACTTTCAGTAATCTGTAAATGAATTTAAATTTATTCACTTACTATATTACTATAATCATTAAGTGCTAAACCTACAAGGGTCTCACTATAATAAAATTTCAATCTGTATAGTAATCCATTTTCTACAAGTTCAATGATTAACTTGTCAACCAAACTTTTGGATCAAGCCTAAGTGCCTCCCATTCCCCAGATGCTGTATGACCCTTACAGGTTTAATCATTGCCCCCCCCAAATGATGATGATAATTGCACCTGCACTGTCTAAAAGTACTTACCATAAAAAGTGTATAGAAAATAGAATTAACCCTTAAACTGTTCAAACGTAGATCTACGTTCACTCGTGTAGCGCTCCAAACGTAATCTACGTTTTTTTACATGCTTTCTAATGGAGAAAATCAAGGTCAGAGCACTATGCACGTCAACGTAGATCTATGTTTGCACAATTTAAGGGTTAAATAGTAATGATACAAATTTATAGAGATGTAAGTACTAGACACTGATTGCCATGTGTCACACACAAATCTCTGATAATCTGCTATCAGCTAAGCACAAAAAAAGTTAAATGTTAGTCTATTAATTCCAAAAAAGATTATTTTTTTGTATGCCACTTTATAGGACAAGGAGACTCGTGTGGAGATAGAAAAAAATTAAAATGATGGTTAAGGTTATAAAAGCACGATGACAAACGTGCATGTACCCAATACTTACAGTACACGTCGTGCCGAATATGTAAAACTTGTGATCTTGCCATATAAGGCAAGTGAAAATTTGTGTGCGCAATAATTTCATGAAAATCACTCTGAGCCTAACAAAAAAACATATTTCACTGTGTTTGTTTATTATTAAATTACTGTAAACGTATCTAAAATGTTCATGTATTTAGTTGGATAAGGCTAAAATAAATTGTGCTTGTTATAATAAGGTTAGGTAAGTTTTCTAAGAGTCTTTTGGTGCAAAGTTATGAATTTGTACATTAACATAAATGAAAAAAATATATCTTTAAATGTATAAGAGAAAATTTTAGAAAGGACTTAATTTTAAATTAGTTCTTGCTAATTGACCAGTTTTACCTATTAGGCACGGCATATATATAATATATATATATATCCATCCATCTCCACCTGCATGTCTCATAAAAATGATTTATGTTAAGTACAGCATAATAAAAAGAAGTTGGATTTGTCATAAAAGATGACTAAAGTCAGAGTGCCTCCCATTTTCCAAGGCTCTGTATAACCCCTACATGTTTAAATGTTCTATCAATTAATGCTTGAACACAATGGACGTACAAACTTAAATTTCGGTAAGCAGGTTCACCATGTTGCTATAACATGAACATGTAAGCCACCAAAGTTCCTGAATGTAGAGAGCTGCCTTAGTTCGCTTCCCAGTCATCAGATTTGAGCCTTTTGATAGACACAATGAGACATATCTCATGAGAACCCACATATACTAGACAAACTGAAAATTATACTGCATAAAGTCATAACTTCAACTTTTGTCTCATCTTAGGTTTCCCACCAAGGCAGGGTGACCCAAAAAGAAAGAAAAAAATACATTCATCATCATCCAACACTTTCACCATCACACATAATCACTGTCTTTGCAGAGGCACTCAGATACGACAGATTAGAAGTCCCTCCAAACTGCCAATATCCCAAATTCCTCCTTTCAAGTGCAGGCATTGTACTTCCCATTTCCAGGACTCAAGCCCGGCTAATATATTAACACAGCCTCAATCAATATTTTACACAAAGTGACTTTCAAGCCTAACAGTACAAAGTATTGCATGTGGCCTTCATGGTTTACAAAAACTGCACATTATACAGCCCTGTGATGCAATCCTATATGTTATTACAAAGTTTGCAATTATAAATGTTCCATATTGGCTAAATATTCATTTCTGTTTACATTACGTAATAACTTGATATGACATATGACATGACTATTTTTGTTTCTAAATTCTAAATCATACAAAATGTTACTCAAACTATACAAATCATTCATAATTCTTCCATATCTATAAAAGTTAGGTGCACTAATTTCAAGCCCTATACAGATAGAGCAAGTTATTAAGTACCCCTCTCTCCAACTCTAGACACCCAGTTCTGCCTAATCATGCTCCGAAGACAATTTTTTCACATTAGACAACCCAAAAATGTCAAGTAATGTGACTTTATTATCAATTGGATCCTAGATTTCCACTCCTAGAATTATCCATAACGGTTGACTAACTTGCCCTAATCATGGGAGGTACATTCTGGTAACCTTCACACATCTTGTTGATTACACATTCTTATGTATTTTTTTTTTAAAGAGTAGCATCCTTCTGTATTTTAGTCTTTTTTCCCAACATTACTAATCCTCTCACTCTACCATCTTCCCTCAAAAGTGCCACCTTTAACACTGAGGATGCTTAAGATTTTTGTTTGAGACAACTTGGTTATATTGTCCTAAATTTCACACTCTAGTACTACCATACCCTTTCCCCATGACTGTCCTTTGCTTTTCATACCTGCAGTTTTATTTTCTGACTTGTATTCCCTTCCTTACAACACTAAATTACCCTCTAATATATGAAGTCATCAAATTTGTGCAAATACTCTACTTCTGAATGAAAATCCAGTAAACAGAAAATGTTCCAAGTATAAAGACTCGTGCAAATCTGAGTATGTTAGGTGAAAAGCAATAAGAGATTTTTCAATTGGCAACATGACTGGGCATGAAAACCATTAACATCTTCAAGTAAATGCTTGAGAAATGTAGCCATTGAAGATAAATATTGATTTTTGACTTGAACTTCTATAACATTTTAAGACAAATTAACCTAAAGATAAGAATTATTGTCGAGAAACCAAACACACATTATCGGAGCTCGGAGAAACATATACTGATACCTCCATGAGGATAGAAAACACATGCTGGTCTCATATAACAGGCACATAAAAAATATTCAAGTGAACACAGGAATCTTGGCATAACCATAACAGAGAAGATGAGCATTGAATCACATCCAATGTGTAATATTTTGTAAATTTGTCACCAAAAATGCTTCAGCCCTATGATTTTATTAAATGAGTAACATTTTGCAGCTTATAACTTTTATATTAAACATATCTTCATCTTAACATGAAAAATATAAACTGGAATGGTTAATAGTGGAGGAACAAAAAGCAAATAACATGGCCTACTCAAAGCCAAGCTGTACTAGCAGAGGGAAGATAACATGTATTTTAATCTGGTTTATAAATAATTTAACTTTTAAAATTCTAAGTATACCATGCAGGACATGCCACATGCGGATGGAAATCTTTAGCTCTAGATCTTTTGCACTTTTGTGCCTCATCAGAAGCTATGCAATGTTGAAAGACGGAACATATATGTAGCTCCTGATGATGCAAAAGATCTAGAGCTAAAGATTTCCATTCCCATGTGGCTTGTTCTGCATTGTTAAAATTGCCTGTTTGCAACTGTACTGTCTATACCATACTGGAATTTTAGTAGCAAGTGAAAACACAAATCACATTCTGACAAATGCTTTACAATTCTAACAACTTGATGCCAAAATCTGGTAAGTAAAATGAGGTAACTCAATTTTCTTTAACTGATAATAATCTGAAATTTTGCTGGTTGATTGACAAAAAAAAAAATGAAATTTCAAAAATAAAAATATTAGCCACTGATTACATACACATAAGCAGTCACTATATTTACTTCAAATAAAGTAAGGACAAGTAATACTAATTCTGGGAGGTGAATACAATATAAACATCTTTCACAACACTAAAATATGAGGACAAACACACAAGTTGCAGAATAAAACTGTTCTCAGTTGCAAAATATTGTTTTAATAAAAGTTTGTTCTGCAACTTATGACTCTTGTCTTCATACTTCCTGGTAACACACCATTTGGCTACCCTCACCCATGTCCAGTGTCTGGCTACCCTCGCCACATTCCCTGATGTGTCCAGTGTCCGGCTACCATCACTACACTCCCTGATGTATCCAGTGTCCGGCTACCATCACTACACTCCCTGATGTATCCAGTGTCCGGCTACCATCACTACACTCCCTGATGTATCCAGTGTCTGGCTACCATCACTACACTCCCTGATGTATCCAGTGTCTGGCTACCATCACTACACTCCCTGATGTATTCAGTGTCTGGCTACCATCACTACACTCCCTGATGTATCCAGTGTCCGGCTACCATCACTACACTCCCTGATGTATCCAGTGTCTGGCTACCATCACTACACTCCCTGATGTATCCAGTGTCCGGCTACCATCGCTACACTCCCTGATGTATCCAGTGTCCGGCTACCATCACTACACTCCCTGATGTATCCAGTGTCTGGCTACCATCATTACACTCCCTGGCACCCTGATGTGTCCAGTGTCTGGCTACCATCACTACACTCCCTGGCACCCTGATGTGTCCAGTGTCTGGCTACCATCACTACACTCCCTGGCACCCTGATGTGTCCAGTGTCTGGCTACCATCACTACACTCCCTGACACCCTGATGTGTCCAGTGTCTGGCTACCATCACCACACTCCCTGGCATCCTGATGTGTCCAGTGTCTGGCTACCATCACTACACTCCCTGGCACCCTGATGTATCAAGTGTCTGGCTACCATCACCACACTCCCTGGCACCCTGATGTGTCCAGTGTCTGGCTACCATTACTACACTCCCTGATGTATCCAGTGTCAGGCTACCATCACTACACTCCCTGGCACCCTGATGTATCCAGTGTCTGACTATCGTCACTACACTCCCTGGCACCCTGATCACTTCTTTTTTATTATAATAATAATAATAATGGCACCCTGATGTCTGGCTACCATCACTACACTCCCTGGCACCCTGATGTATGCAGTGTCTGGCTACCATTACCACACTCCCTGGCACCCTGGTGTATCCAGTGTCTGGCTACCATCACTACACTCCCTGGCACCCTGACATATCCAGTGTCTAGCCACCATCACTACACTCCCTGGCACCCTGATGTATCCAGTGTGTGGCTACCATCACTACACTCCCTGGCTCCGTGATGTATCCAGTGTGGGGCTACCATCACTACACTCCCTGGCACCCTGACGTATCCAGTGTCTAGCTACCATCACTACACTCCCTGGCACCCTGATGTATGCAGTGTCTGGCTACCATTACCACACTCCCTGGCACCCTGATGTATCCAGTGTCTGGCTACCATCACTACACTCCCTGGCACCCTGATGTATCCAGTGTCTGGCTACCATCACTACACTCCCTGGCACCCTGATGTATCCAGTGTCTGGCTACCATCACTACACTCCCTGGCACCCTGATGTATCCAGTGTCTGGCTGCCATCACTACACTCTGACTTCCACCATCTACTGAAGATGATCTCTGTTCACCCTTACAATATTTATGTTATTCTACCTGTATAATATTATGAAATAAATAAATAAATAAAGTAAGTATATATATTTTTAAACACACTAGCAATCTCCCACAGAGGTAAGATGACCCAAATAAAGAATAAACATTCACCACCACTTATTCTATCACTGACTTGGTCTAGGTACATGGCTGTGACAGTTACTATGTATCCTTACTCCTATGGCACTGGGTTTTACAACTCTTAATTATACTCACTGACTTAATTATAACATTTAGTATTTTTTGTAAGCCCTAAACATTTAAAAAAAAAGCATTACAGTGGTGAGTAATGTGGCAAACACACTTTAATTTTTTATTAAATGATAAAATAACTGGTCTTGACTTAAACGGTGCATAGAATTAAATATTAAAAAACAAAACATGTAGAAATTGAGAGTTTGGTGTACATTAAATATTTAAGTGTTAAGCAAGATGTCAGCACTGTGTTACCAGGCCTCATGAATAGGCCAGCACCTGATCAATGGTAATTTTACTATTAATCACTCTTACAGTATTTTATACTTCTTTCAATACACTGGCCGTATCCCACCGAGGTGGGGTGGCCCAAAAGGAAAAAGGAAAGTTTCTCCTTTCAAATTTAGTAATATATACAGGAGAAGGGGTTACTAGCCCCTTGCTCCTGGCATTTCACTCGCCTCTTACGACACGCATGGCTTACGGAGGAAGAATTCTGTTCCACTTCCCCATGGAGATAAGAGGAAATAAACAAGAACTAGAAAGAAAACAGTAGAAAACCCAGAGGGGTGTGTATATATATGCTAGAAGTAGCAAGACATACCTGAAATCTTGCATGTCTATTAGACAGACAAAAGACACCAGCAATCCTACCATCATGTAAAACAATTACAGGCTTTCGTTTTACACTCACTTGGCAGGACGGTAGTACCTCCCTGGGCGGTTGCTGTCTACCAACCTACTACCTTAGTATTTTATACTTATAACACTTTTATACTAAGAGAAAAATTTTTGTAGAAAAAAATGTCACATACAAGTGGCCAGGTTCTGCAAACGCTCGAGTTTAAGGGTTAATCCTGCTAGAAAGTAAATGCAGGCGTTTTTCTATTGTAAAATTCAAATTAGGTATAATTATTACTTTCAGGCTCCAAACTCAAATTAAAAGAATTCATAAACAAATATGGATAAAACATGAATTAGTTATAAAAAATAAAATTTCACAAAATAGAAAAAAAAAAATCAACCTCTAAATTTGTTAATGTATTATTTACCCCTTCACTGTCTCATCTGTAGTTCAATATTCCTTATGCCAACATCATGTACAAAGACCCCACGTATAAATTCTAGCAGCCTAAATTTGGCAGGAGAGTCCTAGTAAAACAAATTCAGCATGTATTATTCCCGAGTGACAGTTCCAACTGGGGATGAGTTCTTTCGTTTTGAACAGTTAGTGACTGAAACTGATGGTCAAGATGTCGGAAATAATGCCAAAAAACCTCGATGACCCACAGCTATCCATGTCTGGGGTTAGTTCATTCATTTTTTTTTTCATATCCACTATGTTGTAAGTGAAAACTCATATTCTCCTATGGTTTGGATACAGATGGGAATAGTAATGACAATAGTGATGTGGACTTTGATTTCCTAATAATCAATGACTAGTCTGTAGCGATGAAAATTAATCACCTGTGAAGTGTCAATGTATACAGTGCCACATGTGGTCTGGCAGTGTCCATTGCTATCCCAAGGGGATGTAGTGCATCATAGGACCCAATATTGGCTACACAGTGATAGTGAGGATGATGGTGCACCAACTGGCATGGGTAATACCAGCATGGTATGCAGCAGCTGGTGGGAGAGGGAGGTGAGTGGCTTCAGGGCCAGCCCCAGCTGGGAACCATACCCCATACACTATACCCCTAGGAACCTAGGCCATGTCCACCACCCCTACACAACCACCACACTCACAACCAGCTGCAAATATCCAGCAACTACCACCAGACCACATCTGAGATTGGCAGGAGGATACACATTTTGTGCCCAATCCCCATCAGTTTGATGGCATACACAGTGCAATCCAGTCTAAATATACCCAGAGAACAACGCCACTGAATTTCAATTCATTGCACTTTAGTTTGAGGAAAATAAACAAGATACTTCCAGTGTACAGTGGCAAACATACTGGTTTCACCATGATCACAGCTGTACAGAAAGACAAAATGTGCCTAAGATTTATCTTTTTTTTTTCTGACACAATAATGTTTATGTCACATATGTAGAAGCACAATGTTGTAGCATACTAATCGACTGACCACCTTGTATGTACCCAAATGTTCAGTGACCTCATGCCCATCAACAGATCTATCCTGCTGCTACATGCTACACTTCTCAAACAAGACTAGGCCCAACAGAAGTTACATGTTTTACAAGAGTAGGGGTTTTGTAATGTATCACAAACGGAAGTTCAGTGAGTATTTTTATCCTTTTAAGAACCTGTTCAAAGGTAGACTGTCCTTCAGGCAGTATATACCAAGCAAGAGGAAACACTGGTATCACACTGTTAAGTGTTGCATGATTGTGAAACTGGCCAAGTATTGGATCTCATTATGCACATGGGGAACAAAACATTAAAAGATACCAGAAAGTTATTGGAAATCTCAGTGATATGATGAGAAAAATGGTGGAACCATATCTTGATAAGAGGCATACATTATGCATGGATAATCGGAACACAAGCCATTTACTCAGTGTTTCCTGGATGTGAACACGATAGATGTGTGGCACAGTGGATGAACACATGAACATATGACCAGGCTCACACAGGCATTGATGCGAGTGAGTTGCAGGTATTTCATGCCAATGACATCATGGCAATTTGGTGGTATGGCAAATGCAATGCCAGTGTTAACACTGACCCAGCAGCATGAAATAAAAGACACTGGAAAGGTGATCTGACAGATCAATGAACCCACTGTGAGACCAGCTGCTGTCATGGAGTACACCATCAATATGGATTTAGTGGATAAACATCATATGCAGATTGGGTTTGTTGATTGTGTCCACAAGAGTTGCTGGCACATGAAACTTTTCTTGCATATTGTGAACATGCCAATGCTGAATGCATGCAGTATGTACCAGATCAAGACCAGCAACAGACCATCATATGCCAACTTCTATTTGTATGTCATCAGTCAAATAATACAGAAATACCAGGTCATAGCACCCACACAACACATTTGCCACCACACTGATCACCAAATATCCCTGTATGAAGTTTGATCACTTTCTATTGATAATTCCTGCTACAGACAAGAAATGAACTCAGAAGAGATGTTATGACTGTGTGCACATAATGAGGCACCCAGCAAAGCACAGGAATACATGCTTTATGTGTAAAGAATGCAAAACACCGCTGTGTATGGTGCCGTGTTTTGGAGACAGTAAGTAACGTGAGGCATTTGGACGTGTATTGTATTTAAGTTGCTGTGTATAAATGGTTTGTAAATACAAGTGTGGGTATTGCACTGTATACAGAGGGGTAACCATGCATACATTGAACATGATTTGGGTCTCCTAGGTCACAACAGTTACTGGAAAATGTAAAAAATTTAGACCCTCCCCCCCCCAAAAAAAAAGTAGAAAATAAATAAAATAATACGGAGCGTGTAGCAATGGCCAGTCTTGCTGTTAGTGGGTCAATGACCTTCAACTTCACGCCTTCATATCTTGGCAATTACAGATGGGAATTTCTTTTTTTTAATCTATTACAATTGCAAAACTGTGGTCTTTTTTTTTTTGAAAGAATTTTTTTTAAATCGTGACACTGTCTACACCTAATTTTGGAGTCACAACTGTGATAGGGTTAATTGCTTTGTGTATGATGTAACTTATATGTACTGTATAACTGTCACAAATATGTTGTTATTAAACTGGCAGTATAAATTGAACCAAATAAAATTATGACATGATATATATATAAAATATTTTATAACCACTTATTTTTAATCTTTTAAAATATTTTACATACTGGTAAATACCTTTAAACTGAGAATTTATAATTCCTATATCTTGTTCCACACCATAATGATTAAAATATTTTATACCTGAAGAACTAACCCAGCAGCAGATATATTGTCACCTCCACCGGCTGTGTGACGAACTGATGTACACACCAGAACGGGAGCAATGCACACCTGTGGAGGAAGTCACGGTCAAGCAAATCTTAGTGTAAAATTACATTTAAAAAGCAACTGAACTTGATTCTGATCACTATAAAGAAAATTTCAACACACCAGCTCTCTCCCACAAAGGCAAGGTGACCCAAAATGAGAACCAAAAGTTTTTCTTTTTACAGTGGACCCCCGCCTTACGAACGCATTGGGTTACGTTAAATCTGCCATATGAAGCATTTGAAAGCAAAAATTTTGCCTTGCATCATGATAAAAAAACTCGCCTTACATGATTCATCCAGGACGCGTTCTACGTGTGGCCTCAGCGCCAGTGTTTACAAGCCAGCCAGTGCGGTCGCATCTACGCATACATTCGGTACATTATATATTATCCCAGTGTTTTTAGTCTTTGTAACTGCAAAATAAGTCACCATGGACCCCAAGAAAGCTTCTAGTGCTATCCCTGTGGTAAAAAGGGCGAGAATTAGTATGGAATTGAAAAAAGAGAGTAAGGAAATGCGTGGAAAGTGGGTTGAACTGCAAACCTTTACGGATGAAAATCACCCTGACACAGCTACTGCAAGCCGTGTTGGCAACCTGTTCAATGACAATGTTATGGCCCATTTTAGGAAAGTCTTAAAGGAATGGGAGGTACAGAGCTCTATGGACAGATTTCTTGTGCAACAGAGGTCCAATGACTCTAAAGCTGGTCCTAGTGGCATTAAAAGAAGGGAAGTCTTCTTTCTTTCAACACACCGGCCGTATCCCACCAAGGCGGGGTGGCCCAAAAGGAAAAACGAAAGTTTCTCCTTTTACATTTAGTAATACACCTACCATCTGACTTACGACCGAGTTCGGTTCCGAGAAACCGGTCGTAAGTCGAAATGGTCGTAAGTCGAACTTTACTACTGAATATCAACAAAACATTTTTGTAAAGACTTTATTTTATTGTTTTATTTTGGTATTTCATGTTTTTCTTTACTTTTTATGTTGTTAGTACTGTATTTTATACTGTAAGGTTTAGGATAAACACTGTGTACAACACAAATAGTTGTTTATTCCCCAGAAATTTGGCATAAAAAACACGGTCGTAAGTCGAGTGGTCGTAAGTCGAGCAGGTCGTAAGTCGGATGGTAAGGTGTATATACAGGAGAAGGGGTTACTAGCCCCTTGCTCCCGGCATTTTAGTCGCCTCTTACGACACGCTTGGCTTATGAAGGAAGAATTCTGTTAAGAAGGGAAGTAACCCCAGAAAAAGACTTGCTACCTAAAGTCCTAATGGAAGGGGATTCCCCTTCTAAACAATAACTTCCACACTCTCCCCTCCTCCCATCCCATCAATCATCACCAGATCTTCAATAAAGGTAAGTGTCATGTACTCTATTCTTAGTAGAGTAGTAATTGTGCATGTCTTCTTCAGTTTGTGAGTATTAAAATTAATATTTAATGTGGTAAAAAAAAATTTTTTCATACTTTGGGGTGTCAGGAACGGATTAATTTGATTTCCATTATTTCTTATGGTGAAAATTAATTCGGCTAACGATAATTTCGGCTTACGATGAGCTCTCAGGAATGGATTAATATCATAAGGCGGGGGTCCACTGTACATGTAGTAATTTATGCAGAAGAAGGGGTTACTAGCCCCTTGCTCCCAGCATTTTAGTCGTATCTTGCAACACTCATGGCTTATGGAGGAAGGATTCTTTTCCATTTCCCCATGGAGATGAGAGAAAGTAAAGTAGAACAAGAGCTACTAAGGAAATAAAAGACAACTCAGATGGGTGTGTATATATGTACACATGTGTAGAGTGACCTAAGTGTAAGTAGAAGTAGGACGACTGAAAAAAGAAAATAAAGATGAAGTAACTAATGTTTCACTATATAGGGAAGAGAGGATGAATGGTATTGGGAATGGCACCTCATCTTTCATACAACCTTCTTCTTCTTCTTTCAACGTACCAGCTGTATCCCACTGAGGTGGGGTGGCCCAAAAGAAAAAACTCAAGTTTCTCCTTTTCTTTCTTTCTTTCAACACACTGGCCATATCCCACCGAGGCGGGGTGGCCCAAAAGGAAAAACGAAAGTTTCTCCTTTTACATTTAGTAATATATACAGGAGAAGGGGTTACTAGCCCCTTGCTCCTGGCATTTTAGTCGCCTCTTACGACACACATGGCTTATAGAGGAAGAATTCTGTTCCACTTCCCCATGGAGATAAGAGGAAACAAACAAGAACAAGAATTAGAAAGAAAATAGAAGAAAACCCAGAGGGGTGTGTATATATATGCTTGTACACGTATGTGTAGTGTGACCTAAGTGTAAGTAGAAGTAGCAAGATGTACCTGTAATCTTGCATATTTATGAGACAGACAAAAGACACCAGCAATCCTACCATCATGTAAAACAATTACAGGCTTTCGTTTTACACTCACTTGGCAGGACGGTAGTACCTCCCTGGGCGGTTGCTGTCTCCCAACCTACTACCTACATACAACCTTCTACTGCCACTAAGCTGTATAGCCCTTGTGGCTTAGCGCTTCTTTTTGATTATAATAATAATCTTTCTTTCTTTCAACACACCGGCTGTATCCCACCGAGGCGGGGTGGCCCAAAAGGAAAAACGAAAGTTTCTCCTTTTACATTTAGTAATATATACAGGAGAAGGGGTTACTAGCACCTTGCTCCTGGCATTTTAGTCGCCTCTTACAACACGCATGGCTTACGGAGGAAGAATTCTGTTCCACTTCCCCATGGAGATAAGAGGAAATAAACAAGAACAAGAATTATAAAGAAAATAGAAGAAAACCCAGAGGAGTGTGTATATATATGCTTGTACACGTATGTGTAGTGTGACCTAAGTGTAAGTAGAAGTAGCAAGACGTACCTGTAATCTTGCATATTTATGAGACAGACAAAAGACACCAGCAATCCTACTTCATTCTCTTTCTTTCAACCACCGGCCGTATACCACCGAGGCGGGGTGGCCCAAAAGGATACAAACGATAAGTTTTCCTTTTACTATTTATTATAATACAGAGAAGAGGTATACTAGCCCACTTGCTCCCGGCATTTAGTGCCATCTTACAACACGCAGGCTTACGGAGGTTAGAATTCTGTTCCACTTGCCCATGGAGATTAGTTGAAATAAACAAGAATAACAAACATAGAAAGCAAAATAGAAGAAAACCAGAGGGGTGATTTATATATGTGCTTGTACATGTATGTAGTTGACCTAGTGTAAGTAGAAGTAGCAAGACGTACCTTGAAATATTGAATGTTCACTGAATTAAGCAAAAAAGCACCACAATCCTACCATCCATGTAAAACAGATTACAGCTTTCTTTTACATCACTTGAGCAAAGACCATTATAGACCTCACTGGGCGGTTGCTGTCTTCCAAACCTACTAACTACATAAACCTTCTATGCCACTAAGCTTATAGCCCTTGTGGCTTATGCGCTTCTTTTTGATTATAAAAATACTGTGCACTATAAACATACCTCAAACTAGCCATCATCTTCAATACCAGCATGACACAGGCTGTTGAGTGTTAAATAGACTTCAGCTGCAGCACATTAGCTTTTGATAAAGTGAAACCTTCATCCATCAGCATACGAGCATTGTCCAGATTTATCTGTAATACCAATAAAGATGATTTATATACTGCTCTTGTACTTTGAAATTTTAATTTAAAAAATTCCCATACAGTAATTATTGTAAAGTATTTTTTTTATTACTTTACACTGCTAATTTTTTTTTTATAGCCAATATAACTCACCCCCACACGTACTTTTCCTTGAAGGTGTCAGTAATCACAGTTATATATTTACCATATTTTATGTAAAAGACTATATTTTATCTAAAAGACCATTTTATCAAAAAGACTCCTCTATATGGTGCAATTTTTTGTAAATACGAATGAAAATACATAAAGCCTTACTATTGTGCACTATTCAATTTTGGATGCACTTTTCAATCTCATCTACCAAAAATATGTGCTATATAGAATGTTATTTGATCATAGACAGGAAATAATTTTCTTTACCTCAGGTTTACCACAAACATGTCGATTAGCTGTGAGAGCAGCTTTAGTAGCAGCAGCAAGTGTGTTGGTCCAGGCTGAGTCCTTCCACACCATGATAACTTGGTAGGCTAATGTGTGCAGGTGCAACCTTGTCAACCGACGCCGTCCTCCCTCCTCTGGTGCTGCTCTTAATTGCCTGCAATTATTCACTTTGATTATTTTTTTTTTAAATAAACTGACTGTCTCCTACTGAGACAGGGTGACCCAAAAAGGAGAAACATTTTCATCATCACTCACTCCATCACTATTTTGCCAGAGGGATATTGATACAACAGTTCAAAACTGCAAATGTCCCTACCCCTCCTTCAGAGTGCAGGCACTGTACCTCCAGGACTCAAGTTTGGCTAACCTGTTTCTCTGAATCCCTTCATAAATGTTACGTTACTTACACTCCAACAGCATGTTGTCATAAAAATCATTTACCTCCACTCGCTCACAATATACTTACGCACACTTGCTGGAAGTTAAGCACCACACACAAACTCCTTTACCCCTCACACCAAACCTTCCTAGATTGATCCCTACCATTTATAGAAAGGACAATCATTTGCCTATTCACCTCTGGGCAGATATAATGAATTCCTACACCATCTAAGCCATTTTTATCCTTCAAAATAAGAAAAAAAAATCTGGAAATCCATTTAATATTGTATATTTTATTTTAAGCTTCACATTCATATAGGATTTGTATAATAATTTTATCTGTGACTTCTTAGTTGGAATTATTTTATTTTTTAGTCACACTGGCTGTCCACAAACCCAGTCAAAGAGGAAACAATTTTACACTACACTTAGAATTTTTTTCAAATCAATGGCCATCTCCGCCAAGCAGTTTTATTGGAGAGTTCGGGGTAAACGCCCCCAGCGCCTGTCTGTGCCAGGCTCCTTAGGTCAGTGTCCCAGGATGCGACCACACCAGTCACAACACCAGGTACCCATTTTACTGATGGGGAACATAGCACAAATGTGGAAGAAACTCAATGTTTCTACTCTGCTGGGAATCGAACCCAGGCCCTCACCGTGTGAAGCGAGAGCGTTAACCACCAGGCCACCAGACCCAAAAAAGAAAATGCATTCACCATCTTTCATTCAAACACTGTTTTTCCTGAAGTACTGACATCACACTCAGATTATCAGCCGACTGCAACATACCGACCCTTCCACATTTCAGGCACCTCCCTTCCCACAAAATCAATTTATGTAGTGTCACTTTTAAGAGGATTTACTGTAAATCCTAACCATTAAAAACTTTAACAATGTGCAATGTGGTTCATCAGTGACAGCTCCAGGATGCATGCAATGTTACCTAGTAATCACCAGTATGTATGGTACTATCTCAATACCCATTAATGCATTATAGAATATGGTCCCTGACACTAGCTCAATACCCAATACCATATAGATGATAAGCATTTTTTTTACACCTTTTAGAATATATATAGTGGATGTTCACTTTCTGAGTAACTCATCCAACTTTAAGACTCTTAGAATAAAAGTTGAATAAGGTTCAAAAGTGTCTACAAGTAAGTCAAATTAAAATATGAGATGGAAATATCTGCTTGCTATAGCTTTAGTGCCATGTACAAAACAGGAACTCTTACTGGAAAATTTCACGCATCTGGTCAAGCACCACAGCTACTCGAGGATTGAAGTCCGACACTAAGCTCACATTTCCATATTTCATCATATTGTAGAGGTTTGGCAATTCCTGGAATTATTACAAAAGTAAAAATGTAAAACACCATAAATAAAGTTACTGAGATTTCCATATACAAATTATGTTAAAAATCCTTTTACTTAATTTCCTGTAATGTTCTTTCAAACATCATAGTCATAGAAATATATAACAAGAGAGGAGAGATTGATAAGCAAAGATTAGAATTACTATAGACAATACATTAGGGCTCAAATCATTTATTGTAGGACAATACAGTATAGGAGGACCCCACTTATTCGCCACTCTCTTGTTGGTGTTCCAACTTTTCGTTGGCTTTTAACCGAGTCACTGTTCATTATGTTCGGTGCTTTTACTGTTTTTTCCGTTTTTGAACAACAGTTGCATAAGGGAAGCACGACTGGTGCCGTATTTTAAGGTAGGTATTGTATGTACTGTGCATTTATTTTACTTTTTTTTATGTTTTCTATGCCTAGCTGTATGGAGCCTTTAATATATGATAGTGTAAACACATTATCAGGTATTTTAGACACATTCAGTGCTGAAAAAACTTTCTCTTCCACCCTCCGGCAATTTTCACTCATCACATGGGTTAAGAACCTAAGAGCCTTACAAATGGGGCCCTCCTCTACTTCAATTTACCATATGGTAACATTACCTCCACCAATTCACCCAGGGGCTCAGATATGAGTCCTGTGCTTGGCATCTGGAAGACACTGAATAACCCTTAGTTAAGAAATATTAATATTATTCATGAGCTGGTCACATAAATCAATCTTGCTCTTTTCTGCCTAGTTTTTTAAATCCTATCTGAGAGACAAGGACTGGAGTGGTACAAAGGCAAAAAGGAAGATCTTAGCCATGAAATTCAATGTTATGCACCATTTTGAAGACATGGGGAAGTGGAACAGAATTCTTCCTCCGTAAGCCATGCGTGTTGTAAGAGGCGACTAAAATGCCGGGAGCAAGGGGCTAGTAACCCCTTCTCCCGTATAAATTACTAAATTTAAAAAGAGAAACTTTGTTTTTCTTTTTGGGCCACCCTGCCTTGGTGGGATACAGCTGGTTTGTTGAAAAAAAAAAAAAAAGATTCTATCAGGGTGGCCTCAGGCTGGGAATTTAAAGGGGACATCAAATGCACAAGACTTTTCCCTCAAAATTCATGAAAGCCAAAAGAAATACACCTACCATCTGACTTACGACCGAGTTCGGTTCCGAGAAACCGGTCATAAGTCGAAATGGTCGTAAGTCGAACTTTACTACTGAATATCAACAAAACATTTTTGTAATGACTATTTTATTGTTTTATTTTGGTATTTCATGTTTTACTTTACTTTTTATGTTGTTAGTATTGTATTTTATACTGTAAGGTTTAGGATAAACACTGTGTACAACACAAATAGCTGTTTATTTCCCAGAAATTTGGCATAAAAAACACGGTCGTAAGTCGAGTGGTCGTAAGTCGAGCAGGTCGTAAGTCGGATGGTAGGTGTACTTCTAATATTTCTATTACAGTATTTCCAAGGATAACTAATATTAATTACTAAATAGAAAGGCACTATATAATAATACTGGTAAACAAAATTAACATTTACCTGCTCATTCATTCCAAGAGAATCAGCATATGGAATAACATGCTGGATGAGACCAGTCAGAAGATCTGTGTCTGTAAATGAGGCCATTTCAAAATGGATTCGCGAACTAGTAGAAAGTGATGTCATTTGGTCTCTTACAGCTTGCAGACGTTCCTCCTGCACGCCTGAGAGATGAGAAATAATATAGTTTCAAGTATGTATTACATCATTTATATATGAGAATTTTTAAGAAAAAAAAATGGGTAATAAGCAACTGCAAAAGGTACAATATAGTGAACTGTAAAATAATAATATACATGTATCAAGGAAATATTCAGTTATCAATGATTCCTGGAGATGGGAAGTACAGTGCCAGTACTCTTAAGGAGGGGGTGTTAATGTTGCAGTTTTATAACTATAGTGTAAGCATGCCTCTGGCAAGACAGGATGGAGTGAATGATGATGGAAGATTTTCTTTTTTGGGCCACCCTGCCTTGGTGGGAAACAACCGATGTGTTAATAAAAAAAAAAAAAAAATTTGAAAAACTTAATGAGAAATTAAATATATTTACTCCTTTCATTTATGAACTTTGCTACATGACATGTAACCTTTGAATTTATTAAAACAGTACCATAGTTAATATTTCCTAGAATGAAAATATTTAAAAAACTAAAAGTCACTACTAATATATATACGTAAATTACACATCTTATACATATACCCAAGTATAACCTCATAGCGTACATGTGTCCACTCTTGCTTTCTTGCCAAAAAAATCTTTTATTTCTTTTTCACATATCTCATGTATAAGACTATCTTAGTTTTGAGGGACTTTTAAAGGCTTCAAAGGGCTCTAATACAAAATATATTCTAGCCCAAACAAGTACAAAAGTACTGAAAACAAAGAAAATAGTGCCAATCCCAAAAACTTCACAACATTTTTAACAAAAACAAAAAAATCATTAGCCTGAACACTTGATAAACATCAAAATAAAGAATCACTACAGATATCCCAGGTTATAATACAAGTAGAAGGAAGAAGCCATTTTTCACAACATTCATAAATCTGTTATTCTTTTATTTATCTGCAGTATATTACATATATTGAGGATAACTAACTAACCTAAGTGAACCTAACATAAAACAACTTAACCAAATGAGGGAGGATTAGAACTTTAGCTGGCCTGACCAGGTCTCAATGGAGTCTGACCAGGTATACCTCAAGCCCATCTAGGGCTACCTGGAGCCTGACAAGGGATCCCTTGAGCCTGACCAGTATCTCTGATGTCTGACCAGCACAAATGAAACTACTTAATATTATGAACAAAAAAGGCACAATATCATGACTGGAACAATACATAAATAACCTGCACATGGGAGAGACAAGCTTTAGAAGATGTTTCAGTCTGTCTTAGACCATTTACAGTCACACTCAGTCCAAGTTGGACCAAAACATTGTCATAAGCTTCTCTCTATGTGTGGGTTTTTTGTGTACTTAATAATATCAAATTTATTTGTGTATTTAAGGTGGAACATGCTTACTGAGGTATTCTGCCTTTCATGTACAAAAGAAATAGGAATCTATATATATATCTATATATAAGGATTTCAACTTCTCAAAAGTATTAGTCATGAATAGGTTGAACCCCTCCTACTTGCTTGCTCAAAAACTTGATCTTAAAACCTTGACATATACTTGAGTATGTATGGTATTAAATACAATCATAATATTGTGAATGGAACATTTCACAACCCACAATTATAAGTGGAAACCGAAAGTTTAGGGCAGTCTTGGATCAATATCAAGTCTCAATTGTTCCTTGATAAATGTCCAGACCAGAATGGAATGTACAGTATCTATAACTAACATGCAAAGTTGGTTGTAGATACCAAGTAATCATCATTCTTCAAATGTAGCATATACACAATGTAGTATAGTACAGTATTAAGATAATACAAAATACACAAATAAAACTACAATAAATGGCATAACTACCAGGAGGAAAAGGAAAATTATCCATCATTTGTAGTCCACCAACCACAAAAAGGTTTGGCTTAAAAGCTTCCAGTTGCCCACCAAAATCTTCCACTGTGCTTAAAACGGGGTTGTTATCGTCACTATGTATGATAAACCTGCAATAAAAATGTAATTTGTAATTGTCACTGAGTATGATTAACCTGTAAGACAAATACAAATTTTTAACTTTTTCAGTGAAAATAAATTTTTTTTTTCTAGTTCTAAAGCTTAAAGTTGTATTATTTGCATTACTATACTCGCATCTCTCTTTCTGAAATAGTTAGTACACACTTATTGACAGACAACTAAACAAAGTCACTGTGAATATTTTTCTTCTATGGCTTACCTTGCCTTCGCAAAAAGTGGCTAGTGTTATAAAAGTGCATCCATGTGCATGTTAAACAAACAAACCTGTTAGCTCGAGGAGCCTGGTAGGTGCCCCAGCTTTCCCCGGCCTTGTACTCTATGATGAGGTGGATATCTTCATCACTTTCTGTTTCATCACCTCTAACTGATGTAAAAAAAGAACAAATTACAATATTTACCTAAGTTATCCCCTAGGGGTATTATTGAGGATCAGAGAGATTTCCTCTAGAAATTCCAAGCAATTTCTGGAATGACAGAAATCTGGATATCTCATTCTGGTAAGAAAATAAGGAAATCTGTCACATTTCTTTCTTTCTTTCTTTCAATGCACCGGCTGTATCCTACCGAGGCGGGGTGGCTCAAGAGGAAAAACAAAAGTTTACCCTTTTAAATTTAGTAATATATACAGAAGGGGTTACTAGCTCTTTGCTCCCAGCATTTTAGCCGCTTCTTATGATACACATGGCTTACGGAGGAAAAATTTTATTCCACTTCCCCATGGAGATAAGAGGAAATAAACCAGAACAAGACCTAGTAAGAAAATAGATGAAAACACAGAGAGAGAGAGAGAGAGAGAGAGAGAGAGAGAGAGAGAGAGAGTGAGAGAGAGAGTGAGAGAGTGAGAGAGAGAGTGAGAGAGAGAGTGAGAGAGAGAGTGAGAGAGAGAGTGAGAGAGAGAGTGAGAGAGAGAGTGAGAGAGTGAGAGAGAGAGTGAGAGAGAGAGTGAGAGAGAGAGTGAGAGAGAGAGTGAGAGAGAGAGTGAGAGAGAGAGTGAGAGAGAGAGTGAGAGAGAGAGTGAGAGAGAGAGTGAGAGAGAGAGTGAGAGAGAGAGTGAGAGAGAGAGTGATGAGAGAGAGTGAGAGAGAGAGTGAGAGTGAGAGTGAGAGTGAGAGTGAGGTGAGTGTGTGTGAGTGTGAGTGTGTGTGAGTGTGAGTGTGAGTGTGAGTGTGAGTGTGAGTGTGTGAGTGTGTGTGTGTGTGTGTGTGTGTGTGTGTACATGCTTGTACGTGCATGTGTAGTGTGACCTAAGTGTAAGTAGAAGTAGCAAGATGCACCTGAAATCTTGCATGCATGTGAGACAGAAAAATGACACTAGCAATCCTTCTTCTTTAAACAGATCAGCCATATCCCACCAAGGTAGAGTGGCCCAAAAAGAAAGACAAAAGTTTCTCTTTTTAAATTTAGTAATTTATACAGAAGAAGGGGTTACTAGCCCCTTGCTCTCGGCATTTTAGTCACCTCTTACAACAAGTATGGCTTACGGAGGAAGAATTCTGTTCTACTTCCCCATGGAAATAACAGGAAATAAACAAGAACAAGAACTAGTAAGAAAATTGAAGAAAACACAGAGGGGTGTGTATATATATATGCTTGTACATGTATGTGTCCTACGTAGTAGGTTGGTAGACAGCAACCGCCCAGGGAGGTACTACCATCTTGCCAAGTGAGTGTAAAACGGAAACCTGTAATTGTTTTACATGATGGTAGGATTACTGGTGTCCATTTTTCTGTCTCATAAATATGCAAGGTTTCAGGTACATTTTGCTACTTCTACTTACACTTAGGTCACACTACACATACATGTACAAGCATATATATACACACCCCTCTGGATTTTCTTCTATTTTTCTTACTAGTTCTTGTTCTTGTTTATCTCCTCTTACCTCCATGGGGAAGTGGAACAGAATTCTTCCTCTGTAAGCCATGCGTGTCGTAAGAGGCGACTAAAATGCCAGGAGCAAGAGGCTAGTAACCCCTTCTCCTGGACATATTACTAAATTTAAAAGGAGAAACTTTCATTTTTCCTTTTGGGCCACCCCGCCTCGGTGTGATACAGCCGGTTTGTTGAGAGAAGAAGAAGACATGTATGTGTAGTGTGACCTAAGTGTAAGTAGAAATAGCAAGACGTACCTGAAATCTTGCATGTTTATGAGACAGAGAAAAGACACCAGCAATCCTACCATCATGTAAAACAATTCCAGGCTTCCGTTTTACACTCACTTGGCAGGACAGTAGTACCTCCCTGGGCGGTTGCTGTCTACCAACCTACTACCTACTCTGTCACATTAATGGATTTATAAGACATATGATAGGATGTATACAAGAGCAATGTGGCAAATACATGCATATGTAATAGGTAGCAGGTTATTAAAAGTAGTAAAGAAATTTACACTACAGTATTATTAATTATGAACAATGAAAATAACTCACCAATTATACTAGGATGAACTTCATTCATTATATAAGAGCTACGCTTGGCTGCAAGAAGCACTTTGGCCCCTTCCAAAGCAAATCTTGAAGCCATCACCGGAGCATTGCCCCCCAGGGCAGAGTATGATCCAGGTACGGCTTCAGCTGCTGCCAAAATCTCATTGAAAAGAGTTTTATTTCCCACATATCGCCTGTGAAGCAAGAGTATACAAATGTATACCGTCTATGAGGTACTAGTATGCATAATTTATAATAATATCCTTGAATTTTCTGAGAAGCAAATTTTGGCCTTGAAATGAGTGAATCAATGTGTGCAATGGGGGTGTGCTGCATTAAAAAATCCTGACCTATGCAGTGCATTATGGAAACAGCTAACCTCTAACTCTGTATTTATATTAAAACAGGAATTTGAGGCAATTTTTAGGGCGATTTTTGTGACTTTGTTGGCTGCTTCTTGGTGCCAGTAGATAGAACAAAAAACATGTTAGTGAAACTGAAAAGGTGTTGGTTGGTTTAGGACTGCAAGGGACCTGAAATAGCCATTAATATGGAGGAAGCAATCAACTTTTGAAGATTTTCCTAGAGAAGAATAGGGAACATTTTCCCCCCCGTCTGTTTGAGGGGTTTTCTTGGGTTGCTTGGGTTTACTGTGGCCAAATAAACCTAACCAAGCTTTTTGGTTTTGGTTTATTAATGAGAAATATCCAAAAAACATTTTTGGTGTTTTTTTATAGGGAGTTTGGGGGAGTAATTGGGAAAAGGGGAAAAAGGTTCCGTGTGGCGGGAAGCCTATTTATTATTTAAAATCTTTGAAAATAGGGAAATTAAACACAAAGCAGATAATGTGACCCTTTTGCTAGTTTCACCCACACAGTGGGCTTTTTCAAGTCACAAACAGAATCCCTGGGGGGAAGGAAAGGGCGAGTATTTTAGCCCGGTTTCAGAATGCTGAGGCAGGTGAAAAATGCTGCATCTGATGAGTACAGTGGGGTTTTTAGGTCTAAAAATTTGGGTAGCTTAAAAAGGAGATTGGATAAGTTTTTAGACTCTAAAACCCCCATCGATACATCTAGATGCGCTTCTTCACCTGACTCGCATTCTGAACCGGGCTATAAATACTCGGTTCCTTCCCCCAGGTGTTCTGTTTGTGACTTGAAAAAGCCCCGTGTGGGCAAAAAAATAGCAATAAAGGATCACATTATACTGCATTTGTGTTTTATTTCCATTGTGTTGGGATTTTTTTACTTTTTTCCATTGAAAATAGTTTAAAATTTCCAAGTTTCCAACTTTCAGGAATTTTAGGCCCAATTTGATGTTGAGTGGGCAGTTCATTGAGGAAAAGATGTACGAATGCATATTTGTAGTTGTCTTTGGGCTGGTTTAAGTCTGGAATAACCAAAAAATACCACAAATTGTGCAAAAAGATTGTCTACTGTTTCAGAAGAATTTTTTTTTTTTTAAAACTTGTGATCACAGAAGGGGCTTTGAATTTGATGAGCACAGACAATTTAAGCATTCAAAAATAATGTTCAAGGGGATTCTTTATGCAACAACTTGCAATTACAACCTAAATAGAAAACTGTCATATTATTTACAATAACCAAATTAATTCTTGTAATTGTGAAGATTTTTCACAGTTATAAGGATTAATTTGGCTGTTGAAAATAATGGTAGTTTCTTATTCAGACTGCAAAAAAACTACGTGGAAAACAGCCTGTGTGTTAAAAAAAATTGTGTACATCACTAATCAGTCTAATCTGTTTTAACTGAATGCATGATACCTAATCTTCTCCCATGTTATGACAATTACATTAAATGACTGAACGTCACTGATCCGGCACTAATTTCAGCAATACTATGGAGGGAAATGGTACAGGTGGGCCATCACTGATCCAGCAATCACTAATCCAGCACCCTACAGGTCTTAATGATGCTGGATTAGTTATGGTCAATACTATACATGAGAAGACCAAAGTGACATAAATATTATTAACTACTGTACATTTTTAATTTTGATAATTTTACAGATAGAATATTACATAAATTCTGTGATACAATTGTATTCTAAAAATTAAATAATAATAGGAACTATAAGAAATTATTCAAACATGATATTATTAGGGTAAATCACAAGCATGATATAAATTATATACTTATTTTGTGATAATATTGATAAAATTATTGATTTACACTAAGACATATAGAGAAAATACAAAACCTCCTTGTGTTGTAAAAACCTGAATGCTAATGTATATTTATGGCATACAAAATAGATGTCTATTATGTAAGGACAATGATGCTCTACTTCAATATGTGCCAAATTGAAGTAAAATGCTATGAATCATGAAATCAATTATGTAACCATTACAATCATTGTTACCCATAACTTCTCCATATGTTTAAGTGTCAACTTAAGAAAATGGGATGTGACAGACATGCCAGCAAATATAAGAGGATTGAAGACTATGAGCTATTATTTAAATATTTAAATAAAAGGTAGATTATCAAAGAGATAGAATTTGGGACAAAAACTGTTGTACATGCTGCATAGTATACCATACCAGTGAGACCTACAGAGTGATCGTTAGATTTATTATCTTTTGTTTTACTAAATACTTTTAATAGCAATGATAGTTCAAGGAAAATTTAATTAGGAAGTGAACAGCATCAATCCATTCCATTAGGTAAATGTTAGCAGTTATAATCTGTTTAAAAATCAAATACAGCAATAATAATAAATATACTGTATATATATATGTATATACAGTACATGCATACATATATGCATTTCAAGACTGCAAAATAAACAACCAATCCTTTATAAAACCTCATTGCAGAAACACTATTACCTGTACTTTTCAAAGAAGCTTGCAAACAATAAAAACTACATGTCAATGCAATCTAATACAAACAGCACCTACCACAGAGCAAATTATAATGTTACGACTTTAAATTCTTTGAACCACTCTGTGTTATAGGTAAGCCATAGTAAAACTGCATGTCAAAATTTAATAACAAAATTTACACTAAGAAAATAAGTAGAACACATCTGAATTTACTGTATGTATGATCCATACACTGGCAGTGAAAGTATGGCACTACTTAGCAAAGAAGTCATGAGTTAGGTTATATTATTGGTAAAGTTTTGTCATGCATGGTATACACTACCCCTTGATGATGATGTGTGCCTATCACTTGTTCTTCTCCTTAAACTGCAACAGAAACTAATATGTAAATATACAGCATCATATTTTCAGAGAAGTATCATGTGTGTTATAAACATATGAAAAAAATATTCCAGGTTAATTCATTTCAACAGGAAGGGACATTCTCTAGATAACATCTGGAAGCTGTACACAGAAAAAAATACCATGAAGTACTTGTACAACCACTCCGGCCTTCAAGTAGCACATGCAATATTTAAAGGAATACAGTGCAGCAATTCTTGCACAATCAAAGCTAAGATCAAAATTTAACTTTATTTATTCTTTATTAAGATATCAAACCTTGGACAACCTGAAATAGCTTGTACTGCATTTACGTATGGGCAACCACCTGTAACTACCAGTAAACTGCATAAATAGATAGCTTATGTCTTGTAGCAAAGATACAGAACCTACATACTGTAGTAGATATAATAATAATAATAATAATAATAAGAGAAGTAAATGCGAGGGTTTTGGCAAGAGGCGTGGAGTTAAAAGATAAAGAATCACACACAAAGTGGGAGTTGTCACAGCTGCTCTTTGCTGATGACACTGTGCTCTTGGGAGATTCTGAAGAGAAGTTGCAGAGATTGGTGGATGAATTTGGTAGGGTGTGCAAAAGAAGAAAATTAAAGGTGAATACAGGAAAGAGTAAGGTTATGAGGATAACAAAAAGATTAGGTGATGAAAGATTGAATATCAGATTGGAGGGAGAGAGTATGGAGGAGGTGAACGTATTCAGATATTTGGGAGTGGACGTGTCAGCGGATGGGTCTATGAAAGATGAGGTGAATCATAGAATTGATGAGGGAAAAAGAGTGAGTGGTGCACTTAGGAGTCTGTGGAAACAAAGAACTTTGTCCTTGGAGGCAAAGAGGGGAATGTATGAGAGTATAGTTTTACCAACGCTCTTATATGGGTGTGAAGCGTGGGTGATGAATGTTGCAGCGAGGAGAAGGCTGGAGGCAGTGGAGATGTCATGTCTGAGGGCAATGTGTGGTGTGAATATAATGCAGAGAATTCGTAGTTTGGAAGTTAGGAGGAGGTGCGGGATTACCAAAACTGTTGTCCAGAGGGCTGAGGAAGGGTTGTTGAGGTGGTTCGGACATGTAGAGAGAATGGAGCGAAACAGAATGACTTCAAGAGTGTATCAGTCTGTAGTGGAAGGAAGGCGGGGTAGGGGTCGGCCTAGGAAGGGTTGGAGGGAGGGGGTAAAGGAGGTTTTTGTGTGCGAGGGGCTTGGACTTCCAGCAGGCATGCGTGAGCGTGTTTGATAGGAGTGAATGGAGACAAATGGTTTTTAATACTTGACGTGCTGTTGGAGTGTGAGCAAAGTAACATTTATGAAGGGATTCAGGGAAACCGGCAGGCCGGACTTGAGTCCTGGAGATGGGAAGTACAGTGCCTGCACTCTGAAGGAGGGGTGTTAATGTTGCAGTTTAAAAACTGTAGTGTAAAGCACCCTTCTGGCAAGACAGTGATGGAGTGAATGATGGTGAAAGTTTTTCTTTTTCGGCCACCCTGCCTTGGTGGGAATCGGCCGGTGTGATAATAAAAAAAAAAAATAAATAATAATAATAATAATAATAATAATAATAATAATAATAATAATAATAATAATAATACAAATAAAACAATAATAAACACTGTATTAAAACAATAAATGATGCATTAATAATAAGAGAACATCAATATACTGTATTGTATCTCAAAATCAATTAAAATACATTACAATACTCACTCGGCAGCAGATCCTGCGGTATAAAAGAGGGCATACATTTCTTTGAGCTGTTTCATTGAGTCTATACGATTGAAGTGTGCGGTACGCTGTGGAGGAGTCATAACGCCCATCAAATCTGAGCCCTGCACAAATATATCCTTACATGCTCCATAGCCAACAGCAATGCGCACCTCACCTACCGAATGTTGCTGCTCCACCTGTTGATAATGAAGGAGAGTTAGACTCTAGTACTGACACTAACAATACTGACAACTGACACTGACAACTTACACTGACAATTTACAATGACAACTGACAAAGACACCTCGCAATGACAACTTAACTTAGGATAACCTCGTCATTGACAACCTAACCTACGATAACCCTCGTTACTGACTTAATCTAAGATAACCCTCATCATTGACAACATAAGATAACCCTCGACACTGACAACATAACCCTCATCACTGACAACATAAGATAACCCTCGTCACTGACAACATAACCCTCATCACTGACAACATATAATAACCCTCGTCACTGACAACATAAACCTCATCACTGACAACATAACCCTAATCACTGACAACATAACCCTCATCACTGACAACATAAGATAAGCCTCGTCACTGACAACATAACCCTCATCACTGACAACATAAGATAACCCTCGTCACTGACAACACAACCCTCATCAATGGCAACATAAGATAACCCTCGTCACTGACAACATAACCCTTACCACTGACAACATAACCCTCATTACTGACAACATAACCCTCATCACTGACAACACAATATAACCCTCGTCACTGACAACATAACCCTCATCAATGACAACATAAGATAACCCTCATCACTGACAACAACCCTCATCACTGACAACATAAGATAACCCTCATCACTGACAACACAAGATAACCCTCATCACTGACAACATAACCCTCATCACTGACAACATAAGATAACCCTCGTCACTGACAACGTAACCCTCATCATTGACAACATAAGATAACCCTCGTCACTGACAACGTAACCCTCATCACTGACAACACAAAATAACCCTCATCACTGACAACACAAGATAACCCTCATCACTGACAAGATAAGATAACCCTCATCACTGACAACACAAGATAACCCTCATCACTGACAACATAACCCTCATCACTGACAACATAAGATAACCCTCGTCACTGACAACATAACCCTCATCACTGACAACATAAGGTAACCCTCGTCACTGACAACATAACCCTCATCACTGACAACACAAGATAACCCTCATCACTGACAACATAACCCTCATCACTGACAACATAAGATAACCCTCATCACTGACAACATAACCCTCATCACTGACAACATAAGATAACCCTTGTCACTGACAACATAACCCTCATCACTGACAACATAAGATAACCCTCATCACTGACAACATAACCCTCATCACTGACAACATAAGATAACCCTCATCACTGACAACACAAGATAACCCTCATCACTGACAACATAACCCTCATCACTGACAACATAAGATAACCCTCATCACTGACAACGTAACCCTCATCATTGACAACATAAGATAACCCTCATCATTGACAACACAAAATAACCCTCATCACTGACAACATAACCCTCATCACTGACAACATAACATAACCATCATCACTGACAACATAACCCTCATCACTGACAACATAAGATAACCCTCGTCATTGACAACATAACCCTCATCACTGACAACATAAGATAACCCTCATCACTGACAACACAAGATAACCTTCATCACTGACAACATAACCCTCATCACTGACAACATAAGATAACCCTCATCACTGACAACACAAGATAACTCTCATCACTGACAACATAACCCTCATCACTGACAACATAAAATAACCCTGATCACTGACAACATAACCCTCATCACTGACAACATAAGATAACCCTCATCACTGACAACACAAGATAACCCTCATCACTGACAACATAAGATAACCCTCATCACTGACAACACAAGATAACCCTCATCACTGACAACACAAGATAACCCTCATCACTGACAACACAAGATAACCCTCATCACTGACAACATAAGATAACCCTCATCACTGACAACACAAGATAACCCTCATCACTGACAACATAAGATAACCCTCATCACTGACAACACAAGATAACCCTCATCACTGACAACATAAGATAACCCTCGTCAAGTCACGTCACCTCCAACATAGCCTGGAGTACATCTTGAAGTCGTTCTCGCAGCAGCAGAGAGTCCCCATCATTACAGCTGTACCAGAAAGCAGCGAATATGACAGTAACAGAGAGGACATTATTGAAGAAAGTGAGAGTGTCCATGACAGCAGTGCCGGTGCCACAACTTGCCCAGCCAGGGTAAACAACCCATGCCAAACTACGTCATCAAGTCAGCCTCACACACGGAGTAATGTTATCTCGTGATATACATCTCTAAAACAAAGTAATTGCTATATTCTCGAACTTTTTCATATATAATTTGAGTTCTAGCTTTAATCTAGACTAGTTTATGATAATGTATTCTCTACTAAGGTTTATTTTTCAATTATAATATGCTTGATAAGTTGAGACTGACTTGATTGGGGCCAACCAATTCACTACTGTTTTTGCTATCACTGATAACATTCTCATTCCACGTGTTCATATATATGGACAATATGTGAATGTATTTCTGTGAAAAATGATAATGTTACTTTCATTATAGGTGAAATATTACAAACCTATTGAAAAATTATCTCCGAGCTTATAAAATCAATGCAAATGCAGTAATATTTGTCATGTACATTATTTAATTTTATTGGCATAGGTTAAGTCTACATAATGTAATATTTATGTTCCCCTAACATCTTGTGTCATCAAGACAATTCTTCTTTTTTCAACAAACCGGCTATATCCCACCCAGGCGGGGTGGCCTAAAAATAAAAACAAAAGTTTCTCTTTTTAAATCAAGACAATTGTATTTTTTTTATTTATGTAAGCAAAGCCTAAAATAAAAATTATTAATAAATTTCTTTCACTTTCCATAAGTCAATATGTTTTCTGTAGTGTGTAAAGAGGCACTCAACACAACGGTGCCTTCAGATAAGATAAGATTTGTTGGGATTTTATACCCGGAGGAGTGTTATCCACCCAGGATAACTCAAGAAAGTCAGTGCGTCGAGGAATGTCTTTCTTATTTCCATTGTAGTCCTTCAATTTTGTCCCCCAGTATGCCACCCACACTCACCCAACGTTTCCACCCATGCCGGGATTAAACCGCGGACACTCAGTATGCAAGGCGAGTGCGTTGTCAACCTAGCCACGGGACACCAGTAATATGCCAAGAGTCTTGATAGTGAACAGTGTAATAAATAAAAGCAATTGCCAGTTTGAAGATCCTCTATAAACAATCTCTTATACAATGTCATGTAGATTATTCTTGCTCCTCGTGGTATTTTGCGTTAAGAAACGAAAGATATTACAAATGACCCAGAATATATAGATTCACGCTGGAGATGAGTCCAAGAGAGCATGTAAGGCAGGAAGAATTACAACAACGGGACACGAAATATGTCACTTCGTCTGACTTTTTTGGAATACCCTAGGTAATTTACGCATATATTGCTATGTATGATAACTGTAGCTACCTAAATTTGTGTAACTATATGTATGTGTACCTGTAATTAAACTTACTGATATCAGTTTTTATTCCAGGCTAATTTTACCTAAGCTAACCTAACCTGACATACTTCATATTGAAGATAAGGTAAGACAGTGTCCAGAATATCTTGCTACGAATTTTGTAAAGGTTAGGAACCAAAACCAGTTTGGTTTATACTAAAGGGACGTGAACATAATTTTGTAGTACATTCCTCCAGTAAGTGGTCAGGCCTTAATTAAATACCTTCCAATACACAGCAATAAGAGAGTGTAAAGGGCTCCCTGATTATGTCAAGACCAGTGGCAGTATAAGACGATTAAAAGAAAGATCTCCAAAAGAACCTAACGAGTGAAACCATAGAAAAGGAGATGTGATTTCTTGTATAGTTAATATTCTTCTGTTATATAAAACTGTTTTTCCCGCTTTCTTGATGCTCATATAATTTTTTTTCATGAATTTGATTACTCAAGTGCGTTTCGTTTAATTATTAACAGTCATGACGGATTTTTACTGTATCTAATAGTCAGATTGTTATACCTTAAGGAATTACAAGGACTACAATGGACTCCGAATTTGGGGTCAGTAATACAAGGTGAACACCCTTGCCGATAGTAAGTGGAATTCCGCAGGGGATTGTTTTGGCTCCTACTCTATTTTGCATTATGCAAATAAAAAGCTTATTGGTGTTAAATGCAAACTCCTATTGCACGAAGATTATAGTGCTGGTTTAATATCAGGTAGAGACCCAAAAGATATATCTAAAGTACTATAACTGGAACTAGTGTCTTGCAACTGGTGGTTCACATCACCAGGCACCCATATATTCTCCCTATATTCAACCGTAAAATATTCGCTGCCCTGGCCGCCATACCCGAAATACCCCCAGGGATTTCCTCCTAACTTTCCTAACCTATAGGTCCGACCTACTTCCACTAGTGGGTTTTGACAGTGGTAACTTTCCCTACCACTGTTCCACCTTATTATCTGTCTGCAGTATTGAAGCTCCATCTCTGTGACTATGCTACACTTTCATCAACATCGATGGACTGAACACATCAACTCCAAGCTGAGGAAGTAATTATCTCAAAAACCTAATCTTTCACCGCTTTTCTGCATTGGACTGAAGAAGTGGCGATGGGGTGGAAACATCTGACGTGTTTCTTTGCACCGGTTGTCAATGTTCACCCATCAGTGAAATGGGTACCTGAATGTTAGTTGACTGGTGTGGGTCGCATCCTGGGACCAAACTGACCTAATTTGCCCGAAATGCTCAGCATAACAAGGGGCTCTCTATATAGTAGTATGTCATTGATGTCAGCTATGGTCTGTATACCAAGAACATGTACTTGTAATAAATAAAGATATTATTATTATTATTTTTATTATTATTATTACATTATTATTATATATTTTATTATTATTATTATTATTATTATTATTATTATTATTATTATTATGTCACTG
>NC_069440.1:27724334-27742384 GCF_026875155.1 Cherax quadricarinatus
TTCCCTTTTTAAATTTTGTAGAGTTTGCGAATATAAATTTATTGGCTTAAACATCTGTATTTTGTTCATCCACCTTAGCTTCTCGTCATCTTGGATCCTGCGACAGAAAATACCTCCAGGGACTCAAGGTGACATCCGCAGTGTTCATTGTTGCATTACTTGCAACCCGGTGTCTCGTTCTTGAGTGCATCGGCACACCACTGCTCACACCCAACTCGTGGGTCTCACAGTATCAACACGTTCGTGAAAATGGCATGCAATACCGGCGAAGTGAAAAGAAAAAAATGTAAACACTAACCCATTTTTAATTAGACATGTCGGCACTAGGGGTTGAAATCACTCCAAACGAATGGACTTTTAGAGTACCCCAGGATCGAAAGATCTCCAATGAAATGTTCCAGTTTGAAATTTCATGTCAGTTTCTAACACCTCAACACAATATAAACACAACACTAGTCACAGTACCCATGTCGCAGTATTACCTGCTCACGGGTACACACACAGGAAGTACCAAAAGGCTAAGCCAGGCAGACTATCTCTTGATGCTATCTCCGGGGCAAAGCCAAACTATGTTGAATTTACAGCAGCTGGATCGGAAGCACTAGAGCCGAGGATCAGGGAGCCATATGTGCTGGGGGATGATGGGAAGGAGGAAGGGAAGGGGGAGTAGGGAGGGAGAAATGATGGGTTAGAGAATTTACTGTTGTAACAGTTGAATTTTTGTGGGATTACTCCGGTTTGTAGCCGAGTGAAGACAAGGTTTTGCAAGAGAAAGCCTTTGATACAAGAGAGATTAACAAATCCTTTTGCCTTCTTGGAATACACACTCAACGGGAAAACTAGAGGATGAGGTTACGTTACCTGTCGCTAAAATATCAATGTGGTTGTCTCCTGGCTGTATGGAACACTGGCCTGGACTCCACGATACATACGTTCAAAGTACTTCTTGTATCGACTGTGAGGAAGATACCAATAAAACAAGTGGACCTAAACTCAACAAAAACAAAGAAAATTTCACTCGTAAATACGCAGATGTTAGTCATGACAGTGGTATATAAACCGAGGAATCGATGAGGTATACCTGTGTTTTCAATCTCCCAGATATTAGGTACAAGGACACTCGAAGAGTGTAACAGTAGATAGTATGGGAATTAAAAACATAGTCAAATGCAGTGCAATGAATCCTTTACTGACAACGTTTCGCCTTCACAGTGGGCTTTATCAAGTCCACTGTGTGGGCGAAACTCAAAGGATCGCTCTATACTGCATTATGTATTTTTTACATCGTGTGGGTATTTTATACCATTAATCTCCATATGAGAATACCCTCCAAGTTGCAGCTGATAGAGGCACAGGCAGAAATTGGTAACTATGCCTCAACGTTTCGCCCGAGCAGCGGCAAACGTTTGAAATTTGATAGCACATATCTAGTGGTAGCACAATATATAGATTTCTTATTACACCGTGTGTACGTGTTATTGTATACTTAATAAAGTCCAGTCATGGGGGAAAAGTCGCAATGAAGGCTTCACTATGACTCGCTGTCTTTCTCACAGTATACAGGTAGGGGACAGGAACACAGGTGTGAATACAAGAAAATTTTAAAGGGAAAAACTGAGGGGCATTGAAGACGGTCTACTGACCACATTGAGTAAATCTTTTAGACTCTACTGATAAAATTTCGGAGAACGAAACCGTCTTGAAAGGACGTTTACCTGACATACGTCAACAACTTTTAAACCCGCACTCGTGCAAAATACCCAGAGAATGACAAGAATGAAGAATTGAGACACTTATACAACACATGGGAATCTTTATTGAAGAAACGTTTCGCCACACAGTGGCTTTATCAGTCCAATACAAAGTAGAAATGGGTAAGGAGAGTAGAAGTATGAGGTAATCAGTCCCTGAACCTGGATTCGATGTGTTCAGGTCCATCACTCTTGTAGTAAGTGCAGCATAGGGCCAGAGAGGTGGCTTATATACTGCGGTGAGATGAGTTGAAGCAGGAGGAGGCGGGATCTTAGTGGGACCTGCCACTAATGTAAGTAGGTCATCGTCCAAAGTTTGGGCAAGCGTTGAAGTCTTTTGTACCAAGATTCCATGATTTGCAGTGTCTGACAGATGTGAGGATGTAGAGGAGCACTGTAGAAGGCTTACTGTACCATGCTGCGGGTCACACTCACATCCGACTATCACCACTTATATAGATTTAAGAATAGTGACTATTGGGGGTAGTCCACTAAAATTTATTTTTAAATCTTCCCAAAATTTATGTTTCAGTGACGCTATTTGATAATTTGTTCCACTTATCCAACAACTCGACTGCTTAACCACTGTGTTCTTACAATCTGTGCATTTTTTTCCAGCTTATTCAGGTTCGCTGTGTAATACTGAGAGACGAACTGCGCCGTCCATGGTAAGACAAACCAACAACACGAAGTTCACGGGACTTTTCTTACTAATACTTTTTTTTGCTATGAAGAAATACTATCTAGTTGCTTTATCGCGAAAAACTTGTGCATTGTTCCCATGGCTTTAGATTTCTAGCAACCAGAAATTGCTATTTTTTTCGGTGCAGACCTTTTCACATACTCTTATATTTTGACACGAGGCAAACTAGGCGGCAGATAATATATGAGTAACTGAAAATTTCTCTGCCTTTATTGCATCATCTGTACGAGTGACTGGAGGCTGTGAAAGACGAGACTCATCTCGCTTACAATGCCTTTACCAATATCGCACACGGGAAGTGGCGTCTCAGTGAGCCACTGCAATGCACGTGGCCAGCTATTGGTCAACATGTGTAGCCCAGGATAATACCCCCCCCCACCACCCGTCCCTCGACACACTGCGCTGGATATCATCAGGAAGTGGTGGTGGTAACAGCAACACACACACATGTCAGGCAGCCAAAGTCTGAATTTCGTATAGAGCCTCTCGGGCCACCGGCCTCAGGGCCATAAATACAACGTTAAGTGGGCTCTAAATGTCTGTTTTGCTCCCAGGTTCGTTTCCTAGGGACTAACTGCTGCCAAATCCTCATCTTGACCGTCGTAAACCACGCGAGTGTTCAAGAGAAACCAGATGGCACCGTCTTGTAAGACGGCAAGAAGACCATCTTTAAGTGCTCGAAGTCTTCGCTGGATTTCTTAGTAATTTTTGTAACATTTGGGATGGACAAGGAGGATAGGATGGACGGAAGGATGGAGTATACACACGACAGCAGCAGATCCCACTGTCCATATTTGCCAAAAACGATTAGCTATAGTAAAACCTGTATTTAAGTATACTTGGAAGGTGTTACGGGGTCAACTCCCCAGCGGTTCCCTTCATGACCAATTCTGTCTATATAACTGCAATAGAGTTTGATTTTTACTGCCGTTGCTGTTACTACTACCAAATGCTCAGGATGACGCGTTGTGATGGAAGGCAGAGGATTTCGTTGATTTCAATCCTGTACGATAGATGCTGTACACAGTTTGGCAAACATCGAAGTACCTCATATTTGCAAAACTCTAGCTCACTGGGTCTTTAATTAATGTAGTATTTCTGCGCTAACAGCTTTAGTAGGCAGCCCATGCCAGTGATCCACAATTGTTAAAAAAAAAAAAAAAATCCTCACATGTAGGTTGCACCTCTTGTCTCGGAGTATCTTTTTCACTGTATCGGTTACTAACTCGCTTCTATCTATTCTTTCAGCATTTTTTACGTGGCTGAAATATTTAATGAGAAAGCTTTACAAATTTAACGTAAAATTTAAGAACGAATTAACTCTGATGAATTATCGAAATATAATTTTCTTTACTCAAGACATGACGGATAATTGATCAGAAGTTAAAATACAATCTTAATCTCTGTTACATTTCGTTGTATGAAGTTTTTTTTATTAAGTCTGAAATAAGGAAGATACGAGTAAGAGGAAGGACAGATAAGAGAAACAAGGAGAAAGGAGAGAGCAAGAGAAAAATAATAAAAAAAAATGCAGTAGAAGAAAATCTGGATAAAAAGTGTAGGTGAGAGAGAAAAGGCACAGACAGCACAAGACAAGACAAATGACAAAAAAGGACAATAAAAGACAAGACAAGAAGGACAATAATGAAAGGCAAAGGACAAAGAAAGGACAATAATGAAAAACAAAGGACAAAGAAAGGACAATAATGAAAGACAAAGGACAAAGAAAGGACAATAATGAAAGACAAAGGACAAAGAAATGACAATAATGAAAGACAAAGACAAAGAAAGGACAAAATGAAAGACAAAGACAAAGAAAGGATAATAATGAAAGACAAAGGACAAAGAAAGGACAAATATGAAAGACAAAGGACAAATTAACACAAGTTGACTGTCTACACAGAGGTGAAGCAACTGATCAGCAGTGAAGGTAGAGCGAGGCTCAGGAACACACGTTAGTGTTGAACCTGCTTCTCAGACGCCGTATATACACGCCCCGGGGAGGAGGATCACACATGTGGAAAAATGATAAACCCCTATGGGAGGAGGGGGGGGGGTGATCACTACAGGACCTGGGGAAGAGGAGGTACCAATGCTTGATCCGAGAATGGCAGGATGGCTCTAGCTCCCTGGACAGTGCACTCAACAGAAAAGAATGCATTGGTTCTCAGGTTGATTTGAAAGTCTCAAAGATTCTTTGATAGCTGGAGTATATTTCACGTTATTGCTTTCAACTTTTTTCACATATCTGAGAGAAAGAGAGAATGAAAGAAAGTCCAAAATTTGCGAAAATGAAAAAATTTCACTTCAATATAAGTTACCGAGGCAAACCAAAAACTAAAATTTTAAAACCTGTAAATGTGACTGATATTTCAGAGAGTGAGGATCACCGGTATTAATGAAATTAAATGATATTTGAACCTCTCATGCGAGTCAAGTCAGACATTTACATGCAGAATTAATGTTTACGCGTTTCGTCTATTCCAAATTTTTTGTTAAGCTTGGGGTTTTCTATGAATGAATAAGTTGTCGGGGCCGAATAGGTAAAACTGGTAAATCATCAAGAACTCATTTAAAATTTTCTTTTATTACGTTTCAAAAATTTTTTGTTTGATTTAAGTTAATGAAAAAATTATAGTATAATTTAACTTTAACACGGCCAGGTCAGTTTCTAAGTTAATTTTGGTTCAGCTTACAATTCTGTATACCATGCTGTTCCCCCGGAATATAATTGTCGTGCATCATGTAAGGTTTTTGAAAAAAATCTTGAATAGTCTGTCTATTTGACTAATCTGGCATATTAGACGCATTAATTTTATGGTGCTAAATTGAAATAACACATGTAACAGCTCGAGTCCTGGGGGTTTACAGTAGAGTGCCTGCACTCTGAGGGGCGAACGAGATTTTATGGCTCAGAGGGGCCCTTATTCTATGATATTCACACAGCTGTTTTACGAAAAAGGTATAGAACGAATGATGGTAAATGTGTTTCATTCTTTGGACCCCTTAATTGATGAAAGATAGACGGGGTGGTTAAAAAAAATCTATTCATGCATTTTCTAGGGGGTCTTTTGTATCCATATGCTGTCTACCCCATGGGGTGTACATGGGGTGCCCAGCTAGCCGCTGCGGCGGCTAAAAAAAAAAAAAAAAATCTAGATAGAAAAAAAAATCTTACCTTCGTGTTGACTAAAACTGTTAGTTGTGCTAAAGTTGAAGGGACGTTTACAGGGTTTAATAAAGTGTTGGGTATTAAACCTGGGAAGGTGATTAGTAGAGAGGTTTACCTCGGGCTGCTGGTGAAGCACTGCCCTGAGAGACCTTAGTGTCATACCTGCCTTATAATATACACGACTGTAACGACTCTGTACCAAGACCTAATTATTACGTGTATCGCCGTCGAATATACACGCTGTCTCTTTCCTCTAAGTAACGGTACAGCGTATGACTCGCAATCCAAAAAAGCCAGGGTTTGATTCCCGGGCCAGTCGAGCGTACATGCGAGTACCAATTCACCTAGCAGTGGATAGGTACCCGAGTGCTAGTCGACATTTGTGAGTAGCATTATGAGGGTGATGGTATACCTTCACCAAAGCTGGGTTTCAAAATGAACGGAAGTATGGCAACTCCTAGGATAAGATAGGATAATCACTCTTACTGTAACAGTCACACTATCTTACTTCATCAGGAAGCTAAGATACAGCTACACATTAAATTCAAGAAAATCACAAAAACCTGAGCTAGAGGAGGGCAGTGATGACTCAAAACTCAAAATATGAAAGAACTTGTTCAACAACTTAAATATCAAGCCAAGATGCAGATATAAATACGAAAAAAATTAAATTCAAATAGCATTTATATTTCTTCTGTTTATAATTTTGCTATTTTTTTTTTTTACTCTTTTGCTCTAGGATAAACAATAACTTTTATAAGTTCCAGCATCACGAATCAATGTCTGGAAAACTAGGAATGCGTACTATCATAATGTAACTTATAAAGTTCTTTGGTAGGTGTTTATTCATTGTTAGGCATTTAGATTATGTTATTAGGCTTCATCTCTTGTATTCTATAGTGCACTCTTGTTCTCGCTAAATACTCTCTTGAAGATTGAGATGATATTTTACACTTCAGGCTGAGGAAACGCAGGAGGGGAAAATGAAGGAAAAAATGGACAGAGTAAGCCATGTATTGATCATTTTTGTTTTATGGAGCTTCTTTCGGGTACCACAGATTAGGGAGAGAGAGAGATGGCTTACTCTGTCCAAAGTAGTTGATTTTTCAACCAGTGTTTACACATAAGACTAAAGTCTTATTTCAACCACACTAAAACTTGAAACTCTAATAATAATGCTATATCAATATTATATATATATATATATAATATATATATAATATATAAAATATAATATATATATATAATATTATATATTAATATATAATATTATATATAAAATTCTGAAAAACTTCTTAAAAGTCGAGATGGTGTCGACCTTGACTAATATTGTTTTAGTTTTTTTATCGAGATTTAAAAAAACGAGTCTGGGTGGACCTGTGTGCTCCCTCTATATATAATGAGAAAGAAAATCGTTAACACGATACTTTTTTCTTTAAATTCACTACCGAGACACATGCACCCCCGCGATTACTGTAATGGTGACACTTGTGTGTGCGTGGGCTTCTGTGGATGGTCAAGTGGTGGGATGTGACGTGTAAGGTGTGGTGACGTATAGAAGTGATGGTAGGGTGAGGGGTGGCAGGTGTGGCGTTTTGGGTGGATGTTAACACGGGGGTGGGGTGGCGGGTATAAAGCCTCTTCGTGAGGTCAACAGACAGGGGTAGGAGAGTGGGTTGTGGTCAGTAAAGACCAAAAATCGTTCTTCATGCCCCCGCGTCCTGCCGGCTACTGTTGAAAGATTTACTGCTACCATTAACACGTATCATTTGGGCCTAATTAGCCAAAATATCTCTAGGGTCTTGTTCGTTATCTATAAGGCGAGATTCGCTAGGCGACTCCCAAGGTTCGTTAAGATTTCCTAATATCAAGGAGCAAATATTTTGGAAAATTGTACTGTTCTCTGCTAGGAATGACGTACATTCTGGCCAATTAGGAGGTCCCAGGCGTCCCTTGGGGGATACTTGCCGCAAGTCCTCTAATCTAGTTTTCCCCTAGTGAAACATTGTAAGAGAAGACCTGACCCTAAATACCTGGAATCACGTGATCCTCCATTTCATTATTTCTGCCACGAAGACAAATACACAGCTCACACACTGAGGTCCGTGCTCTATCCCGGTACAGGTGGAAACATCGGCGGTTTTCCTGATACACTGCTGCTCCTGGTCACATTTTAGTAAAACAGGTACCTGGTATATCGACTATGTCGCACCTGAGGACAAAAACGACTTAATTTACCCGAAATGCTCTGCATAAAAGGGCTTTAAAATATACTGGTATATAAACTGGGTTTGCTAGGCCCGTAATACACTGTCTTGTAGAAATAAGGATTGTTATTAAAGTTTTTTTTGGGGGACAAGGCTTTGTCTAAATACTTGGTGAAACTTCGCGCTCTTAAAATCCTGCCACATACCACGGGAAAGAAAGGGATTTTTTTACTGGTCTTTCGAAATGTCAAGGTTTAACTTAAAAAACAGTAATCTAATACAATAAACCTATTAATTTTTCGTTAAATAAGGTTCACCTCGACTCGATCTCATACCAGATCTCTAAATCCTAAATAAACTTATCAAATGTTTAAACCCCCATATTGTAAAATAAATGTAAGTAAGTTTAACCCAAAGGGTTCCTGCTTTAAAAGAGCCTGGACAACTATTAAATACTGCCAGAGTGAAAATTTTAACGGGCTTCACATTTAGGCAGGGTTAGAACATAAGGAGCCTGCAGCAGCCTACTGCCACTTTTTTGCAAAACAACCTGGAGATTTTTCTTGGACATGCTGGCTAACGTATTGGGGCTATATTAAGCGCCATGTCATTAGGATAGGTGCGATCTTTTTGGGTTAAAGTGACGGGTCGGGAGGAGTCGATGTCTTTCCCCGATGCAATGTAAAAGTAATGAATAACCACTCAAAGTAACCATTTTACGGGAAAATTTTGGGGGGAGAGAGTGCCAGAGTCTGGGCAATAGTGGGAAGGATGTGTAGAGAAAAAAAGGGCAGGGGATAGTGAAAAAAGGGGAAGGGGAGTAAAGGAGGAAATGGAGAGTGGGTGATGGGACAGGAAAAAATGCCCCACCATGAATGGGGGGCAGAATTTTGGAGGGTAAATTACCCTCACCCCTTCACAAGCGGAGGTGGGGAAAACACAACAGAAAACGGCAGACACAAACAGCAGACAGCAAACAGCAGACACGCGGCAAAAAAATGGTAAAGTGTGTTGGGGAAATTTGGGGAGACCCCACTAAGGGTTTCATGTTAAAGGGCAAATTTGGGTTTTTTGCTTTTCAAGAATCCTTTTGAAGTGAGTACCGAGGGGGGTGAAGGCCCTTGATCCAAAATTTGGGACTTTCCATACCCCTCCTCGAATCAAACCCGTTTAAACCCTTTCTGTTCCACAGGCGCGTATGACCCCCCGGGGGATAAGTTTGCCGTAAATAAAACAAAAATATATTTGCCGATGGTGCTGCTCTAACTGGGAGAGCTAACACACCACACACACACACACACACACACACACACACACACAACACACACACACACACACAAAACATACATGACCCAGCTGGAAAAATTTTTTGGGAAATAGGGGTTTTGTAAAACAAGAACCCACCATGAAATGCCCTTTAAAGGGCAAATCGACTCGAACGGGATCCTGCGGGAGAAACACGATTAAGGGACATGCCGGCATACAGGAAGGTGTATCTCGACCGCGACAGAACAGAATAAGAAAGGCAAAACAAGAGGGTACAAAGCGAAAGGGAAAAAGAGGGGGGATGGAAAGACAAAAAGGAGATCCCAGACACGGGAAGATCAAATACGCCCCCCTCACAACTCCTAAAAGCCTCCCAACCGGGTCCAACCCCAGTGCAACCAAACACAAACCAAAACACCCTGCCCCCCAAATCCCCCCAAACCCCCACAATACAAACTCCACCCCCACAGCAACACCCATATTTTCCTTATCAGTCTCCCACTTCCCCAACCCCAATACACCCCCCAGACCACATTTTAAAAAAATTTTGAAGGTTGGTTACAAATGCCGATGGAAAAACCCCAAACAATATGGGGAGTGGCTAAAGAATCAAGGAGACATCCCCAACATAAAGCACTCCAGAAACAAAACTCACCAGAAAATAACAGTTCAACTTTCCATCCGGATACAAATCCTCGGGAAAGACAGGGGGAGGAAGGGGGGGGGATTGCACTGCTCATTAAAAACCAGGGGGGTTTTTGGAAAAAAATGGAAGGAATGGATGGCACGGGCAAAAGGGGACACTTAGAGGAACAATCCATTGAGGACATAAGGTATAATTGCAAAAATGACAACCCACCACAGAACTGCGGAGGCCAAAGAAAATACGATAAGCAAAGAGAAATGGTCCCCAAAACTAGCCAATGGCCAGAGAGCACACGGGGGGGAGCAAATTTTAGTTATGGGTGTTTTTCAATCCAAGGGATTGACTGGGAAAATCGGGACCCCGGGGGGCCCCCCGAAACAGGGAGACCAAATAGGTTTGGGGTACGGAAATCCTCATGCATCAACAGTTAGAACACACCAGAGAAAGGAGAGGATAACCACAAGACTGGCCCTTGTATTCACCTTATTGTTGGGACATCGAGGATACATGTATGAAAGGCCCCCCTGGGAGTAGTGATCAGGGGTTCTGTGTTCGACTACATAGTTGAGCCCCAAAGTGGAGAGAGTACAGGAAAGGGGTGGGGAAAAACCCAAACTAAAAAGGGGGAACTACTGGCAAAAGGAATTTCCTTCAAGACATTCATGGGAGGGGGGAACTGACAGAAAACCAGTACAAGAAAGAGGGGACTTGTGGCAAAAAAAAATCAAGGAGCAGAGGAGAGGTTTGTTCCCAAGGGAAACAAAAAAATGGGAAAACAAACAGCCCTTGTTTCCCACCCAAAGGTGTAAGGAGGCAAAAACTAGTGTACAAAATGGAAAAGGTACAGAAAGACAGAAGAAACTCGAAAAAAAGAGATTGCAAAAACCAAAACAATATCACAGATAAGAAGGGGGGGGGGGCTTCGCGCAATTTTGAAAATTACATAGATCAAAATTTCCCCAAGCCTGACCCGGCTTTTTACAGCCACACAGGGGGAAAAAAACCAGTCAAGGGACCATTTAATCAACTAAAGGTTAATTCCCCAAGAAACGCCGGAAAAATGTCAGGGCCCCTAACCCCCAGAAAAAAGTATTTCAGTAAACCCCCCAGTACAACTCCCAAGAAAATCAAAAGGGGGGGGGGGACCAAGAATCTGAAATGAAATAATTTAAAACCAAAAGGTAAAGAAGGGGCCCGGCGAACTTAACCCAAAGCGGTGGGACCAGAAAACCCCCCCCAGCCTTAAAAACAAGTATTTTGGGTACCTTCCCAAAGATCTTCCCTTTTTTTTTAAAATAAACTCCCCAAAAAAAAAAAATGGTCCCCCTTTTTAAAAAGGGAGACGACGACACTAAAACCAACCTTTTTCCAAACGGGAAAATAAGTAAAGGTTGGGAAAATTCTCAGGAGAAGTGGTGGAGCCCTTTGGGCAGGTTTAAAATTCCCAAACCGGGGGGAAAACCTTTTAAAAACCCTCAGAGTTTTTAAAGGGGCAGGTAAAAAAAAAGGAAAGAGGGGTGGTGGGCCCATTTTTTGGGACTGAAGAACCCCTTTGCACAGTTTCCTCACAAGGGTTACTCAAAAAGGATACCCATAACAAAAGGCCTCAAGGGTCAAAATCCTGAAAAGGGGCCACGGCCATTCGTCCGATTTCAGAGGGTCCCTGTCCAACGGGTTCCAAACAGGGTCGCCTGGATGTGCTTTTTTGGGAAGTGCGCAAACGGGGTGCCCAAATTCCTTTTGAGGTGTAAGGTAATGGAAGAACAAATCGGTGGGTCACAGGCAAAAAAAGGGCCGGACCTCAACCCATAATTTCTCCTTGGAAAAAACCCGAAATGCAAACCCCAAAGTTGGGGAAGGGGCAAAAGCCGGCACTGAGTTTAAGGCCAAAACTGAAACTTCCATCAAGAAAAAAGGGGGGTAGTTAACAACCCCGGCTACCCCTAACCACTTCGTAATGCGCGCTAGGGGCCGGCAAAACTACGATACTTTCCCCCCTACCTCGCAAACTCAAAGGAAAACCCCCTTTTCGTCAGGCCCTGGGGGTACAGCCCTTTTAAATTCCAACCTAAAAAACCCGTCTTAAAAAGGTAAAAAGGGTTTCAACGACTTCCCAACCCGGGGGTTGTCCTACAAAAAGGGTTTGAGGGTTTCCCCCTCCACTAGGCGGAGGGTCGGGAGCAAAAACCATAAAAAAAATTACCCGGGGTAGACGGTGGCCCCGCGGGGGGTTCCGGGGGACCGACCAAAGGGTCCAAGGGTTAAGCTCGATGAACAAAGGGATTTTTAAAAGTATTTCTTCAGTCAGAGGGTCAGGCCGGGGAAGGCCTAAAAAGGGAAAAGTATAGGGGGGAACCAAATATTTTTTAAAGGGCGAGGTATGATAAAGTTTAGGGGGGTAGGAAGAAGGACCAGAGCAATCAGTGAAGAGGCGGGCCGGGAGCTATAATCGACCCCTGAACCACAAATAGGTTGATACACACACCCCAAAACCCACACCCAACACCACACCACACCAACACCACACCCCCACACCACACACACACACAACAGCCCATGCATAACCAAGCATCTACTCTCAGATGATAAGGACTTCGCCAGGAAAATTTGGGAGCTTTTCCGTGACGCGAGTGGTGACATGCCCACCCAACGTCGGCTTTTGTCATAAGACGAAGGCCTTTATGGGGAATGCGCGCTTATGCGCCGAGAGCCCCAACCAAGGCAGATTTCAGGAGATTACTTTCAACTTCGTAAACAGCGCAGAAGCTCCCAATGGAAATAAGTCGTTGATTCTTTTTTGGGTTACCCATTCTCTACACAAATGCTATTTTATATATAACTTTTGTGTATACCTGGATAAACTTTCACCCTTCTCACAAAATTTCGCTGTAACACGATAAAAATAAATCACAAACACTTTATGGGAAAAACCTTTTCTACCCCTTTCTAAAATTTAAAAGAAAAAAAGAAAGATTTTTTTTCAAAGAAAATAACTTAGAATCTTTGGAAACCGTTTATAAAAAACCATTACAAAGGCAAATCATTTTTTTGGAACCTTTAAATAAAGCTTTTGAGAACGGGTTACCAAACGGCTTTTCCTCACAAGGCAATTTTTCTGCCATGAGATTCAAAAAACATTATCACTCGTGGGGACTCTTTTATTCATGGCAGCACATAGACGAGACTATCTCTGTAGTCTTTCGTATTTAAAAAGGTTTGTATACCCAGAGGGGGCGCATCCCCAGAAGATTAAAGCTACAGTTTTTAAAACCTGTTTTACAAATTTATGTTTCGAGGTATATAGTCCCTCAGCTTTAATGGGCCCCGGGACCTTAGACCTTTAGCTAACCAACAAAATGCAACAGCCTATATTTTGTACATAAAAATAATGGGGTAATATCACTTTATATACATTGCTAAAACTCTAGTTACGTATATTTAAAAACGTATTTGATATATGATATATTTTTCCCGACAATCAAAAAACTGGAACCTTGTAAACTCCCAATCTCCACGGGTCATTATACCCCCTCCTCGCTCATTGTTGGCAAATGTTTTGCTGTCAAATGAGCCTAGATAAATCAAAAGGGGTACCATGAAACTTTCCCCGGCTTGCCTTGACATTAACCAGATTTACTTTACCCCCGATGCTAACGCCTAGTATTCCCATCTTTGCTTCCTTCCTCGACTAACCTAAATTTACAAAAAATTTTACTAATCACTACTGTTCCGACCTGGAGCTTCTATTGGTTCTTAATTATACTCTTCCATGTAACAAAAATTTGGGCGGCCCCGGTTTTGCTCCCGGCTTTGCAGATTTAAATATAAAATTTTTTCACAGCGAATAAAGAAATTGCTTTGAAAATGGGAAAATCACACTGAAAAAAAACACAAACTACTAAATCCCAATATATTGTACATACTACGTACCCGCTAACTATATAAAAATGTCAAGGAAATCTCAGTGGTACATTTATCTATAAAAAGCCTTTGTATAAGCAGATATTTTTTCTTTGACACGCACTCCAAGCTGTCATAACTGTGTTAATTTTTAATGACGCGGGTGGCAGTAACAAGGCGTTGTACAAACAGTTTTAAGCGCTGGGGGCAACCCAAGAAGAGAGACAAAATCCCCCACAACCACTAGGGATGGCAAGAGTTATTTTCTTTCAACACCATAGAAAGTATGCAAATGGTGCAGAGAGAGAGAGAGAGAGAGAAGAGAGAGAGGAGAGAGAGGAGAGAGAAGAGAGAGAAAGAGAAGAGAAAATAAAAAAGTTTGTGTATTTTAAAAAACCCTTTCACTACATTTTATAAGTATACAAGGAATACCCCCAAACACTCTTTTAAATACTGAAACAACTGAAGGCAGCCTTAAAACCCAAACGTCTCGGTGAAAAACAAACAGCATAACCCAAAAAAAAAGGGTGCTCCGGCTCTCTAAACATACACGCTAAAAAAAAAAACAAATTTAAAAAAAAAAAAACCGCCTAAGTGAAAAAAGATGCGCAGCGCAGCAAGGACACGCACGCTAAGCCTTATTTTAAAACCGGGGAACATCAACGTAATTATTCTACCGATTTTTTCAGAACTCCCCCCAAATTAGTAAGGGGGCCCCTGCCGAAACATGAAAAGGAGGGGGGGAATAGGTGCAAAGAATAGGAGAGAGAGAGAGAGAGAAGAGAAAAGAAGAGAGAGAAGAAAAGAAAAGGGGAAATTCTTTCTTTTCCCCGGTTTCTAAAGAAAAACAAAGTTTTTCTTTTACCCTCTAAATTGTAAAATTTTCCGCAATTTTAAAAACGGAATTTTCTTGACTTTAAAGTAAAAGAAATTTAAAATAAAATGGGTTAAATGAGGCAAAGAAAAAGTGAAAGTGGCCAGAAACACAACCATCCGCTTTCCCTCTCAGGTTAACCTGAAACACAAACCCGGATAAAAAGATTGGGAACCAATTCCCCACCAAATTTCAAAAACCTTTTATTGGTTTTTTTTCCCCTGCTCTTTCCCCTGTACCCCCCTGAGGTTCACACCAAAAATTGTTTTTAGCTTTTGGGTTTAACCTGTTTTTTCTTGCTAGTTAGGACCAAAAATTTTTTGGGTTCTAGGCAGGACCAACTTGTTTTTCCCCGTTGGGAAAAAAAAAAAAAAAAAAAAAAAAAAAAAAGGTAGCTTTCTTTCGGTACCAAAAATCATAAATTAAAGGTTCAAAAAACCCAAAAAGTTTTATTTGTCGGTAAAACTAAAAATCCCCTGTTACCCAATATAACTTTAAAATATGGGGAAATTTTTTTTATTTTTGAAGGGGAAAAATAAAGAGGGAATTTGGGAAGAAATAAATAAGAAGAGGGAAAAAATTTAAAAACGGGGGAAAAATGGGAAAAATCCTTACCCTAATTTGTTTTTTTTCTTTTTTGGCCCGTCCAAAAAATTTCAAAAAGTTTTTTTGGGAGGACCCACTTTTTCAGCTTTTGGTTCGGGAAAAAAAGGAAAAAGGGAGGTTCACGACCGAAAAGTTTGGGGGTGCTTTGAAGAAACCCCCTTTTTTGGGGGGGGGGGGAGGGAAAAAGGGGTTTGGGGGGTTCGGGGGTCCGGTGCCCCTTTTTAAAAAACCCCCATTGACCGTTTGGTTGGCAACCCTTTTTCCTTCGGCCAAACGGGCAACCCCCATCCCCTCCCCAAAAAACCCTTTTAGGTTTTTTTCAATTTCCGTTTTTCCGAAAAAAAAAAAATTGGTTTTTTTGAACCCTTTAAAGGACGAAATGGGCTCTTCCCCTTTTGGGTTTTTTTTATGAAAATTGGGCCAAGAAAATATTAAAAATTTCGCGGAGGGTCTTTGCACCTATTTGGGGGAGGTTAGAAGAGAAAAAAGGTTTGCTTTGCCCCCGGGTTTTTTGGGGAAAATTTTAAAAAATTTTCCCACAACTCCGGAAAAGCAAAAAAAAGAATAAACGAGGAAATAAAAAACCCCCCCAAAAAAAAAAACAAAAAAAACCCAAAAAAAAAATTAACCAAAAAAACCACTAAATTAAATTTGCCAAAATTTTAAAACAAATAGAAAAAAAATAAAAAGTAAATTTCAAAGAAAAAAAAGATGTTTGTAATTTTTAAAAGGAAAAAGCCCAAAGAAAAAAAAGTAATAAAACAAAAAGAATTAAGTCTTTGGGCCACACCTTTTTTCCCCAATTTTAAAAACCCTTTCAAGTTTTTCCCTTTTTTCTTTTTTTTATTTTAAAAAAAAAATTTTTAAAAACCTTTCAACTAAATCCGGCCCTTCCGGAGCACTGAAAAAGTTTCAGACGTTTTAACCCCCTCAACTCCGGCCCATTTTAAAAAAAAGGAATAAATTCCCAAAAGGTTAAACCCAAAATTAGGAAATTTAAAAATGAAAAATAAACTTTAAAATTTTAAAAGTATAAAATTTTAAAATTAACAATGTGACTTTTTTTCCCCCAAAAGGATTATTAAAGAAAAAAAAGGGGGAATTTATGGAAATACCAAAAATGTAAATTTACAACTACGCTTCTTCAGCGATCGTACCTTTGGAAACGTAATTTACATGTAAAAGAGCTTTTAAACACCCTGTATCATTATTAACCAAAGATAAAACAAGATACAATGAAACACATGGCATAAGAGTCAATGTAAATGCTTACAGGTAGTTAAAGACACTTAACTCTTCTTTAAGCCTCGTAACCCTATAAAATCCTATTAACTGTTAACCAAACTTAACTACACGAGTCATTAAGGCTGAATTATAACTTCATCACTAAAAACAAGAATATTTCAAACCCTTAAAATAGGGATTAAACTATATCATATATACGCTGAGAGAAATACATCCCGGTCTCAAATAGTACACCAGGAAACAGGATACATGCACCGCATCGTGTATGGTCTCGTACTAACTCTTCCATGGATCCCCTGATTCATTTAAAAAATATTATATGTTTAATAAATTCACATGAACTATATACTTATATTAGGATACTTTAATCCCGAATAAGGTTAAAAGTAAACTCTAAGTGTATACATACTGAGATATACCCCCTTTACAAATGTATACATACGCTGTTAGAGCATACACACCAAAAGAAAATATACTTACGTGAAAAAAATTATACCAGATCCTAGTTCGTATATTTTCTGATTGTATACTACAACATGTATACGCCTGTGGGGGCGTATATCTCAGTATACATACACTTAAGATTTACTTTTTATCATATATTAGGATTAAAGTATCCCTGACTAACCAACAAGTTACTTACAGAATAATGGCAGTTTGTGTATAGACGGGGGTTTACCACAGTAAACCAACCACTACCAAGTCGGTGTAATTTATATACCGAGTGAAGGTAACTATCATGTATATATACCGAGTGAGGTGTAAATATTAGTGTTATATACACAAAAATAAACTGTACCCCCTCACTATATACACGAGTGAAGTGTAACTATCAGTGTACATATACCCCGAATAAGGTCTAATCTCATTATATACACTGAGTGGGTGTATCAGTGTGTATATACTAAGAGTTTGTCTTAAATCCCTATATTAGGGGTTAAAGTAAATTTTAGACTGGTAGTGTATAGGAACTGTAACCCATATGACCCTCGGGCAGTAGACAGGCTTTGAAACCTAAAATACAACATTACCGAGTTCCCTGATTTTACGCTGCCACTGCTGGTGTTTAGTATTCAAGGAACGTATACACACTTGGCCTCAGCCTTGTGGTATACTGGGTTGTAAACTTTGCTCACTAGAGGGCACACCCACGTTTCACTATGCTTCACCTAAAAAAAAAAATCCTCCATCCTTCTATCCTTCCAGTCTGAGACTAGCCAGATGTAGAACTATCTGGATGGAGAATGTGATGAAAGCAGAGTCCATACACATTTTAAGAAACAGGTACGATAAGGGGATGTAAAGTAAGTTGTCGATAGACGGGACTAGGAATTGGGCCCCGGCCACCAAGCCAAAAATATATTAATTATTATTATTATTTTTTTTTATTATTATTATTATAAACACACCGGCCGTTTCCCACTCCCATTTAGTAATTCATACAGGAAAAGGGTTAAATACCCCTTTGCTCCCGGCATTTTAGTCTCCTCTTACCACACGCATGACTTACGAAGGGAAAAATCTTTCTCCATTTTCACATGGATTATTCTTATTATTGTATGGGAAATTTTAAGTCCATATAGGTCATAAATGCCTCTATTATTTTATTATTATTATTATTATTATTAAATTTTATTATTTTTTTTAAATGAAATTTTTAAAACCGTACAGGTCGTTTGT
>NC_069440.1:27742884-27772414 GCF_026875155.1 Cherax quadricarinatus
CTCCTCCAAAATTCCAAAACTACGAATTCTCTGCTTTTATTTTCCAACCAACATGCCCTCAGACTGACATCTCCACCCCCTCCCCCTTCCCTCCTGCAACTTTTCATCCCCCCACGCTTCACACCCATATAAGAGCTTTGGGTAAAACTATCTCTCATACTTTCCCTCTTTGCCTCCAAAGACAAAGTTTTTTGTCCCCAAGACTCCAATGACCACTCATCTTTTTCCCTCATCAATTCTATGATTCACCTCTCTTTCTGACCATCCCGACACGTCCACTCCCAAATATCTGAAAATTTTCCCCTCCCCCATACTCTCTCCCTCCAATCTAATTTTAAATCTTTCATCACCTAATCTTTTTTTTCCCTAAAAACCTTATTTTCTTTCCTGTATTAAACCTTTAATTTTCTTTTTTTTCACCCCCTACCAAATTTCACCCCCATCTTCAATTCTCTTCAGAATCCCCAAGCCCAGTGTCTGGGCAAAGAGAAACTGTGACAAACTCCCACTTTGTGTGTGATTTTTTATCTTTTAACTCCACGCCTTTTGCCAGACCCTGATTTCTTCTTAAACCCCATTAAAAAATATATTAAACAACCACGGGTGACATCAAACCCCTTGTCTAAGGCCTACTTTTACGGGAAAAAAAATTTCCCCTTTCCCCACATCTCAATTTTAGCCTCACTATCCCGTAAAAACCTTTCACTGCTTTCGTAACTACTCCACCCATACACTTGAAAAATCTGCCACATTGCCCCCCAAACCACCCGTCGTACGCCTTTTCCAAATCCATAAATGCCAAAAGACCTTTTTGGGCTTATCTAAATTTTTCATTTATATTTTCACTGAAAACCTGGCCCACAACCCCCTCCCTTTTCCCTAAACCCCTCCTTGTTCATTGCTATCCCATTCTCCGTCTTATCTTAATTCTTTCAATTTTAAACTTACCATAACTTTTCCAGGTACACCCAAAAGACTTATCCCCCTAAATTTTTGCATCTTTTTATCCCCTTTGCCCCCTTTTTCAAAAGGGCATGCATGCCCTTTCCAACCTAGGTCCCACCCTTTCCATACTTTATTAAATAATTGCACCAACCACTCCAAAACTAAAACCCCCCCTGCTTTTAACATTTCACTTTATCCCTCAATCCCGGTGCCTTCCCCCTTTCATTTTACCCATGCCCACGAACTTCTTCTTTTTTCATCCCCAGAAAAGGAAGCACAGCTATACCAATTTCCCATTCTATATAAAAGTTAGTAGTGGGAATAAAAGCACCTATAAGATCCATCCCGCGTGTTCAGTCAGCAGGATGGATTTATTGAGATTGAACCCTTTTTACCTAAGCTAGGAGACTTCAAAAGGACAATAAGGTGCCAAGTATTCCCCCCCCCGGGGCCCAACTACGGCAGCTTCACAATTTCGTTCTACAGGGATCAAGTAACAGTTCTTTGGGGGAAATCTGCCCATCTCTCCCAAAAAAACAGTTCTCAAATAACTGGGGTTATCCATCACTCAAGTCATTCCATACCAGGAAAGGGGAAAAAAATAATATATAATTTTTTATATATAAATATTTTTTAAAATATATATATATATATATAATTTAATTATTTAATAAAAATTAAAAATATTATATAATTTAATAATATATATATATTTAATATATAAAATTAAATATATTATATAATTTTATTTTTATATATAATATTATATTTATTATATAAAAATTTTTAAATAAATATATATTATTTTTATATTTTTTTTAATTACAGGGGCCGGGAAGAAGTTCCGGGCCCCCAGGGGAAAACGACCCTTTCAGCTTGGGGGGGGGGGGGGTCGGGTGAGCCTGTTTAAGGGCTAATTAATACATTTTGGCTATTTTGATTTATTTTTTTATAAAACTCAAGAAAAAAAAATTTTAAAACCAAAATTTCTTTTTTTAAATTATTTTAAAAAGGGGAAAAACCAAAACCCGAATTTTAAGGTTGGATTAAAAGGCTTTCAGGCCTTAATTTTGGGGAACCCCTGGCCCCAATCCCATTCCCCTTAATCAATACCCCCTTTTTTCAAAAAAAAACCAAAAGGAATTTTTTTAAAGGCATTCTTAAATAAAACTTTTTTTGGTTTTATTTTTGGCAAAAATCTAAATTAATTCTGAAAATAATATTTTTTTTTAGATCAATCAATGGTAAACAAGGCTAGTTACAAATTTGTTTTGGCCATTGTTGAAGGGCGGTTTTCACTCTTTTCAAAACAGAAAATAAACGTTCCCCTTACGTTTATGGGTGTTAGGTTAAAGGGGATACACATTAAAACTTTTTGGAAGGGGTTTTCTGAGATCCTCATTTTTAAATTTTTTCAAAGCAGCTGAGGGCCCCTTTTTTTCAGGTAGCTTTAATCTGTTTATTACCCAAAAAATGAACTATTCTTCAAAAATGTGTCCGAAACCTTGAAAGGTGTTTTTTGAATTTTAAAAGCAGTTCTCTCAATTCTGCTCTGAAAGAAATCAAACTTGTCATTGAGATTCGGGTGATTTCTTTTTTTTTCACCAATTCTGTAACATGAATCCAGAATGACAAAGTATGTAGCTTTTTTCTTTTCTGCCTTGGAGCAACACAATTCATTGTCGGCCCTTTTCCCAAAATTGCGTTTCCTCTTCCTTACCGCTATGATCAGCCGGTAACTGTAGTTTTTCACAGCAGTTTTTTTCTTTTAAAACATTTCAAAAGCTTCATCATTGCGAGTGAGCTTAAAAAATTCCCACTGCCTGATAAGGTTAGCCAATCCTTTAAATTTTTCCCAATTTTCTAAATTCTTTTCCATTAACCGCCCAGTATACACCCCAAAGCACACAGAGAAAAACAATTCAAAATTTTCCCAATTTTATGCTACTGGCTGCTTCGTTTCTTGTAAGTTGCTTTTGGGTTTTCCCCTCGCTATTTTGGACAAAGCAGAACGTATTTCAACAAAGCTGTCTTTCAAAGCATGTGTTGCATCTCTGCGGACCCCTTGTTGTTGATAATGTTTGTGACATCTCCATGAAGGGGTTGATTTGATATACTCCACCGATGCTTTAAAGCAGAGAAAAAAAAATAAAGAGTCCCTGTAAAAGCCAAAAAAATGAAACTGCAGCGACACTACACCCCGCAGCACATGCCCAAAACAAGATTAAAGAATGTGCTGAGCAGGGCACATTCAGAATGGGTTGATTTCTTGTACGGGCTTGCAACCTTATTTTACCCGACATGTTACTTGCTTGTCGTAGCTTGGCCACGGCAACCATAATAAAGAGATCAGTTAAGCGATTTCCCGTACTACATTCATCATTGTTTCTCCATCATGGCCGGGAAAGGGGAATAAATTTTTATAAAGCGCTCAAAGGGGCTTACCACTGGAGTCAAAAAAAGCAAACAATGAATGTAATTGATCTGTATGCGAAAATTGGTGTTGAATTCACTTTTTTGCAAAGTATTTGCAGTTTTACAGCTGCTATGTGTTATTGAGGCCTTTTCTTATCATCAGTTCAAAAATTTTTAAATTGCATATGAATACATGTAAGTTTACGGCCTCTTCCGCTTTCCCCAAAGGGCGTGCACTGATTTGCAAAAGAAGGGATCGAATTGTGCTACGTTCTATGTCCCCAGGAAATTGCCATTGTTTTTGAACCAAAAACCTCATTTTTTCCCCCGGAAAGCAAGTCTTCTTGAGCTAAGAATTTTAAAACAGCACAACTCTTTTAAACTTTTTCCAAAAATGCGCTCTTTTTCAGTTTTATTTTCCAAATGGAATCCAATAAGCCTTTTTTTTTTGTGCACGAAATACACTGGCTAAAAAGCAGCTCCGTGAGTGGTGCTGTTTTTCATGTTTCGAAACGATTGGAATTTTTTTTCCAGTCATTGAACCCCGTGGAAGGTATTTTCTTTTGGGAGAAAATAGCTTGCATGCCCGAACAACATTTTCGAGCTTTTGGGGTATACTCCATGTCTTTTTACAGTTCGAATTTGCAAGCTTCCTTAAAAACAGTGACTTTTTAAAAACGCGATTCCTCTCATAAATCCTTGCTGATTTCCCAAAGTCAATTTCAGGTTTGATGGTTTTCGGCAATAAAGCATTTTCGTAGAGAATCTGGGATTTCATTTGGCATGGCAGGTCTTTTTAAGACAAATCCTGGGATGAAAAGTCCCTTTGGGCATTTAAGGGGACAAAAAGAAATAGTGCGGGTGAGAAATAATGGAGGGAGGGCTTCCGAAAGATCTGACGTACTGCAGATTCAAACTGTACTGGGAACTCGAAATGTTTTGGAGCAGTCTGTATTTTCTGCAGCTTCCTCTTTTTTTTCTGCTTCTTCTTTAATTTCTTCTTTCTTTTTTGTGAACCATGCATAAGAACGTTCAAAACCGTTTTACAGTGCCATAAAGGGGGTGTATCACTGTCTGTAATCATGAAATACAAATTTTTTTATTATCAATTTTTATTAAATTTTTTTTAAATTTTATTTTTTTTTTTTGGAATTGGGGATATGGCCCTTGTAGCCCCTTTCCCCTGGCTGCGCATCTAAAAATTCAAAAAAGTTTCCAAAAGGAGTCTTACAGAACTTTTACCTAGATTGGTTTTGATTTGGGCTACGAATTTTTTTATAATTCATCCCTTGATCTCCCTTTACTTAAAAAAACATACTGAGTCCCAAGAACAAATGCCCCTGGTATTTTTTTTTTACCATTTTCATAAATAAACTTATTATTTTTTTGGCATGATATAGGCCCACCCCCATAGATAAGGACACGAATTAAAAAAATGCAGGGGGCAATTTTTAGTTTCACCCAACCAACGATTTTTTTGATGTGGCTTTGTGTTTTTTGGGGAAAAAATTTTAGTAAATTAATTTATGTTTTACACACTTTCCCTCGCAAAATTTAAAAATAAAATTTGCGACGGAAGTGATGTTTGAACACAAACAATTGAGATCTGTTATTGAAATGTAAAAACTTAAAATGGACAAAGTGCTTTTAAAACCTACAAACGGAATCGTTTTCGTTTTTAGGGTTTTTTTATAGTATTTTTCCAAAAAATGCGTCTTTACCCGGTCCTGCGTCTTTATGGTTTTTAAAATAACCCATCAGGTCCCCCCTTAACTTTAGAGGCGGAAAACAAAACTTTATCCTACACAAATGTCATCAACAACATTCAGTTTTTTGTCACAGTCAAATCAGATAACGGTAATTGCTCAGAAAAAATTTGGGGAGGAATTCCCCATACTCACCATTAGCGGGAAAACAAGCTGTTTGATGTAAACAAAGGCTGTTGAGTGTTCCATCTATGGTTAGGTTTATTTATTTTTATTTTATTTTATTTCATTATTTTTTTTGTTTTGATTATTTTTTAAAATCAAATTTTTTTCCAAACACTTTAACATTTTAATAAAGGGCCTCCTTTAACTTGCACATGTGTGCAGTCTTGGATGAGCCCCCTGAACCCCTTGGACCGCGGGGGCCCCAAAATGGGGGGGGCCCTAGGCAAATGCCTGTTTTCCTTGGTAATCCGGGCCCGTATATATATATATTTTTAAAATATATAATATTATTTATATAATTTTTTATATATTAAAAATATTATTATATTTCAAGTGTTGAAATTTTCTTGACAAAATTTTCAAAAGCTTCAAATATGGAACAAACTCTCCCTTTACTCAGACCCATTTCATGATCGTGGGTTTGATTTGGTGTTGTGAGGTGATTTGTGTGGTTGTGATGGTGATTTTGGTGTTGTGATGGTGATTTTTTGTGGGTTTGGGATGGTGATGGGTGGAATTTTTTTATAAATTTTTTAATGGCTTAAGAATTTCTTAACAAATGCAGGACCCCATTAAGGAAAAGGGGTTTTACGGGCGCAGCCAAAGGGGCCCCGGCCAGGTGGAGGGCCCCGGGCCAGGTGGAGGGGTCGGCAGGTGGAGGGCCCGGCCAGGTGGGGGCCTCCGCCAGGTGGAGGGCCTCGGCCGGTGGGGGCCCGGCCAGGTGGAGGGCCTCGGCCAGGGGAGGGCCTCGGCCAGGTGGAGGGCCTCGGCCCGGTGGAGGGCCTCGGCCAGGTGGAGGGCCTCGGCAGGTGGAGGGCCTCGGCCCGGTGGAGGGCCTCGGCCAGGTGGAGGGCCTCGGCCAGGTGGAGGGCCTCGGCCAGGTGGAGGGGCCTCCGCCAGGTGGAGGGCCTCGGCCAGGTGGAGGGCCTCGGCCAGGTGGAGGGCCTCGTCCAGGTGGAGGCCTCGGGCAGGTGGAGGGCCTCGGGCCAGGTGGAGGGCCTCGGCCAGGTGGAGGGCCTCGGCCAGGTGGAGGGCCTCGGCCAGGTGGAGGGCCTCGGCCAGGTGGAGGGCCTCGGCCAGGTGGAGGGCCTCGGCCAGGTGGAGGGCCTCGGCCAGGTGGAGGGCCTCGGTCAGGTGGAGGGCCTCGGCCAGGTGGAGGGCCTCGGCCCGGTGGAGGGCCTCGGCCAGGTGGAGGGCCTCGGCCAGGTGGAGGGCCTCGGCCAGGTGGAGGGCCTCCGCCAGGTGGAGGGCCTCGGCCAGGTGGAGGGCCTCGGCCAGGTGGAGGGCCTCGGCCAGGTGGAGGGCCTCGGCCAGGTGGAGGGCCTCGGCCAGGTGGAGGGCCTCCAGAGATGTTCTCAACAACTTACAATTTACTGATATTTAGGAGAAATTTGTTTCCAAGAAATTACGCAGAGAAAATGTTGGAATGATAATTGTGGTTAACATTGTAAAAAAATTTCTTTAACTTTTTTTCATTTTGAAAATATCACTGGGGACTTCACAGTACCTGTAGCCCAGGGACCTCACAGTACCTGTAGCCCAGGGACCTCACAGTACCTGTAGCCCAGGGACCTCACAGTACCTGTAGCCAGGGACCTCACAGTACCTGTAGCCCAGGGACCTCACAGTACCTGTAGCCCAGGGACCTCACAGTACCTGTAGCCCAGGGACCTCACAGTACCTGTAGCCCTGGGACCTCACAGTTACCTGTAGCCAGGGACCTCACAGTACTGTAGCCCAGGGACCTCACAGTACCCGTAGCCCAGGGACCTCACAGTACCTGTAGCCCAGGGATTCACAGTACCTGTAGCCAGGGACCTCACAGTACCTGTAGCCCAGGGACCTCACAGTACCCGTAGCCCTGGGACCTCACGTACCTGTAGCCCAGGGACCTCACAGTACCTGTAGCCCAGGGACCTCACAGTACCTGTAGCCCAGGGACCTCACAGTACCCGTAGCCCAGGGAACCTCACAGTACCTGTTAGCCCAGGGACCTCACAGTACTGTAGCCCAGGGACCTCACAGTACCTGTAGCCCAGGGACCTCACAGTACCTGTAGCCCAGGGACCTCACAGTACCTGTAGCCCAGGGACCTCACAGTACCTGTAGCCCTGGGACCTCACAGTACCTGTAGCCCAGGGACCTCACAGTACCTGTAGCCCAGGGACCTCACAGTACCTGTAGCCCAGGGACCTCACAGTACCTGTAGCCCAGGGGACTTCACAGTACCTGTAGCCCAGGGACCTCACAGTACCTGTAGCCCAGGGACCCCACAGTACCTGTAGCCCAGGGACCTCACAGTACCTGTAGCCCAGGGACCTCACAGTACCTGTAGCCCAGGGACCTCACAGTACCTGTAGCCCAGGGACCTCACAGTACCTGTAGCCAGGGACCTCACAGTACCTGTAGCCCAGGGACCTCACAGTACCTGTAGCCAGGGACCTCACAGTACCTGTAGCCCAGGGACCTCACAGTACCTGTAGCCCAGGGACCTCACAGTACCTGTAGCCCAGGGACCTCACAGTACCTGTAGCCCAGGGACCTCACAGTACCTGTAGCCCAGGGACCTCACAGTCCCAGTAGCCCAGGGACCTCACAGTACCAGTAGCCCAGGGACCTCACAGTACCTGTAGCCCAGGGACCTCACAGTACCTGTAGCCCAGGGACCCACAGTACCTGTAGCCCAGGGACCTACAGTACCTGTAGCCCAGGGACCTCACAGTACCTGTAGCCCAGGGACCTCACAGTACCTGTAGCCCAGGGACCTCACAGTACCTGTAGCCCAGGGACCTCACAGTACCTGTAGCCCAGGGACCTCACAGTACCTGTAGCCCAGGGACCTCACAGTACCTGTAGCCCAGGGACCTCACAGTTACCTGTAGCCCAGGGACTCACAGTACCTGTAGCCAGGGACCTCACAGTACCTGTAGCCCAGGGACCTCACAGTTTCCTGTAGCCCCGGGACCTCACAGTACCTGTAGCCCAGGGGACCTCAAAAGTACCTGTAGCCAGGGACCTCACAGTACCTGTAGCCCAGGGACCTCACAGTACCTGTAGCCCAGGGACTTCACAGTACCTGTAGCCCAGGGACCTCACAGTACCCGTAGCCCAGGGGACCTCACAGTACCTGTAGCCCAGGGACCTCACAGTACCTGTAGCCCTGGGACCTCACAGTACCTGTAGCCCTGGGGACCCCACAGTACCTGTAGCCCAGGGGACCTCACAGTACCTGTAGCCCAGGGACCTCACAGTACCTGTAGCCAGGGACCTCCCCAGTACCTGTAGCCCAGGGACCTCACAGTACCTGTAGCCCGGGACCTCACAGTACCTGTAGCCCAGGGACCTCACAGTACCTGTAGCCCCGGGACCTCACAGTACCTGTAGCCCAGGGACCTCACAGTACCTGTAGCCCAGGGACCTCACAGTACCCGTAGCCCAGGGACCTCACAGTACCTGTAGCCAGGGACCTCACAGTACCTGTAGCCCAGGACCTCACAGTACCTGTAGCCCAGGGACCTCACAGTACCTGTAGCCCAGGGACCTCACAGTACCTGTAGCCCAGGGACCTCACAGTACCTGTAGCCAGGGACCTCACAGTACCTGTAGCCCAGGGACCTCACAGTACCTGTAGCCCAGGGACCTCACGTACCTGTAGCCCAGGGGGCCTCACAGTACCTGTAGCCCAGGGACCTCCAAGTACCTGTAGCCCAGGGACTTCACGTACCCGTAGCCCAGGGACCTCACAGTACCTGTAGCCCAGGGACCTCACAGTTTCCTGTAGCCCTGGGACCTCACAGTACCTGTAGCCCAGGGATCACAGTACCTGTAGCCCTGGGACCTCACAGTACCTGTAGCCCAGGGACCTCACAGTACCTGTAGCCAGGGACCTCACAGTACCTGTAGCCAGGGACCTCACAGTACCTGTAGCCCAGGGACCTCACAGTACCTGTAGCCCTGGGACCTCACAGTACCTGTAGCCCAGGGACCTCACAGTACCAGTAGCCCAGGGACTTCACAGTACTGTAGCCCAGGGACCTCACAGTACCTGTAGCCAGGGACCCCACAGTACCTGTAGCCCAGGGACCTCACAGTACCTGTAGCCCAGGGACCTCACAGTACCTGTAGCCCTGGGACCTCACAGTACTGTAGCCCTGGGACCTCACAGTACCTGTAGCCCCGGGACCTCACAGTACCTGTAGCCCAGGGACCTCACAGTACCTGTAGCCCGGACCTCACAGTACCTGTAGCCCTGGGACCTCACAGTACCTGTAGCCCAGGACCTCACAGTACCCGTAGCCCAGGGACCTCACAGTACCTGTAGCCCAGGGACCTCACAGTACCTGTAGCCCAGGGACCTCACAGTACCTGTAGCCCAGGGACCTCACAGTCTGTAACCTGGGACCTCACAGTACCTGTAGCCCTGGGACCTCACAGTACTGTAGCCCTGGGACCTCACAGTACTGTAGCCCAGGGACCTCACAGTACTGTAGCCCTGGGACCTCACAGTACCTGTAGCCCAGGGACCTCACAGTACCTGTAGCCCTGGGACCTCACAGTACCTGTAGCCCAGGGACCTCACAGTTAAACCCGTAGCCCTGGGACCTCACAGTACCTGTAGCCCTGGACCTCACGTACCTGTAGTCCAGGGACCTCACAAGTACCTGTAGCCTGGGACCTCACAGTACTGTAGCCCAGGGACCTCACAGTACCTGTAGCCCAGGGACCTCACAGTACCTGTAGCCGGGCCCTCACAGTACCTGTACCAGGGACTTCACAATACATGTAGTCCTGGGACTCACAGTACCTGTAGCCCAGGAACTTCACAGTACCTGTAACCCTGGGACTTCACAGTACCTGTAGTCCCGGGGCCTCACAGTACCTGTAGCCCAGGGACCTCACAGTACCTGTAACCCTGGGACTTCACAGTACCTGTAGTCCAGGGGCCTCACAATACCTGTAGCCCTGGGACCTCACAGTACCTGTAGCCCTGGGACCTCACAGTACCTGTAACCCTGGGACTTCACAGTACCTGTAGTCCAGGGACCTCACAGTACCTGTAGCCCAGGGACCTCACAGTACCTGTAGCCCTGGGACCTCACAGTACCTGTAAACCTTGGGACCTCACAGTACCTGTTACCAGGGGCCTCACAGTACCTTAGCCAAGACCTCACAGTACCTGTAACCCAGGGCCTAAAAAATCTTATTCGACTCATACCTGTGTGCTAGTTGCGACAAGTGAGGCAGTGGGATACAACTTTCTAACTTGCAGTCTTACTCAAATAAAAGCGCCTTTATACTTCTAAAGGGTTCTTGATCGAGGGAATTACAGCAACTCTACAATTCCTAAAATTCCTAAAATTCCTAAAATTAAATCTGATCATCTCCCATGCCCCAGAAGCATTATAGTGGATGCGTTTATTACTCTAGTACAGTTTTAATGATACTATAATGAAAGGGCTATATAGCATATGTACACACACATCTGTTTCTAGTTTTTGTGGTGTTGCACATGTGTGTAGCTCTGTTGCTATGGAGATGTGAGCTTTCTTGCTGTCATTAAATGAGAGTGTTGGTACTTAGCGGTTTTTAAAGAGTTTTGTGTCTGAGGAGTAGTTGACCATAACATGCAATTCTCGGCAGAGGCTCGACCTGGTGATTCAACTTTACAACCTCACAATTTGTGCTCTGTTGAGCCAGTAATAACAACTTGGCTGCATCCGGAGCTGTGTTTGCAGCAGTAATGGTCTGCTTACACTTGGCTTGTAACTCTAGTGCACTTCACTATTCCCTCACCTACATTCTCACCAACACCCTCACCTACACCCCTTACCTACACTCTCACCTGCATCTCTCTTGTATCTCACTTACACCCACAACTACACCATCACCTACATTCCCACTGTTGCAAATTGCAACAGTAATCAACTTATCTTTGAAGCTGAATGAAACAGTAACTTACTAAGAAAGTAATCTATCTCTGTTACCATCGCTGCTCGTTCCGAGAGAAGAAGAATCTGTATTATCTAACACCAGCCTCATGTACCTCAACCCAGACAACAGTCACAGTAACTGTACCTTAACCCAGACAACAGTTACAGTATCTGTACCTCAACCCAGACAACAGTTACAGTAACTGTACCTCAACCCAGACAACAGTTACAGTAACTGTACCTCAACCCAGACAACAGTCACAGTAACTGTACCTTAACCCAGACAACAGTTACAGTATCTGTACCTCAACCCAGACAACAGTTACAGTAACTGTACCTCAACCCAGACAACAGTCACAGTAACTGTACCTCAACCCAAACAACAGTCGCAGTAACTGTACCTTAACCCAGACAACAGTTACAGTAACTGTACCTCAACCCAGACAACAGTCACAGTAACTGTACCTTAACCCAGACAACAGTTACAGTATCTGTACCTCAACCCAGACAACAGTCACAGTAACTGTACCTCAACCCAGACAACAGTCACAGTAACTGTACCTTAACCCAGACAACAGTTACAGTAACTGAACCTCAACCCAGACAACAGTTACAGTATCTGTACCTCCACCCAGACAACAGTTACAGTAACTGTACCTCAACCCAGACAACAGTTACAGTAACTGTACCTCAACCCAGACAACAGTCACAGTAACTGTACCTTAACCCAGACAACAGTTACAGTATCTGTACCTCAACCCAGACAACAGTTACAGTAACTGTACCTCAACCCAGACAACAGTCACAGTAACTGTACCTCAACCCAAACAACAGTCACAGTAACTGTACCTTAACCCAGACAACAGTTACAGTAACTGTACCTCAACCCAGACAACAGTCACAGTAACTGTACCTTAACCCAGACAACAGTTACAGTATCTGTACCTCAACCCAGACAACAGTCACAGTAACTGTACCTCAACCCAGACAACAGTCACAGTAACTGTACCTTAACCCAGACAACAGTTACAGTAACTGAACCTCAACCCAGACAACAGTTACAGTAACTGTACCTCAACCCCGACAAACAGTTACAGGGAACTGTACCTCAAACCCAGACAACAGTTAATGTAACTGTACCTCAACCCAGCCAACAGTTACAGTAACTGTACCTTAACCCAGACAACAGTTACAGTATCTGTACCTCAACCCAGACAACAGTTACAGTAACTGTACCTCAACCCAGACAAAAAGTCACAGTAACTGTACCTCAACCCAAACAACAGTCACAGTAAAATGTACCTTAACCCAGACAACAGTTACAGTAACTGTAACCTCAACCCAGACAACAGTCACAGTAACTGTACCTTAACCCAGGCAACAGTTACAGTATCTGTACCTCAACCCAGACAACAGTCACAGTAAACTGTACCTCAACCCAGACAACAGTCACAGTAACTGTACCTTAACCCAGACAACAGTTACAGTAACTGAACCTCAACCCAGACAACAGTCACAGTAAAATATACCTCAACCCAGACAACAGTTACAGTAACTGTACCTCAACCAGACAACAGTTACAGTAACTGTACCTCAACCCAGACAACAGTTAATGTAAAATGTACCTCAACCCAGACAAAAAGTTACAGTAACTGTACCTTAACCCAGACAACAGTTACAGTAACTGTACCTCAACCCAGACAACAGTCACAGTAACTGTACCTCAACCCAGACAACAGTCACAGTAACTGTACCTCAACCCAGACAACAGTTACAGTAAAATGTACCTCAACCAGACAACAGTCACAGTAACTGTACCTCAACCCAGACAACAGTTACAGTAACTGTACCTCAACCCATACAACAGTCACAGTAACTGTACCTCCACCCAGACAACAGTTACAGTAACTGTACCTCCACCCAGACAACAATTACAGTAACTGTACCTCGACCCAGACAACAGTTACAGTAACTGTACCTCCACCCAGACAACAGTCACAGTAACTGTACCTCCACCCACACAACAGTCACAGTAACTGTACCTCAACCCAGACAACAGTCACAGTAACTGTACCTCAACCCAGACAACAGTCACAGTAACTGTACCTCCACCCAGACAACAGTCACAGTAACTGTACCTCCACCCAGACAACAGTCACAGTAACTGTACCTCATCCCAGACAACAGTCACAGTAACTGTGCCTCAACCCAGACAACAGTTACAGTAACTGTACCTCCACTCAGACAACAGTTACAGTAACTGTACCTCAACCCAGACAACAGTCACAGTAACTGTACCTTAACCCAGACAACAGTTACAGTAACTGAACCTCAACCCAGACAACAGTCACAGTAACTATACCTCAACCCAGACAGCAGTTACAGTAACTGTACCTCAACCCAGACAACAGTTACAGTAACTGTACCTCAACCCAGACAACAGTTAATGTAACTGTACCTCAACCCAGACAACAGTTACAGTAACTGTACCTTAACCCAGACAACAGTTACAGTAACTGTACCTCAACCCAGACAACAGTCACAGTAACTGTACCTCAACCCAGACAACAGTCACAGTAACTGTACCTCAACCCAGACAACAGTTACAGTAACTGTACCTCAACCCAGACAACGGTCACAGTAACTGTACCTCAACCCAGACAACAGTTACAGTAACTGTACCTCAACCCAGACAACAGTCACAGTAACTGTACCTCCACCCAGACAACAGTTACAGTAACTGTACCTCCACCCAGACAACAATTACAGTAACTGTACCTCCACCCAGACAACAGTTACAGTAACTGTACCTCCACCCAGACAACACTCACAGTAACTGTACCTCCACCCACACAACAGTCACAGTAACTGTACCTCAACCCAGACAACAGTCACAGTAACTGTACCTCAACCCAGACAACAGTCACAGTAACTGTACCTCCACCCAGACAACAGTCACAGTAACTGTACCTCCACCCAGACAACAGTCACAATAACTGTACCTCAACCCAGACAACAGTCACAGTAACTGTGCCTCAACCCAGACAACAGTTACAGTAACTGTACCTCCACTCAGACAACAGTTACAGTAACTGTACCTCAACCCAGACAACAGTCACAGTAACTGTACCTCAACCCAGACAACAGTCACAGTAACTGTACCTCAACCCAGACAACAGTCACAGTAACTGTACCTCCACCCAGACAACAGTTACAGTAACTGTACCTCAACCCAGGCAACAGTTATAGTAACTGTAGCTCCACCCAGACAACAGTCACAGTAACTGTACCTCAACCCAGACAACAGTCACAGTAACTGTACCTCCACCCAGACAACAGTTACAGTAACTGTACCTCAACCCAGACAACAGTTACAGTAACTGTACCTCAACCCAGACAACAGTTACAGTAACTGTACCTCCACCCAGACAACAGTCACAGTAACTGTACCTCAACCCAGGCAACAGTCACAGTAACTGTACCTTAACCCAGACAGCAGTCACAGGAACTGTACCTCCACCCAGACAACAGTCACAGGAACTGTACCTCAAACTCCTCGATACGCACAAGAACTGCAGATCATCCTCGAGGAACCTACAAGTTATAACTTAATCTTTCCAAGTTGACCAAGAGTTTTGGAGGAACACACTCAAGATTCAGGTCTCTGTAGCTTACCAACTCAAAAGACCCAGGAGCTATAGCTTAACACCCGTAGGAGGCATGACAGATGTAGATCAACACCCATAAGAGACCCAGGCCTAGAGCCTGAAGAATCAGTCAGCGAAACCTGGTGGACGATATCCGTAGAGACTTTCTTTTGACTAGGAATCTGGGAGTTACTGACACTGTTTATCACCATGTCATATTGCGTGAACCAATAGGCTGATCTCCCTGTCATATTACATGAACCAATAGGCTGATCTCCCTGTCATATTACATGAACCAATAGGCTGATATAACTGAAACTCATTAATGCTGGTTGTTGGTTAGTGGGATTTCAAATCTATCTACTACACGATGGTCATTAATGCTGGTTGCTTGTTAGTGGGGTTTTAAGTCTATCTACTACACGATGGTCATTAATGCTGGTTGTTTGTTAGTGGGGTTTTAAGTCTATCTACTACACAATGGTCATTAATGCTGGTTGTTGGTTAGTGGGATTTCAAGTCTATCTACTACACGATGATTCATTAATGCTGGTTGTTGGTTAGTGGGGTTTCAAGTCTATCTACTCTGCCAGAAAGTCTGCTTTAACTTTAAAAGAGAAGGTAATAAAATATATGAATTAAGTTACCTTTTTTTTTTAAATTGATGTACATTTTAGATAAAAATAATTACCCTCTTAAATGGTTAAAATAAATTGTAAAAAAAAATTACGTAATATAGATTTAGGACAATTTAGACCTAGGTTTTATTTCTCAGGTTAACAAGACGATACCTTCGCGGTACAGGTGGGAAGCTACGGTAACTGCCCCTCCAGGTTTTTAATTAAACCTAATGTATATGTTAATTTACTTAACATAATTAACAAATTCTGAGCCACACAGTTCAAAAAGAATCCTCCAAATTAGACACACCAATATTAAGAGTTTCAAGCAGATCTGAAGAGGCATTCTTCAGTCTGAATACACAAATCAATATATACTCTTTTAATAACCATGTGGACAAAACTGGTTAATTTGCATTTGTCCGGTCTAAAGCCAAACTGATGATCCATCACTATAACTTTACGAGAGGAATTTAGAAGAGGATTAATGATAAATACTGCCTTTAAGAAAATACCGGAGAATTTTCAAAATATAATTGGAATGCTTGACTCTAAATGGCTTTAGATTATCTAAAAGTGATAGTAAGAATTTTAAGAATGATATGTTGCAGGTTTGGGTGGGAAATTATGGTCGTTTTGTGAGGGAGAGAGGGAGAGAGAGGAGGGAGGGAGAAGGAGGGAGGGAGAAGGAGGGTGGGAGAAGGAGGGTGGGAGAATTAGGGAGAGAGGGAGGGAGGTGTCATACACAACACATAAACAACTCACACATTGGACAGAAAAGCTTACCACAACGTTTCGGTCCGACTTGGGCCATTTACAAAGTCACCTTGTAAATGGTCCAATTAGGACCGAAACGTCGTCGTGAGCTCCTCCCTCATATGTCACGGGTTATTTGTGTATTGTTCCAGTAACAGTACTGCGCCTATTTTTTTTTTTTTTTTGAGAGTGATATATATTACGACTTGAGGTCACATCCACTGTGACTCCTGTGTCACACGAGTAACTGGTGTCTATGTTGTAGATAATAGGTCAGAATTGGAAAATCTTCTATAGGTTAGGTTAGGTCAGGTCTATCAGGAAACATGACTAACTGTTTCCTGATTATGACCCGCCACTGGAGCTTTAGGTCATCTGACCGAGGCCTTCAACTGGCTTACCGGTCCACCCCTTTAGTAATTACGATACAATTACAACCATTACATTATTATATACTGCTATAGTCTCCACTTCTTTACGAGTCAAGAATATATGCTGTACAGGAAATACCTATCATTCGTATCCTCTGCGTAAACTTTAATCACGTTATTACTTGATAAGGCTCTACAGAGAGTGGAGCGTTTGTCTCTAGTTACTGTAAAGCACCCTTCTGGTTAGACAGTCATGGAGTGAATGATGGTGAAAGTTTTTCTTTTTCGGACTACCCTGCCTTGGTGGAAATTGGCCAGTGTGTTAATAAATAAAAAATATTCTTTTACTGTGCGTGGGTTATGCTAACTACCGTCAGCAGTATCAGCACTTTCCGCGAGCGCTACGGTGGCAATTACGCCAGGAAGCAAAATCATCTCCCACCACAAACACGCAAACGATATATTAACATTACGAAGCCATCTGTGAGCACTCTACCAGACCACCTAATTTACCCAAAATCCAGAGAAAAACGCAAGACCATTTATGGACATGCATCTTCTAAAATTCTGACGAATGAGGAAGCATTCTCGCATTTTATATCGGTCAGTATAAACCTCTCTTCGTCTAAGGACTGTGTCTGAGAAACAGTGGTCACAGGGACACTATATGTTCTCTACCACCACGTGAAGGTGACCATCGTCAGTGGATGTTTAAAACTGAAAGGATGGCAACACGGCATGTTTAATAACCCTCACGGGTTTAGCTCTTGCTTCGTAAATAGTAATAATAATAATAGATGTTGCTGTCTGATCAGTTGTATGTCCTATACAGAGGTCAAAGTTGATAGTAATTTTTGCGGGACAGCAGATTTTAAGCTGAACTTGAGTGAGAGAATGAAAGTTGTTTACAAACAAGAAGCATCGTACTAAGCACTGTCTCAACATGCAAATTATTCGACTCTTTCTCCTACGGGTTAAAAGATCCCTGTATAACACCTGGGAAAGTTCCATCACGTTCGTCGAGATCAATGGCTCCCAAACTTTTTCAGGCTGCCGCCCCCAGTGGCTCCCAGGCAGCGGCCCCCCGTGGCTCCCAGGCTACCGCCCCCCATGGCTCCCAGGCAACCGCCCCCCATGGCTCCCAGGCTGCCGCCCCCCGTGGCTCCCAGGCTACCGCCCCCCATGGCTCCCAGGCTACCGCCCCCCATGGCTCCCAGGCTGCCGCCCCCCGTGGCTCCCAGGCTACCGCCCCCCATGGCTCCCAGGCTGCCGCCCCCAGTGGCTCCAACAGCTCGTCACGTCCCAAAAACCATTCGACTCCATTCACTCCTATCTAACATGCTTATGCCCGCTTGCTGGAAGTCCAAGCCCCTCGCCCACAAAACCTCCTTTACCCCCTCCCTCCAACCTTATATAATATATATATATATATATATATATATATATATAATATATATATATATATATATATAATATATATATACATATATATATATATATCCTAGGTAGTAGGTTGGTAGACAGCAACCGCCCATGGAGGTACTACCGTCCTGAGTGTAAAACGAAAGCCTGTAATTGTTTTACATAATGGTAGGATTGCTGGTGTCCTTTTTTCTGTCTCGTGAACATGCAAAATTTCAGGTTCGTCTTGCTACTTCTACTTACACTCAGGTCACACTACACATACATGTACAAGCGTATATATACATACCCCTCTGGGTTTTCTTCTATTTTCTTTCTAGTTCTTGTTCTTGTTTATTTCCTCTTATCTCCATGGGGAAGTGGAACAGAATTCTTCCTCCGTAGGCCATGCGTGTTGTAAGAGGCGACTAAAATGCCGGGAGCAAGGGGCTAGTAACCCCTTCTCCTGTATATATTACTAAATTTGAAAGGAGAAACTTTGGTTTTTTCTTTTGGGCCACCCCGCCTCGGTGGGATACGGCCGGTGTGTTGAAAGAAAATATATAATATATATTATATATATATATATATATATTATATATATATATATATATATATATATATATATATATATAATATATATATATATATATATATATATATATATATATATATATATATATATATATATATATATATATATATTCGTAAAAAGTGTTAATCTTATGGTCCAAGAGCTTCGAGTCACACTCCCTCGCTTCAGGCAACTGTCCTTGCTAATTAAGGTCCCTCTGAGTTCACTGCTGGCAAGTTATCCACCGTATCTTTCAAATGCAGCCACCTGCATCTCAATGCACGCAGAAGGAACGAGTCTACCCAAAAAAAATATTCTATATGCTGGTTTTCAGGAGAGTCGATAGAATTTACCTCTCTGACACACCGAAAAGCTGATTTAAAAAAAAATCCCCATCACGAGAAAAACACGTCTTGAAGATGTGTAAAACACGTCCATACGGTGTTTACTTAATCATCAGATGCTGATCCATAGGCCCTTAAGATTTTTCTGAAGATGTTATTTTGACAGTGATCATACCTATGGTTCTGCAGTCGGTCACAATAATATTACAGGTAAATTCATAACGTCTGAGGATAGGCAAATTGACACAGTTGCTGGCTGGACGCACAAGACAGCGGGTTATTTGAGAGTACATTGCGGTTGAACGAGTTTCGTGAATGTACACTGCAGGCGGCTGCTGTCTCCTCTGTTGGAAAAAGCTTAGAGCTTAACAAAACGTCATTTCCTTCCTGTCCTTCGAGTATAGAGCTCACGCTCTTGGGAGAAGTAGGCGCTCAGACGGGAATAAATGGTTTGGTTCTCAGAATAATTCTTATAGATGTTCTCTTCTCGCATCTTACCCTCCTCCTCCCCCCATTACTATCATTGTTCTAGGAGGATCCTGGTCATTATTCTAGGAGGACCCTGGTCATTATTCTAGGAGGACCCTGGTCATTATTCTAGGAGGATCCTGGTCATTGTTCTAGGAGGACCCTGGTCATTGTTCTAGGAGGACCCTGGTCATTATTCTAGGAGGACACTGGTCATTGTTCTAGGAGGACCCTGGTCATTATTCTAGGAGGACCCTGGTCATTATTCTAGGAGGATCCTGGTCATTGTTCTAGGAGGATCCTGGTCATTATTCTAGGAGGATCCTGGTCATTGTTCTAGGAGGATCCTGGTCATTGTTCTAGGAGGATCCTGGTCATTGTTCTAGGAGGATCCTGGTCATTATTCTAGGAGGACCCTGGTCATTATTCTAGGAGGACCCTGGTCATTATTCTAGGAGGATCCTGGTCATTGTTCTAGGAGGATCCTGGTCATTGTTCTAGGAGGATCCTGGTCATTATTCTAGGAGGACCCTGGTCATTATTCTAGGAGGACCCTGGTCATTATTCTAGGAGGATCCTGGTCATTATTCTAGGAGGACCCTGGACATTATTCTAGGAGGACCCTGGTCATTATTCTAGGAGGACCCTGGTCATTATTCTAGGAGGATCCTGGTCATTATTCTAGGAGGACCCTGGTCATTGTTCTAGGAGGACCCTGGTCATTATTCTAGGTGGACCCTGGTCATTATTCTAGGAGGACCCTGGTCATTATTCTAGGAGGACACTGGTCATTATTCTAGGAGGACCCTGGTCATTATTCTAGGAGGATCCTGGTCATTATTCTAGGAGGACCCTGGTCATTGTTCTAGGAGGATCCTGGTCATTATTCTAGGAGGACCCTGGTCATTATTCTAGGAGGACCCCTGGTCATTATTCTAGGAGGATCCTGGTCATTATTCTAGGAGGACCCTGGACATTATTCTAGGAGGACCCTGGTCATTATTCTAGGAGGACCCTGGTCATTATTCTAGGAGGATCCTGGTCATTATTCTAGGAGGACCCTGGTCATTGTTCTAGGAGGACCCTGGTCATTATTCTAGGTGGACCCTGGTCATTATTCTAGGAGGACCCTGGTCATTATTCTAGGAGGATCCTGGTCATTATTCTAGGAGGACCCTGGACATTATTCTAGGGGGACCCTGGTCATTATTCTAGGAGGGCCCTGGTCATTATTCTAGGGGGACCCTGGTCATTATTCTAGGAGGGCCCTTGCCATTATTCTAATGGGACCCTGGTCATTATTCTAGGAGGACCCTGGTTATTATTCTAGGAGGACCCTGGTCATTATTCTAGGAGGACCCTGGTCATTTTTCTAGGAGGATCCTGGTCATTATTCTAGGAGGACCCTGGTCATTATTCTAGGGGGACACTGATCATTATTCTAGGAGGACACTGGTCATTATTCTAGGAGGACCCTGGTCATTATTCTAGGAGGACCCTGGTCATTATTCTAGGGGGACCCTGGTCATTATTCTAGGAGGACCCTGGTCATTATTCTAGGGGGACCCTGGTCATTATTCTAGGAGGATCCTGGTCATTATTCTAGGAGAACCCTGTTCATTATTCTAGGAGGATCCTGGTCATTATTCTAGGAGGACCCTGGTCATTATTCTAGGAGGACCCTGGTCATTATTCTAAGAGGATCCTGGTCATTATTCTAGGAGGACCCTGTTCATTATTCTAGGAGAATCCTGGTCATTATTCTAGGAGGACCCTGGTCATTATTCTAGGGGGACACTGGTCATTATTCTAGGAGGACATTGGTCATTATTCTAGGAGGACCCTGGTCATTATTCTAGGAGGACCCTGGTCATTATTCTAGGGGGACCCTGGTCATTATTCTAGGGGGACCCTGGTCATTATTCTAGGAGGACCCTGGTCATTATTCTAGGAGGACGCTGTTCATTATTCTAGGAGGATCCTGGTCATTATTCTAGGAGGACCCTGGTCATTATTCTAGGGGGACCCTGGTCATTATTCTAAGGGGACACTGGTCATTATTCTAGGGGGACCCTGGTCATTATTCTAGGAGGACCCTGGTCATTATTCTAGGAGGACCCTGGTCATTATTCTAGGAGGATCCTGGTCATTATTCTAGGAGGACCCTGGTCATTATTCTAGGGGGACCCTGGTCATTATTCTAAGGGGACACTGGTCATTATTCTAGGGGGACCCTGGTCATTATTCTAGGAGGACCCTGGTCATTATTCTAGGAGGACCCTGGTCATTATTCTAGGAGGATCCTGGTCATTATTCTAGGAGGACCCTGGTCATTATTCCAGGAGAACCCTGATCATTATTCTAGGAGGACTCTAGTCATTATTCTAGGGGGACCCTGGTCATTATTCTAGGAGGACTCTGGTCATTATTCTAGGGGGACCCTGGTCATTATTCTAGGAGAACCCTGGTCATTATTCTAGGAGGACCCTGGCCATTATTCTAGGAGGACCCTGGTCATTATTCTAGGAGGACCCTGGTCATTATTCTAGGAGGACCCCTGGTCCATTATTCTAGGAGGATCCTGGTCATTATTCTAGGAGGACCCTGGTCATTGTTCTAGGAGGACCCTGGTCATTATTCTAGGTGGACCCTGGTCATTATTCTAGGAGGACCCTGGTCATTATTCTAGGAGGATCCTGGTCATTATTCTAGGAGGACCCTGGACATTATTCTAGGGGGACCCTGGTCATTATTCTAGGAGGACCCTGGTCATTATTCTAGGGGGACCCTGGTCATTATTCTAGGAGGGCCCTGGCCATTATTCTAATGGGACCCTGGTCATTATTCTAGGAGGACCCTGGTTATTATTCTAGGAGGACCCTGGTCATTATTCTAGGAGGACCCTGGTCATTATTCTAGGAGGATCCTGGTCATTATTCTAGGAGGACCCTGGTCATTATTCTAGGGGACCCTGGTCATTATTCTAGGGGGACCCTGGTCATTATTCTTGGAGGATCCTGGTCATTATTCTAGGAGGACCCTGTTCATTATTTTAGGAGGATCCTGGTCATTATTCAGGAGGACCTTGGTCATTATTCTAGGGGGACACTGATCATTAATTCTAGGGGGACACTGGTCATTAATTCTAGGAGACCCTGGTCAAATTTTTCTAGGAGGACCCTGGTCATTATTCTAGGGGGGCCCTGGTCATTATTTAGGAGGACCCTGGTCATTATTCTAGGGGGACCCTGGTCATTATTCTAGGAGGATCCTGGTCATTATTCTAGGGGAAACCCTGTTCATTATTCTAGGAGGATCCTGGTCATTATTCTAGGAGGGCCCTGGTCATTATTCTAGGAGGACCCTGGTCATTATTCTAAGAGGATCCTGGTCATTATTCTAGGAGGACCCTGTTCATTATTTTAGGAGAATCCTGGTCATTATTCTAAAGGGGGACCCTGGTCATTATTCTAGGGGGGCACTGGTCAATTATTCTAGGAGGACATTGGTCATTATTCTAGGAGGACCCTGGTCATTATTCTAGGAGGACCCTGGTCATTTATTCAGGGGACCCCGGTCATTATCTAGGGGGACCCTGGTCATTATTCTAGGAGGACCCGGTCATTATTCTAGGAGGGCGCTGTTCATTATTCTAGGAGGATCCTGGTCATTATTCTAGAGGACCCTGGTCATTATTCTAGGGGACCCTGGTCATTATTCTAAGGGGACACTGGTCATTATTCTAGGGGGGGCCCCGGCATTATTCTAGGAGGACCCTGGTCATTATTCTAGGAGGACCCTGGTCATTATTCTAGGAGGATCCTTGTCATTATTCTAGGAGGACCCTGGTCCTTATTCTAGGGGGCCCCCTGGTCTTTATTCTAAGGGGACACTGGTCATTATTCTGGGGGGGACCCTGGCCCATTTTTCCCTAGGAAGACCCTGGTCATTATTCTAGGAACCCGGGGTCATTTTTCTAGGGGGAATCCGGGGTCATTTTTCTAGGAGGACCCTGGTAATTTTTCCCGGAAAAACCCTGAAAAATTATTCTAGGGGACTCGGGTCTTTAAATTCAAAGGGGAAACCCGGGCCCATTTTCTGGGAAAGGATTTCTGGTCAAAAATTCTGGGGGGACCCTGTCTTTAATTTTCTAGGAGAACCCTGGTCTTTTATTCAAAGGAGGCCCCCCCTTATTCAAAGGGGACCCGGTCTTTAAACTAGGACCCTAGTCATTATTGTAGGGGGAAACCCTGGTCTTTATGTAGGAGGACCCTTGCATTTTTTGTAAAGGACCCTGGAAAATTATTCTAGGAGGACCCGGGTCATTATTCTGGGAGGACCCTGATAAATTATTCTAGGGGGGCCCCCTGGCATTTTTGAAAGGGGAAACCCGGGTCATTATTGTAGAGGGACCCGGGGTTTATCATTCAGGGGGGACCCGGGTCTTTTATTCTAGGGGGACCCTGGAAAATTTTTCCTAGGACCCCCCCTGGTCTTTATTCTAGGGGCCCCTTTGGCCCAATTTTTCCCCTAGGGGGACCCTGGTCATTATTCTAGGAGGACCCCTGTCATTATTCAAGGGGGAAACCCGGTCAATTTATTCTAGGGGGGACCCTGGTCATTTTTTCTAAGGACCCTGGCATTTTTCTAGGGGGACCCTGCTTTAAACTAGGAGGACCCTGGCATTTTTCTGGGAGGACCCCGGTCTTTAAATTCAGGAGGCCCCTTTGGTAAATTATTCTGGGAAAGGAAACCCGGGTAAATTATTCTGGCCCCCAAATAACAAAAAACGCCCAATAAAAATAGATCCCAAACTCGAGTGACTGAAAACTGTACACAAGAGAAGTAAATTTAAAAAGAAGAGGGGCAAACCAAAACCCATCCCAGGGAAATAGAACCCCCCTCAAGAGTCTAAAAATTCCAGACCGCCGGTTAGCCACTGGGGCAAACGCGACGGACTGGATTTTTAGACCCCTCTAAACCGGGGGGTTTTCAAACCCCACCCGTGGAAATGGTTTTTTGCAATCGTGTCTTTAAAAAAAAATTTCGTAAACCCAAGCGCCCCAAACTCTTGGACATAGTGACATATAAAACTTTAAAAAAGCAATAAAGGGGCTCGGGACAAAATTTTTTCCTAATGTTCCTAGTTTTTTCTCGCGTGTTTTTTAAACCTAATGTCGGTAGCAACAACCAAGGTTTTTTAACCAAATTAAAGAACTTAAAAAACCCAAAAGGAAATGGTAGCACGGCAAATTTCCCCCCCGGTGGAAGAGGGAAGGCCCAGGCCCCTTTTATGAGGGGTTTGGGGCCCAAATTTGTTACATTTTTGGGTCTTTGGGGGGGTTTCCCTGAGAAATAGTCAGGGAAAAGGGGTGCGAAAAGAGAACGAAAAATGAGATTTAAATTGGGCGTGGAAAACACCCAACCTGTTGCGTGGAAAAACCCCATCTTTTGGGCGTAAAAAACTATCACCTGTTGTGGGGTAACCCCCAAACCTTTGTTTGGGTAACTACCATCCGTTGCGGGTAACAATCTTTGCTGGTAACAACCACTGTTGCGGGGATAAAAACCCCATCTTTTGGAAATGGAAAAACCCCATCTTTTTGCGTGCTAACAATCCTTTTACTGGTAAAAACCATCTGTTGCGTGTAACACCCCATCTTTTGCGTGGTAAAAACCTCTGTTGTGTGGTAAATCATCTTTGTGGGGTAACAACCATTTTTGCGTGGTAAAAACCCAATCTGTTGCGTGGAAACACCCACCCTTTGTTTGGGAAACAGCCATCTTTTTCCCTTGGAAAAAACCCCTCTGTTGCGTGGAAAGAATCACCCTTTTGGGCGTGGAAAACAACCATCTTTTTTGCGTGGAAAAAACCCAAACTTTTGCATGGAAACACCTATCCTTTGCGTGGTAACCCCAAACTGTTTTTGTGGGAAAAATACCATCCTTTGTTTTGGTAACTACCGTCCTTTGCCTGGTAACTCCCAAACCCTTTTTGCATGGTAACAAATCATCCGTTGCGGGGTAACTCCCCTCCGTTGCGGGAAACTACCATCCTTTTGCGTGGAAAATACCACCCCGTTGCGTGTAACTCCCAATCCTTTTGCGTGGTAACACCATCCTTTGCAGGGGTAACTACCATCCGTTGCAGGGAAAATCCCATCCGTTGTGTGGCCCCCTATCATCCTTGTGGGGTAAATACCATCGTGTGCGGTAAGTACCATGGGTTTTGCGTGGTAACTCCCCATCCGTTCCCGGGGTAACTCCCACCCGTTGCGGGGGTAACTACCATCCTTTTGCGGGGGTAACTACCTCCGTTGCGGGGAAAAACTACCTTTCCGTTGCGGGGGAAACCCCCAAACCGTTCCCTGGTAACTCCCATCCGTGCGTGGTAACCCCATCCGTTGCGGGGAAAAATACCACCCTTGCGTGGTAACTCCCAATCCTTTTCGGGGTAACTCCCCTCCGTTCCGGGGTAAAAAACCCTTAAATTTTTTTTGGCCACCAAAAAATCAGTGCCCTTCAGAGTTTTTTCAGAACAAGAACATAAATCCGGGTCGCTTTTTATTCTTCACTCTTTGCTCTGAAACAAAACTTAAAAAAGGTTGATTAATGGCCCTTAAAGCCTGCCACTGCACGAGAGTAAATTAAAAGCTGCGGGAAATTTCTTTTCACCACCAAAACAAGATTTTTTTAACCCCTAAATAAGGATTAGAGCGGGGGGTTCCCCAAAACCAGGGGGGCCCGCACCCCCGGGGGGTGCGAGACATCTTTCCAGGGGGGGGCGAAAAACCCTCCGTCTTTGAAACGGGAAAAATTAAATTCTTTAAAATTACTTAAAATTTCAAAAAATTCATAAAAAAATTTACCATTATCTTTATTTTCATCCCCTTCTTTTCAATTATCATCAAAACCCCTTCACCAAATCGAAAAAAAAAAAAAAGGGAATAAAGACTACGTTCTTTGGTTTCATTTTCCAAAGGGGGGAAAACTGAAGATCTGAAAAAGGGCCCAGTGCATAACCCGTGGAATTTTTTTTCCCCCAAACGCAATTTAAAACCTTTCTAAGCGGGCAAAAACCCCTTTTAACAACCAAAAATGGCCCGGGCCAATTTTGGGGGGGGCCAAATGTTTTTTAAGGGGTTGCAACCCTAAAAAGCCAGTTTTGATTCTCGAGAAACCCCTTTTCCAAAATTTAGGGTTATATCTGTTGAAAAAACCACTGCTGATGACTTAAAACCCAAAGTAGCGAAACAAAGTAGCAAAGTCTAAAAAACCTCAAACTAATTTCAGAAGACTTATCAAACCATGTGCATTAGAAATGGCTAAAAACTATTCTCAGAAAAAGAAAACAAGAAAGAAACTGAATTAGTCCCACGTCAAATAATTTATTCGAAGCCGAATAAAACATTTTTAGTTTTGATATTTTGGAAAAAAGTTAAACCCCACATTGAAGGCTATCCCCCTTTAAAATCTTTCCCTTCCCTTGGACAAAAAAACTGGGTTAAAGAATCCTTACTCCTCAATTTTGGAAAAAAAATTTAGATGATGGAGAGCCCGACCCGAAGATCTTATGATCTTGGGTTTAAATCGTGCTTTTTAAATGCAATTTGGGGAATAAAACTTGGGAAAGTATTGGTGCTCGGGTATGGCTCTTTTTTTTTCCAAACTTTTTGAAACTCCCTAACTCTGCTCAAATTCCCTTTGCGGGCAACTTACTTATGTAATCAGGATTTTTTAAATCCTTTTTTCCAATTAAAACAAAATCTAGAAATCGTTTGAAAGCACAGGCAACATGCTGTTGCTATCACCCCAAAAGTTTTCTCCGTTTTGAAAAACCCCAAATAAACAGGAACAAAAGAGTCCCTTGAATTAAAATTAATTCGCAAAAATTTTTGGGAATTTAAACCTTTGGGGTTTTATTTTCTTTTACATATTTTAAAAAAAGTAACTAAAATTTTTTATGGTATATTCAAAAGTTAACCGGGGACAATTTTTTTCTTGTTCCCTATGTTTGATTTTTTACATATTTAAAAAAAAAATAAAATTCCTTTCGAAAGGGTTTTGAAAGCTATTCCCTTTATTTGACTTTTTTGTAAAATATTCCAAGCCAAAGACTTTTTATTTTTGTTTAAAGGGGTATTTAAATAATTTATTCGTGATATGTTTTTTTTTCTGTAAGTCGATTTTTGTTTTCACATATTAAAATTAGAAAGTGAAATAAAAACCTTCTTTTTATAAAATTTAGTAAGATTCCACATCCTTTATCCTTGAACAAAGTTTAAATTTTAGGGGGTGCGAGGCTAGAGAAAATTTTTTATAGGGGTGCGGGAGTAAGAAAAGGTTGGGAACCACTGGAGTAGAGTGATGATCTCTCAGTTGTATATATACGTTAAGAGATCTTTATCTCTTGGTGTAAAATTTTTTGTGCTGTCTCAGTACAATTATCTTTATTTTATGGCATTTTTTGCTACAATAACAAAGGGTAAAGCGAAAATTTATACAAATACTAAATCTAGAGTCTAATGTATATCAGTGCAGTGTATGTCAGTGGAATGTTTATTGTATATTGTGAACGTGTAATTAAGGTCAGAGGCGTAGAGGCAACAGGCAGAGTTATAAGTACATATGGAAGAAGCTTTTAGCCGGGCAGCATATCTCTTAAGAGTTCAGCTTGATCAAACTTTTTGTCAGGCGATACAGCTGTACCCAAGAGTAAAGCCTAGTTTCCATAAAACCTTGTTCTCCATGTTGTTTCTTGCGGCATGGTGAAATTCTCAGTAAACCAAGAAGCAGCTGCGTTTTCCTGCGCTACTTCAAGACCCTTCTGGTGTGATGGCCTCGAACTGTGATTGGTGCTTGCTAGAACAACCCGCCCTTGTCTGCCTCCTCCTACTAGCTGCTCGCTCCGGCCACTTTCCATATATCAAGACAGTAGAGTAGTTGCGTGCATCTCCTCACCGTCGGTGTCTCTGTCAGCAGCACTCCTGAAGGTGCTGGAGCTTTCACGCTAAACAGCGCCAAAGAAGTGCTAAAGAGAGGAGCGGTGCTAAGCACTAATATATGTGGCTTCGTAGTCATCTCAATTGTCTTCGTATAGAGAGAAATGACTGGGTAATCCAACTGGAAATGAGCACAGCCACAGATTAAGCAACCCGAAACTCGAAAATTGGCTAAGAAGCGGCGCTCTAGCGAGGCCTTCACAGATCACAGTGTGATCACCCTCGGAGACGTATTAACCTTCTTGACCACCACACAGGACAACTCGCCATGGTAAGTCGCGCTGATATATATATAACCTTGTGTTTCGAGCAGATACTTATCACAGAGGAGGAATTAGTTCAGAAACCGGGATGCCGTTGTTGAAATAAACGAGTGTCTCATTATGTTCTCTGGGAAGCGCTAAACCCGTTGGTGTCATACAGCACTCGGGGAACGGGACTGAGTCAGGTTTAGTCTGAGGAAGAGGAGGGTACCTGATCATGACTTGATAAAGCTCTACCCACGACAGGTGACTTGATAAAGCTCCACACAAAGCGAAATGTAACTTGATGAAGCTCTACACAGAGCGGAACGTTGTCCTAATAAAAGCTTATTTTACAATCTATGATCGTACCTCACAATTGTTAACAATACGACACTTAAATCCCTTACCTCGGGTGGGGTGGTAGCTCTCAGCTTACTGAAGAAACCACGAATATCTGCAACACAGAAGCTAAATAAAGATGAACAGTGATATATGAAGGTAACACTTGAGTGTCCTACGTTGTAACACTGTTTTACCGCACTGCTCTGAGGAATATATAAATCACAGTTGAAATACGAGACCTGACGTATTGCTAGTCTGTCAACCATTGTACTGGAGGTAAAAAAAAATAAGGCCAATTAATTTAAAATAATAATAATAATAGGTCTATTAGTAGTAATAGTAAAAGTAATTGTATAATAGAACATAAGAACATAAGAACATAAGAAAGGAGGAACACTGCAGGAGGCCTGCTGGCCCATACTAGGCAGGTCCTTTACAATTCATCCCACTAACAAAACATTTGCCCAACCCAATTTTCAATGCCACCCAAAAATAAGCTCTGGTGAAAGTCCCACTCAAACCAACCCCTCCCACTCATG
>NC_069440.1:27772914-27805414 GCF_026875155.1 Cherax quadricarinatus
AATTTTTGCTACAGAAAATTGGAGGGGAATCTCCCATACCCCACCCATTAGCGGGAAAACACAGCTGTTCTGATGTAACAAAGGCGTGTTGAGTGTTGCCATCTATGGTTAGGTTTATTTATTTTTATTTTATTTTATTTCATTATTTATTTTGTTTTGATTAATTTTTAAAAATCAATTTTACTCTCCAAACACTTGAACATTTTAGATAGGGACTCCTTTACACTTGCACCATGTGTGCAGTCTTGGATGAGCCCCTGAACCCCTTGGACCGCGGGCCCCAAAATGCGTGGGGCCCTAGGCAAATGCCTAGTTTGCCTATGCGGTAATCCGGCCCTGTATATATATATATATATATATATATATATATATATATATATATATATATATAATATATATTATATATATATTTCAAGTGTTGAAATAGTCTCTTGACAATTTACAACAGCTTCAACATAATGGAACAAACTCTCCTTGTACTCAGCACCACATTGTCATGATCGTGGGTTGTGATTTGTGTGATTGTGATGGTGATTTGTGTGGTTGTGATGGTGATTTGTGTGGTTTGTGATGGTGATTTGTGTGATTGTGATGGTGATTTGTGTGGTTGTGATGGTGATTTGTGTGATTGTGATGGTGATTTGTGTGGTTGTGATGGTAGTAATGGGTGGTAATATTTATAAATACTATATTGGCTTAAGAATTACTTAACAAGAATGCAGGACCTCATTAAGGAATGTGTTTTACGGGCTGCAGCCCAAGGGCCTCGGCCAGGTGGAGGGCCTCGGCCAGGTGGAGGGCCTCGGCCAGGTGGAGGGCCTCGGCCAGATGGAGGGCCTCGGCCAGGTGGAGGGCCTCGGCCAGATGGAGGGCCTCGGCCAGGTGGAGGGCCTCGGCCAGGTGGACGGCCTCGGCCAGGTGGAGGGCCTCGGCCAGGTGGAGGGCCTCCAGAGATGTTCTCAACAATTTACTGATATTTAGGAGAAATTTGTTTCCAAGAAATTACGCAGAGAAAATGTTGGAATGATAATTGTGGTTAACCTTGTAAAAAATATTTCTTTAACTTTTTTCATTTTGAAAATATCACTGGGGACTTCACAGTACCTGTAGCCCAGGGACCTCACAGTACCTGTACCACAGGGACCTTCACAGTACCTGTAGCCCAGGGACCTCACAGTACCTGTAAGCCCAGGGACCTCACCAGTAACCTGTACCACAGGGACCTCACAGTACCTGTAGCCCAGGGACCTCACAGTACCTGTAGCCCAGGGACCTCACAGTACCTGTACCACAGGGACCTCACAGTACCTGTAGCCCAGGGACCTCACAGTACCTGTAGCCCAGGGACCTCACAGTACCTGTAGCCCAGGGACCTCACAGTACCTGTAGCCCAGGGACCTCACAGTACCTGTAGCCCAGGGACCTCACAGTACCTGTAGCCCAGGGACCTCACAGTACCTGTAGCCCAGGGACCTCACAGTACCTGTAGCCCAGGGACCTCACAGTACCTGTAGCCCAGGGACCTCACAGTACCTGTAGCCCAGGACCTCACAGTACCTGTAGCCCAGGGACCTCACAGTACCTGTAGCCCAGGGACCTCACAGTACCTGTAGCCCAGGGACCTCACAGTACCTGTAGCCCAGGACCTCACAGTACCTGTAGCCCAGGGACCTCACAGTACCTGTAGCCCAGGGAACCTCACAGTACCTGTAGCCCAGGGACCTCACAGTACCTGTAGCCCAGGACCTCACAGTACCTGTAGCCCAGGGACCTCACAGTACCTGTAGCCCAGGACCTCACAGTACCTGTAGCCCAGGACCTCACAGTACCTGTAGCCCAGGGACCCACAGTACCTGAGCCCAGGGACCTCACAGTACCTGTTGCCCAGGGACCTCACAGTACCTGTAGCCCAGGGACCTCACAGTACCTGTAGCCCAGGGACCTCACAGTACCTGTTGCCCAGGGACCTCACAGTACCTGTAGCCCAGGGACCTCACAGTACCTGTAGCCCAGGGACCTCACAGTACCTGTAGCCCTGGGACCTCACAGTACTGTAGCCCAGGACCTCACAGTACCTGTAGCCCTGGGACCTCACAGTACCTGTAGCCCAGGGACCTCACAGTACCTGTAGCCCTGGACCTAACAGTACCTGTAGCCCAGGGACCTCACAGTACCTGTAGCCCAGGACCTCACAGTACCTGTAGCCCTGGGACCTCACAGTACCTGTAGCCCAGGGACCTCACAGTACCTGTAGCCCTGGGACCTCACAGTACCTGTAGCCCAGGGACCTCACAGTACCTGTAGCCCAGGGACCTCACAGTACCTGTAGCCCTGGGACCTCACAGTACCTGTAGCCCAGGGACCTCACAGTACCTGTAGCCCAGGGACCTCACAGTACCTGTAGCCCAGGGACCTCACAATACCTGTAGCCCAGGACCTCACAGTACCTGTAGCCCGGGACCTCACAGTACCTGTAGCCCAGGGACCTCACAGTACCTGTAGCCCAGGACCTCACAGTACCTGTAGCCCAGGGACCTCACAATACCTGTAGCCCAGGACCTCACAGTACCTGTAGCCCAGGGACCTCACAGTACCTGTAGCCCAGGGACCTCACAGTACCTGTAGCCCAGGGACCTCACAGTACCTGTAAGCCCAGGACCTCACAGTACCTGTAGCCCTGGGACCTCACAGTACCTGTAGCCCAGGGACCTCACAGTACCTGTAGCCCTGGGACCTCACAGTACCTGTAGCCCAGGACCTCACAGTACCTGTAGCCCAGGGACCTCACAGTACCTGTAGCCCAGGGACCTCACAATACCTGTAGCCAGGGACCTCACAGTACCTGTAGCCCTGGGACCTCACAGTACCTGTAGCCCAGGGACCTCACAGTACCTGTAGCCCAGGGACCTCACAGTACCTGTAGCCCAGGGACCTCACAATACCTGTAGCCCAGGGACCTCACAGTACCTGTAGCCCAGGGACCTCACAGTACCTGTAGCCCTGGACCTCACAGTACCTGTAGCCCAGGGACCTCACAGTACCTGTAGCCCAGGGACCTCACAGTACCTGTAGCCCTGGGACCTCACAGTACCTGTAGCCCAGGGACCTCACAGTACCTGTAGCCCAGGGACCTCACAGTACCTGTAGCCCAGGGACCTCACAATACCTGTAGCCCAGGGACCTCACAGTACCTGTAGCCCAGGGGCCTCACAGTACCTGTAGCCCAGGGACCTCACAGTACCTGTAGCCCAGGGACCTCACAGTACCTGTAGCCCTGAGACCTCACAGTACCTGTAGCCCAGGGACCTCACAGTACCTGTAGTTCAGGGACCTCACAGTACCTGTAGCCCTGGGACCTAACAGTACCTGTAGCCCAGGGACCTCACAGTACCTGTAGCCCAGGGGCCTCACAGTACCTGTAGCCCAGGGACCTCACAGTACCTGTAGCCCAAAGACCTCACAGTACCTGTAGCCCAGGGACCTCATAGTACCTGCAGCCCAGGGACCTCACAGTACCTGTAGCCCAGGGACCTCACAGTACCTGTAGCCCAGGGACCTCACAGTACCTGTAGCCCAGGGACCTCACAGTACCTGTAGCCCAGGGACCTCACAGTACCTGTAGCCCAGGGACCTCACAGTACCTGTAGCCCTGAGACCTCACAGTACCTGTAGCCCAGGGACCTCACAGTACCTGTAGTTCAGGGACCTCACAGTACCTGTAGCCCAGGGACCTAACAGTACCTGTAGCCCAGGGACCTCACAGTTACCTGTAGCCCAGGGACCTCACAGTACCTGTAGCCCAGGACCTCACAGTAACCTGTAGCCCAGGGACCTCACAGTACCTGTAGCCCAGGACCTCACAGTACCTGTAGCCCAGGGACCTCACAGTACCTGTAGCCCAGGACTCACAGTACCTGTAGCCCAGGGACCTCACAGTACCTGTAGCCCAGGGACCTCACAAGTACCTGTAGCCCAGGGACCTCACAGTACCTGTAGCCCAGGGACCTCACAGTACCTGTAGCCCAGGGACCTCACAGTACCTGTAGCCCAGGGACCTCACAGTACCTGTAGCCCAGGGACCTCACAGTACCTGTAAGCCCAGGGACCTCACAGTAACCTGTACCCAGGAACCTCACAGTACCTGTAGCCCAGGGGCCTCACAGTTACCTGTACCCAGGGGCCTCACAGTACCTGTAACCCTGGGACCTCACAGTACCTGTAGCCCTGGGACCTCACAGTACCTGTAGCCCTGGGACCTCACAGTACCTGTAGCCCAGGGGCCTCACAGTACCTGTAGCCCAGGGGCCTCACAGTACCTGTAGCCCAGGGGCCTCACAGTACCTGTAACCCAGGGGCCTAAAAAAAAATCTTAATCCGACTCTACCTGTGTGCTAGTTGCGACAAGTGAGGCAGTGGGATACAACTTTCTAACTTGCAGTCTTACTCAAATAAAAGCGCCTTTATACTTCTAAAGGGTTCTTGATCGAGGGAATTACAGCAACTCTACAATTCCTAAAATTCCTAAAATTCCTAAAATTAAATCTGATCATCTCCCATGCCCCAGAAGCATTATAGTGGCTGCGTTTAGGACTCTAGTACAGTTTTAATGATTCTATAATGAGAGGGCTATATAGCATATGTACACACACATCTGTTTCTAGTTTTTGTGGTGTTGCACATGTGTGTAGCTCTGTTGCTATGGAGATGTGAGCTTTCTTGCTGTCATTAAATGAGAGTGTTGGTACTTAGCGGTTTTTAAAGAGTTTTGTGTCTGAGGAGTAGTTGACCATAACAAGCAATTCTCGGCAGAGGCTCGACTTGGTGATTCAACTTTACAACCTCACAATTTGTGCTCTGTTGAGCCAGTAATAACAACTTGGCTGCATCCGGAGCTGTGTTTGCAGCAGTAATGGTCTGCTTACACTTGGCTTGTAACTCCAGTGCACTTCACTATTCCCTCACCTACATTCTCACCAACACCCTCACCTACACCCCTTACCTACACTCTCACCTGCATCTCTCTTGTATCTCACTTACACCCACAACTACACCATCACCTACATTCCCACTGTTGCAAATTGCAACAGTAATCAACTTATCTTTGAAGCTAAATGAAACAGTAACTTACTAAGAAAGTAACCTATCTCTGTTACCATCGCTGCTCGTTCCGAGAGAAGAATAATCTGTATTATCTAACACCAGCCTCATGTACCTCAACCCAGACAACAGTTACAGTATCTGTACCTTAACCCAGACAACAGTCACAGTAACTGTACCTTAACCCAGACAACAGTTACAGGAACTGTACCTCAAACTCCTCGATACGCACAAGAACTGCAGATCATCCTCGAGGAACCTACAAGTTATAACTTAATCTTTCCAAGTTGACCAAGAGTTTTGGAGGAACACACTCAAGATTCAGGTCTCTGTAGCTTACCAACTCAAAAGACCCAGGAGCTATAGCTCAACACCCGTAGGAGGCATGACAGATGTAGATCAACACCCATAAGAGACCCAGGCTTAGAGCCTGAAGAATCAGTCAGCGAAACCTGGTGGACGATACCCGTAGAGACTTTCTTTTGACTAGGAGTCTGGGAGTTACTGACACTGTTTATCACCATGTCATATTGCGTGAACCAATAGGCTGATCTCCCTGTCATATTACATGAACCAATAGGCTGATCTCCCTGTCATATTACATGAACCAATAGGCTGATATAACTGAAACTCATTAATGCTGGTTGTTGGTTAGTGGGATTTCAAATCTATCTACTACACGATGGTCATTAATGCTGGTTGCTTGTTAGTGGGGTTTTAAGTCTATCTACTACACGATGGTCATTAATGCTGGTTGCTGGTTAGTTGGGTTTCAAGTCTATCTACTACACGATGGTCATTAATGCTGGTTGTTTGTTAGTGGGGTTTTAAGTCTATCTACTACACGATGGTCTAATGCTGGTTGTTGGTTAGTGGGATTTCAGTCTATCTACTACACGATGATTCATTAATGCTGGTTGTTGGTTAGTGGGGTTTCAAGTCTATCTACTCTGCCAGAAAGTCTGCTTTAACTTTAAAAGAGAAGGTAATAAAATATATGAATTAAGTTAACTTTTTTTTTAAATTGATGTACATTTTAGATAAAAATAATTACCTCTTGAATGGCTAAAATAAATTGTGAAAAAAATTACGTAATATAGATTTAGGGCAATTTAGACCTAGGTTTTATTTCTCAGGTTAACAAGACGATACCTTCGCGGTACAGGTGGGAAACTACGGTAACTGCCCCTCCAGGTTTTTAATTAAACCTAATGTATATGTTAATTTACTTAACATAATTAACAAATTCTGAGCCACACAGTTCAAAAAGAATCCTCCAAATTAGACACACCAATATTAAGAGTTTCAAGCAGATCTGAAGAGGCATTCTTCAGTCTGAATACACAAATCAATACATACTCTTTTAATAACCATGTGGACAAAACTGGTTAATTTGCATTTGTCCGGTCTAAAGCCAAACTGATGATCCATCACTATAACTTTACGAGAGGAATTTAGAAGAGGATTAATGATAAATACTGTCATGATGAAAATACCGGAGAATTTTCAAAATATAATTGGAATGCTTAGCTCTAAATGGCTTTAGATTATCTAAAAGTGATAGTAAGAATTTTAAGAGTGATATGTTGCAGGTTTGGGTGGGAAATTATGGTCGTTTTGTGAGGGAGAGAGGGAGAGAGAGGAGGGAGGGAGAAGGAGGGTGGGAGAAGGAGGGTGGGTGAAGGAGGGTGGGAGAAGGAGGAGGGGAGAAGGAGGGAGGGAGAAGGAGGGTGGGAGAAGGAGGGAGGGAGAAAGGAGGGTGGGAGAAGGAGGGAGGGGAGAAGGAGGGTGGGAGAAGGAGGGAGGGAGAAGGAGGGTGGGAGAAGGAGGGAGGGAGAAGGAGGGTGGGAGAAGGAGGGAGGGAGAAGGAGGGAGGGAGAAGGAGGGAGGGAGAAGGAGGGTGGGAGAAGGAGGGAGGGAGAAGGAGGGGGGAGAAGGAGGGAGGGAGAAGGAGGGAGGGAGAAGGAGGGAGGGAGAAGGAGGGTGGGAGAAGGAGGGTGGGAGAAGGAGGGTGGGAGAAGGAGGGTGGGAGAAGGAGGGAGAGAGGGAGGGAGGTGTCATACACAACACATAAACAACTCACACATTGGACAGAAAAGCTTACCACAACGTTTCGGTCCGACTTGGGCCATTTACAAAGTCACCTTGTAAATGGTCCAATTAGGACCGAAACGTCGTCGTGAGCTCCTCCCTCATATGTCACGGGTTATTTGTGTATTGTTCCAGTAACAGTACTGCGCCTATTTTTTTTTTTTTTTGAGAGTGATATATATTACGACTTGAGGTCACATCCACTGTGACTCCTGTGTCACACGAGTAACTAGTGTCTATGTTGTAGATAATAGGTCAGAATTGGAAAATCTTCTATAGGTTAGGTTAGGTCAGGTCTATCAGGAAACATGACTAACTGTTTCCTGATTATGACCCGCCACTGGAGCTTTAGGTCATCTGACCGAGGCCTTCAACTGGCTTACCGGTCCACCCCTTTAGTAATTACGATACAATTACAACCATTACATTATTATATACTGCGATAGTCTCCACTTCTTTACGAGTCAAGAATATATGCTGTACAGGAAATACCTATCATTCGTATCCTCTGCTTAAACTTTAATCACGTTATTACTTGATAAGGCTCTACAGAGAGTGGAGCGTTTGTCTCTAGTTACTGTAAAGCACCCTTCTGGTTAGACAGTCATGGAGTGAATGATGGTGAAAGTTTTTCTTTTTCGGACTACCCTGCCTTGGTGGAAATTGGCCAGTGTGTTAATAAATAAAAAATATTCTTTTACTGTGTGTGGGTTATGGTAACTACCGTCAGCAGTATTAGCACTTTCCGCGAGCGCTACGGTGGCAATTACGCCAGGAAGCAAAATCATCTCCCACCACAAACACGCAAACGATATATTAACATTACGAAGCCATCTGTGAGCACTCTACCAGACCACCTAATTTACCCAAAATCCAGGGAAAAACACAAGACCATTTATGGACATGCATCTTCTAAAATTCTGACGAATGAGGAAGCATTCTCGTCTTTTATATCGGTCAGTATAAACCTCTCTTCGTCTAAGGACTGTGTCTGAGAAACAGTGGTCACAGGGACACTATATGTTCTCTACCACCACGTGAAGGTGACCATCGTCAGTGGATGTTTAAAACTGAAAGGATGGCAACACGGCATGTTTAATAACCCTCACGGGTTTAGCTCTTGCTTCGTAAATAGTAATAATAATAATAGATGTTGCTGTCTGATCAGTTGTATGTCCTATACAGAGGTCAAAGTTGATAGTAATTTTTGCGGGACAGCAGATTTTAAGCTGAGCTTGAGTGAGAGAATGAAAGTTGTTTACAAACAAGAAGCATCATACTAAGCACTGTCTCAAAATGCAAATTATTCGACTCTTTCTCCTACGGGTTAAAAGATCCCTGTAAAAGATCCACGTTCGTCGAGATCAATGGCTCCCAAACTTTTTCATGCTGCCGCCCCTAGTGGCTCCCAGGTTGCCGGCCCCCCGTGGCTCCCAGGCTGCCGCCCCCCATGGCTCCCAGGCTGCCGCCCCCCGTGGCTCCAACAGCTCGTCACGTCCCAAAAACCATTCGACTCCATTCACTCCTATCTAACATGCTTATGCCCGCTTGCTGGAAGTCCAAGCCCCTCGCCCACAAAACCTCCTTTACCCCCTCCCTCCAACCTATATAATTATATATATATATTATATATATATATATATATATATATATATATATATATATATATATATATATATATATATATATATATATATATATTCGTAAAAAGTGTTAATCTTATGGTCCAAGAGCTTCGAGTCACACTCCCTCGCTTCAGGCAACTGTCCTTGCTAATTAAGGTCCCTCTGAGTTCACTGCTGGCAAGTTATCCACCGTATCTTTCAAATGCAGCCACCTGCATCTCAATGCACGCAGAAGGAACGAGTCTACCAAAAAAAATATTCTGTATGCTGGTTTTCAGGAGAGTCGATAGAATTTACCTCTCTGACACACCGAAAAGCTGATTTAAAAAAAAATCCCCATCACGAGAAAAACACGTCTTGAAGACGTGTAAAACACGTCCATACGGTGTTTACTTAATCATCAGATGCTGATCCATAGGCCCTTAAGATTTTTCTGAAGATGTTATTTTGACAGTGATCATACCTATGGTTCTGCAGTCGGTCACAATAATATTACAGGTAATTTCATAACGTCTGAGCATAGGCAAATTGACACAGTTGCTGGCTGGACGCACAAGACAGCGGGTTATTTGAGAGTACATTGCAGTTGAACGAGTTTCGTGAATGTACACTGCAGGCGGCTGCTGTCTCCTCTGTTGGAAAAAGCTTAGAGCTTAACAAAACGTCATTTCATTCCTGTCCTTCGAGTATAGAGCTCACGCTCTTGGGAGAAGTAGGAACTCAGACGGGAATAAATGGTTTGTTTCTCAAAATAATTCTTATAGATGTTCTCTTCTCGCATCTTACCCTCCTCCTCCCCCCATTACTATCATTGTTCTTGGGGGATCCTGGTCATTATTCTAGGAGGACCCTGGTCATTATTCTAGGAGGACCCTGGTCATTATTCTAGGAGGACCCTGGTCATTATTCTAGGAGGATCCTGGTCATTATTCTAGGAGGACCCTGGTCATTGTTCTAGGAGGACCCTGGTCATTATTCTAGGTGGACCCTGGTCATTATTCTAGGAGGACCCTGGTCATTATTCTAGGGGGACCCTGGTCATTATTCTAGGAGGACCCTGGTCATTATTCTAGGAGGACCCTGGTCATTATTCTAGGGGGACCCTGGTCATTATTCTAGGAGGACCCTGGTCATTATTCTAATGGGACCCTGGTCATTATTCTAGGAGGACCCTGGTTATTATTCTAGGAGGACCCTGGTCATTATTCTAGGAGGATCCTGGTCATTATTCTAGGAGGATCCTGGTCATTATTCTAGGAGGACCCTGGTCATTATTCTAGGGGACCCTGGTCATTATTCTAGGAGGACCCTGGTCATTATTCTAGGGGGACCCTGGTCATTATTCTAGGAGGATCCTGGTCATTATTCTAGGAGGACCCTGTTCATTATTCTAGGAGGATCCTGGTCATTATTCTAGGAGGACCCTGGTCATTATTCTAGGGGGACACTGATCATTATTCTAGGAGGACACTAGTCATTATTCTAGGAGGACCCTGGTCATTATTCTAGGAGGACGTTGGTCATTATTCTAGGGGGACCCTGGTCATTATTCTAGGAGGACCCTGGTCATTATTCTAGGGGGACCCTGGTCATTATTCTAGGAGGATCCTGGTCATTATTCTAGGAGAACCCTGTTCATTATTCTAGGAGGATCCTGGTAATTATTCTAGGAGGACCCTGGTCATTATTCTAGGAGGACCCTGGTCATTATTCTAGGAGGATCCTGGTCATTATTCTAGGAGGATCCTGGTCATTATTCTAGGAGGACCCTGGTCATTATTCTAGGGGGACACTGGTCATTATTCTAGGAAGACACTGGTCATTATTCTAGGAGGACCCTGGTCATTATTCTAGGAGGACCCTGGTCATTATTCTAGGGGGACCCTGGTCATTATTCTAGGGGGACCCTGGTCATTATTCTAGGAGGACCCTGGTTATTATTTTAGGAGGACGCTGTTCATTATTCTAGGAGGATCTTGATCATTATTCTAAGAGGACCCTGGTCATTATTCTAGGAGGACCCTGGTCATTATTCTAGGAGGACCCTGGTCATTATTCTAGGAGGACCCTGGTCATTATTGTAGTGGGACCCTGGTCATTATTCTAGGAGGACCCTGGTCATTATTCTAGGAGGACCCTGGTCATTATTCTAGGAGGATCCTGGTCATTATTCTAGGAGGACCCTGGTCATTATTCTAGGAGGACGCTGATCATTATTCTAGGAGGACTCTGGTCATTATTCTAGGGGGACCCTGGTCATTATTCTAGGAGGACCCTGGTCATTATTCTAGGAGGACCCTGGTCATTATTCTAGGAGGACCCTGGTCATTATTCTAGGAGGACCCTGGACATTATTCTAGGGGGACCCTGGTCATTATTCTAGGAGAACCCTGGTCATTATTCTAGGAGGACCCTGGCCATTATTCTAGGAGGACCCTGGTCATTATTCTAGGAGGACCCTAGTCATTATTGTAGGAGGACCCTGTTCATTATTGTAGGAGGACCCTGGTCATTATTGTAAGAGGACCCTGGTTATTATTCTAGGAGGACCCTGGTCATTATTCTAGGAGGACCCTGGTCATTATTCTAGGAGGACCCTGGTCATTATTGTAAGAGGACCCTGGTCATTATTATAAGAGGACCCTGGTTATCATTCTAGGAGGACCCTGGTCATTATTCTAGGAGGACCCTGGTCATTATTCTAGGAGGACCCTGGTCATTATTCTAGGAGGACCCTGGTCATTATTCTAGGAGGACCCTGGTCATTATTCTAGGACCCGAAATAACAACAAACTGACAATACAATAGATCCCAAACTCGAGTGACTGAGACTGTAGCACAAGAGAAGTCGAGGTTAAAGAAGACGGGCGACCAAACCATACCATGGGTGGGAATAGAACCCGCGGTCAGAGAGTCTCAAAATTCCAGACCGTCGCGTTAGCCACTGGGCAAACGCGACGGACTGGAGTTTTGAGACTCTCTGACCGCGGGTTCAAACCCCACCCGTGGTATGGTTTGTTTGCAATCGTGTCATTACGATTTCGTGAGACAAGCGACCAAACTCTTGGACATAGTGACATATAAAACGTTAGAAGCGATCATGGTCTCAGGATCAAAACGTTTTCTAATGTGTCCTAGTGTTTTCTCGCGTGTCTTTTAAACCTAAGTGTCGGTAGCAACAACCAAGGTTTATACCAAGATTAAAGAACTTGATAAACCAAGGTATGGTAGCACGGCTAATTTCCCTGTGTGAGAGATGGAAGGTCAGGTCTTTATGAGAGGTTAGGGTCCAATGTTAGCATTGTTGTTGTTTTGGGTTCCCTAGAGAAATAGTCAGGGAAAAGGGGTGCGAAAAGAGAACGACAATGAGATTTATAGTTGCGTGGTAACAGCAATCTGTTGCGTGGTAACAACCATCTGTTGCGTGGTAACTATCATCTGTTGTGTGGTAACACCCATCTGTTGCGTGGTAACAACCATCTGTTGCGTGGTAACACCCATCCTTTGCTTGGTAACTACCATCCGTTGCGTGGTAACAATCTATTGCGTGGTAACAACCATCTGTTGCGTGATAACAACCATCTGTTGCATGGTAACAACCATCTGTTGCGTGGTAACAATCATCTATTACGTGGTAACAACCATCTGTTGCGTGGTAACAGCCATCTGTTGCGTGGTAACAACCATCTGTTGTGTGGTAACTATCATCTGTTGTGTGGTAACAACCATCTGTTGCGTGGTAACAACCATCTGTTGCGTGGTAACACCCATCCTTTGCTTGGTAACAACCATCTGTTGCTTGGTAACAACCATGTGTTGCGTGGTAACAATCATCTATTGCGTGGTAACAACCATCTGTTGCGTGGTAAAAACCATCTGTTGCATGGTAACACCTATCCTTTGCGTGGTAACTACCATCTGTTGTGTGGTAAATACCATCCGTTGCTTGGTAACTACCGTCCGTTGCTTGGTAACTACCATCCGTTGCGTGGTAACTTCCATCCGTTGCCTGGTAACTACCATCCGTTGCGTGGTAACTACCATCCGTTGTGTGGTAACTATCATCCGTTGCGTGGTAACTACCATCCGTTGTGTGGTAACTACCATCCGTTGCTTGGTAACTACAATCCGTTGCGTGGTAACTACCATCCGTTGCGTGGTAACTACCATCCGTTGCTTGGTAACTACCATCCGTTGCGTGGTAACTACCATCCGTTGTGTGGTAACTATCATCCGTTGTGTGGTAACTACCATCTGTTGTGTGGAAAGTACCATCGGTTGCGTGGTAACTATCGTCCGCTACGTGGTAACTACCATCCGTTGCATGGTAACTATCATCCGTTGCGTGGTAACTACCATCCGTTGTGTGGTAACTACCATCCGTTGCTTGGTAACTACCATCCGTTGCGTGGTAACTACCATCCGTTGTGTGGTAACTCGTCCGTTGTGTGGTAACTACCATCTGTTGTGTGGAAAGTACCATCGGTTGCGTGGTAACTATCGTCCGCTACGTGGTAACTACCATCCGTTGCGTGGTAACTACCATCCGTTGCGTGGTAACTACCATCCGTTGCGTGGTAACTACCATCCGTTGCGTGGTAACTACCATCCGTTGCGTGGTAACTACCATCCGTTGCGTGGTAACTACCATCCGTTGCGTGGTAACTACCATCCGTTGCATGGTAACTATCATCCGTTGCGTGATAACTACCATCCGTTGCGTGATAACTACCATCCGTTGCGTGGTAACTACCATCCGTTGCGTGGTAACTACCATCCGTTGCGTGGTAACTACCATCCGTTGCGTGGTAACTACTATCCGTTGCATGGTAACTACCATCCGTTGCGTGGTAACTACCATCCGTTGCGTGGTAACTACCATCCGTTGCATGGTAACTACCATCCGTTGCATGGTAACTACCATCCGTTGCGTGGTAACTACCATCCGTTGCGTGGTAACAACCTTCATTGTTTTGCCACCAACAATCTGTGTACTTCAGAGTTCATTTCAGAACAAGAACATGATCCTGTGTCGCATTTATTCTTCACTCTTGCTCTGCACATATCTTAAAGATGGTTGATTAATGGTACTTAAAGCCTGTCGACTGCACGAGAGTCATTAAGGCTGCAGGAATTCTTTTCACCACCAGACAAGATTATTTTAATCCCTAAAGTAAGGATTAGAGCAGGGGTTCCCAACCAGGGGTGCTCGCACCCCCTGGGGGTGCGAGACATCATTCCAGGGGGTGCGAGAAGCGTCCGTCTTAATAACAGGAAATTGATTCATTTATTATTAATATTCAATAATCATAATAAAATTACCATTATCTTTATTTTCATATCTTCATTTCAGATTATCATCATAACCCTTCACCAAATCGAAGAAAAGAAAATGGAATGATGACTACGTTCGTTTTGGTTTCACTTCCAACGGAAAGACTGAAGATCTGCAAAAGCCTCAGTGCATAATCTGTGGAATTGTTTTCTCCAACGCTAATTTGAAGCCATCTAAGCTGCAAGAACACTTCAACAACCAACATGGTGGGGCCAATGTTGTGGGCCATGATTTTAAGTCGTTGCAAGCTAAAAGAGCCAGTTTTGATTCTCGAGCAACCCTTCCAAAATTAGGGTTTATATCTGTTGACAAACCACTGCTGATGACTTCATACCAAGTAGCGTACAAAGTAGCAAAGTCTAAGAAACCTCATACTATTGCAGAAGAGCTTATCAAACCATGTGCATTAGAAATGGCTGCAACTATTCTCAGAAATGAAGCAAGAAAGAAGCTTGAATTAGTGCCACTGTCAAATGATGTTATTCGAAGCCGAATTGACGATTTGAGTTTAGATATTTTGGAGCAAGTTATCTCACATATGAAGGCTAGTCCCTTGAAAATCTCCCTTAAGGTGGACGAAACTACTGGATTATGAATCCTTACTCCTTCAATTTGGATAAAATGTCAGATGATGGAGAGCTGACAGAAGATCTTATAGATCTTGATTCAAATCGTGCTCTTGAAATGCAATTTGAGAGTAAAACTTTGGGAAGAGTATTGGTGCTCGGCTGTGGTTCTATTTCCAAGACTTTGTGAAACTCCACTAACTCTGCTCATTCCATTTGCGACAACTTACTTATGTGAATCAGGATTTAGTACTCTTTTGTCAATTAAGACAAAATCTAGAAATCGTTTGAATGCACAGGCAGACATGCGTGTTGCTATCACCAACAGTTCTCCGTTTTGAAAAACTCACAATAAACAGGAACAAAAGAGTCATTGAATTAAAATGGATTCGCAAACTTTTTGGAAGTCAACCTTTTGATTTTATTATCTTGTACATATTTAAAGAAAGTAACTATTTTTTGTATGGTATATTCAAATGTTAATCGGAGACATTCTTTCTTGTCCATATGTTTGATTTTTTACATATTAAAAAAAATAAAATTCCTTTCTGAAGGTTTGAAAGCTAGTTCTTGATTTGACTTTTTTGTATATATTCCAAGCAAGAGTTATTATTTTTGTAAGGTGTATTCAAATATCATTCTGTGATATGTTTCTTTTCTGTAAGTCTGATTTTTGTTCACATATATTAGAAAGTTAAATAAATACCTTCTTTTGATCAAATTTAGTATGATTCCACATCCTTTATCCTTGAACAAAGTTTAAATTGTAGGGGGTGCGAGGCTAGATAATTTTTTTTATAGGGGTGCGGGAGTAAGAAAAGGTTGGGAACCACTGGAGTAGAGTGATGATCTCTCAGTGTATATATACGTTGAGAGATCTTTATCTCTTGGTGTACAATTTTGTGCTGTCTCAGTACAATTATCTTTATTTTATGGCATTTTTTGCTACAATAACAAAGGGTAAAGCGGAAATTTATACAAATACTAAATCTAGAGTCTAATGTATATCAGTGCAGTGTATGTCAGTGGAATGTTTATTGTATATTGTGAACGTGTAATTAAGGTCAGATGCGTAGAGGCAACAGGCAGAGTTATAAGTACATATGGAAGAAGCTTTTAGCCGGGCAGCATATCTCTTAAGAGTTCAGCTTGATCAAGCTTTTTGTCAGGCGATACAGCTGTACCCAAGAGCAAAGCCTAGTTTCCATAAAACCTTGTTCTCCATGTTGTTTCTTGCGGCATGGTGAAATTCTCAGTAAACTAAGAAGCAGCTGCGTTTTCCTGCGCTACTTCAAGACCCTTCTGGTGTGATGGCCTCGATCTGTGATTGGTGCTTGCTAGAACAACCCGCCCTTGTCTGCCTCCTCCTACTAGCTGCTCGCTCCGGCCACTTTCCATATATCAAGACAGTAGAGTAGGTGCGTGCATCTCCTCACCGTCGGTGTCTCTGTCAGCAGCACTCCTGAAGGTGCTGGAGCTTTCACGCTAAACAGCGCCAAAGAAGTGCTAAAGAGAGGAGCGGTGCCAAGCACTGATATATGTGGCTTCGTAGTCATCTCAATTGTCTTCGTATAGAGAGAAATGACTGGGTAATCCAACTGGAAATGAGCACAGCCACAGATTAAGCAACCCGAAACTCGAAAATTGGCTAAGAAGCGGCGCTCTAGCGAGGCCTTCACAGATCACAGTGTGATCACCTCGGAGACGTATTAACCTTTCTTGACCACCACACAGGACAACTCGCCATGGTAAGTCGCGCTGAATATTATATATAACCTTGTGTTTCGAGCAGATACTTATCACAGAGGAGGAATTAGTTCAGAAACCGGGATGCCGTTGTTGAAATAAACGAGTGTGTCTCATTATGTTCTCTGGGAAGCGCTAAACCCGTTGGTGTCATACAGCACTCGGGGAACGGGACTGAGTCAGGTTTAGTCTGAGGAAGAGGAGGGTACCTTGATCATGACTTGATAAAGCTCTACCCAACGACAGGTGACTTGATAAAGCTCCACACAAAGCGAAATGTAACTTGATGAAGCTCTACACAGAGCGGAACGTTGTCCTAATAAAAGCTTGTTTTACAATCTGATTGTACCTCACAATTGTTAACAATACGACACTTAAATCCCTTACCTCGGGTGGGGTGGTAGCTCTCAGCTTACTGAAGAAACCACGAATATCTGCAACACAGAAGCTAAATAAAGATGAACAGTGATATATGAAGGTAACACTTGAGTGTCCTACGTTGTAACACTGTTTTACCGCACTGCTCTGAGGAATATATAAATCACAGTTGAAATACGAGACCTGACGTATTGCTAGTCTGTCAACCATTGTACTGGAGGTAAAAAAAAATAAGGCCAATTAATTTAAAATAATAATAATAATAGGTCTATTAGTAGTAATAGTAAAAGTAATTGTATAATAGGATATATACGCTGTGAGGTGTATGTTTATTAGTGTGTATATATGCTTTTTTTAAGGATGAAAATATTCTTGTCTGGTGGTGAACAAGTTACGAGCAGCCTTAATGATTCTCCTGTAGTCTATTGGCTGTAAACACCCCTCCCCTGAAGGGAGGTTCCTTGACGCTGGTGAGGGGGTCTTGATCTAGGGAATTGGATCTGTGCTCCGGTCCCTTGAATTGAGCCTGAATACCTTCCATCCCCTCCACATGTGCTGTATAATCCTACGGGGTTTAGCGCTTCCCTGTGATTATAATAATAATGTTAACACCACTAAGCAACAACCAACAGTGCAAGTAGTAGTAGTAGCAGCAGAATTAGTCCTATTACTATCAGAAATAGTTGCAGCAATATAGCAGGAGTAGTAGAGGTTGTGTTATTAGTTGTAGTTGCTTGTATAATATTTTTATATTTGAAGTCGACGGTGAGGGAGGCATATGTGATACACTGACAAATTGTTTTCTCTCATTGCAGAAGTTGTGGGTGGTTGTGGGCGTGGCAGTGACGGTGATGAGCGTGACAGTGACTGTGGTGGGTGTGGCAGTAACTGTGGTGGGCGGAGACGGTCCCCAGTCATTGGCCAAGACGACTGGGTCACCACGGAAGCCAGGTTTCTCCTCCCCCAGTTACTTACTCCCTCTCATCAGCAAGAGTCATCACACCTACAACCATGAAAAAGACTTCCCTAACCACAACACCAGCCTCCATAACCACAACACCAACCTCCAGCCTCCTAACCACAACACCAGCCTCCACAGCCACAACACCAGCAGTCGCAACCACGAGTCCAGTCACTACAACCACAATCCCAGCTGCCTCGAACACAACATCAGCCTCCACAACCAAAGCAGCCTCTTCGAGACTGTAAACAAGAAGGGTAACATTTATAAGATGATGAAAGAGCACGTTGGTACAGGCGTCTTGAACATGGTCGTCCAGTATTTCTTCGACAAATTGGGTACATTGGAAAGTCGTAGCTTTGGGACGACCTACATAGGGGACGTTGCCTTCTATCAATCACAGGCTGCGGAGGACGCCACCTACCATCAATCTCACACTGCAGAGGGCGCCACCTACTACCTACCAAAGAAGTCCACGTACCCTGAACCTCCTTATTCTTGGTATGATCACTGAATATGAATGTGTAAATTCAAGAATTATGTAGATTAAAGTAAAGGTTGGATGCTAAAAGTGGGTCATAATAAGCGTGTATGCACTTGGAGAAGAGAGGAATGTAGAGGAGAGAGAGAGATTTTGGGAGATGTTAAGTGAATGTATAGGAACCTTTGAACCAAGTGAGAGAGTAATTGTGGTAGGGGACCTGAATGCTAAAGTAGGAGAAGCTTTCAGAGAGGGTGTGGTAGGTAAGTTTGGGGTGCCAGGTGTAAATGATAATGGGAGCCCTTTGATTGAACTCTGCATAGAAAGATTTTTAGTTATAGGTAATACATATTTTAAGAAAAAGAAGATAAACAAGTATACAAGATATGATGTAGGGTGAAATGACAGTAGTTTGTTGGATTATGTATTGGTAGATAAAAGACTGTTGAGTAGACTTCAGGATGTACATGTTTATAGAGGGGCCACAGATATATCAGATCACTTTTTAGCTGTAGCTACACTGAGAGTAAAAGGTAGATGGGATACAAGGAGAATAGAAGCATCAGGGAAGAGAGAGGTGAAGGTTTATAAAACTAAAGAGGAGGCAGTTAGGGTAAGATATAAACAGCTATTGGAGGATAGATGGGCTAATGAGAGCATAGGCAATGGGGTCGAAGAGGTATGGGGTAGGTTTAAAAATGTAGTGTTAGAGTGTTCAGCAGAAGTTTGTGGTTACATGAAAGTGGTTGCTGGAGGGAAGAGGAGCGATTGGTGGAATGATGATGTAAAGAGAGTAGTAAGGGAGAAAAAGTTAGCATATGACAAGTTTTTACAAAGTAGAAGTGATGCAAGGAGGGAAGAGTATATGAAGAAAAAGAGAGAGGTTAAGAGAGTGGTGAAGCAATGTAAAAAGAGAGCACATGAGAGAGTGGGTGAGATGTTATCAACAAATTTTGTTGAAAATAAGAAAAAGTTTTGGAGTGAGATTAACAAGTTAAGGAAGCCTAGAGAACAAATGGATTTGTCAGTTAAAAATAGGAGAGGAGAGTTATTAAATGGAGAGTTAGAGGTATTGGGAAGATGGAGGGAATATTTTGAGGAATTGTTAAATGTTGATGAAGATAGGGAAGTTGTGATTTCGTGTATAGGGCAAGGAGGAATAGCATCTTGTAGGAGTGAGAAAGAGCCAGTTGTGAGTGTGGGGGAAGTTCGTGAGGCAGTAGGTAAAATGAAAGGGGGTAAGGCAGCCAGGATTGATGGGATAAAGATAAAAATGTTAAAAGCAGGTGGGGATATAGTTTTGGAGTGGTTGGTGCAATTATTTAATAAATGTATGGAAGAGGGTAAGGTACCTAGGGACTTGCAGAGAGCATGCATAGTTCCTTTGTATAAAGGCAAAGGGGACAAAAGAGAGTGGAAAAATTATAGGGGAATAAGTCTGTTGAGTTTACCTGGTAAAGTGTATGGTAGAGTTATTATTGAAAGAATTAAAAGTAAGACAGAGAATAGGATAGCAGATGAACAAGGAGGCTTTAGGAAAGGTAGGGGGTGTGTGGGGCCAGGTTTTTTACAGTGAAACATGTAAGTGAACAGTATTTAGATAAGGCTAAAGAGGTTTTTGTGGCATTTGTGGATTTGGAAAAGGCGTATGACAGGATGGATAGGGGGGCAATGTGGTCTATGTTGCAAGTGTATGGTGTAGGAGGTAGGTTACTGAAAGCAGTGAAGAGTTTTTACGAGGATAGTGAGGATAGTATGTAGGAAAGAGGGGTATTTCCCGAAAAATAGGCCTTAAAAAAAGGGTGTGTGTGTCACCGTAGTTGTTTAATAATTTATGATGGGGTTTTTAGAAAGTAAAATGCGAGGGCTTGGCAAGAGGGTGGGTTTTTTAAAATAAAAAATCACACTAAAGTGGGGGTTGTCACAGTTCTCTTTGCTGATGAAAAAAATGCTCTTAGGAGTTCTGAAGTTGCGAGGTTTGTGGTGAATTTTTGGGGGGGATGCAAAAGAAGAAATTAAAAGTGAATCAGGGAAAGGAAGGGGTTTTGAGGATAAAAAAAAGATTTTGGGGGATGAAAGATTGGATTCAGATTGGAGGGGAGAGAGTATGAAGGAGGGGAATGTTTCAGATATTTGGGAGTGGCGTGTCAGGGAGGGGCTTGAAAAAAGAGGTGAAACATTGAATTGAGAGGGGAAAAGGGTGAGCGGGGCACTTAGGAGTCTGTGGAACAAAGAACTTTGTCCTTTGGGGGCAAAGAGGGGAATGTTGGAAAATGTTTTACCCAAAGCTCTTTATGGGTGTGAAATGGGTGATAATGTTGCAGCGAGGAGAAGGCTGGAGGCAGTGGAGATGTCATGCTGAGGGGAATGTGTGGTGTGAATATGATGCGATAATTTTGTAGTTTGGAAATTAGGGGAGGTTTGGGGGTTCCAAAAAATGTTGTCCAGAGGGCTGAGGGAAGGGGTTTTGGGTGGTTCGGAATGTGAGAGAAAGGGCGAAACAGAATAACTTCAAGAGTGTATCGTCTTAGTGGAAGGAAGGGGGGGTAGGGGCGGGGCCCGGAAAGGTTGGAGGGGGGGGGTTTAAAGGGGGGTTTTGTGTGCGAGGGGTTGGGCTTTCCCGGGCATGCGGAGCGTGTTTGATAGGAGTGAATGGAGACAAATGGTTTTGAATACTTGACGTTCTGTTGGAGTGTGAGCAAAGTAACATTTATGAAGGGGTTCAGGGAAACCGGCAGGCCGGACTTGAGTCCTGGAGATGGGAAGTACAGTCCCTGCACTCTGAAGGAGGGGTGTTAATGTTGCAGTTTAAAAACTGTAGTGTAAAGCACCCTTCTAGCAAGACAGTGATGGAGTGAATGATGGTGAAAGTTTTCTTTTTCGTGCCACCCTGCCTTGGTGGGAATCGGCCAGTGTGTTAATAAAAAAAAATCACTTATTTCATCTGTCAATTCAGTTTTCTATCTCAGCACTTGATAATTTGATATATGATTTTACTACAGTGAAAGATTCAAGGGCATCGTTGGTTATCAACACATGTCGTATATCACAAGTGTGACACAGCTCGATAAGTTACTTAAAGGTCCGATTTAATTATTTATTTAGATCACATCAGGTCATGAGTGACTCGGTCTGTCAATATAAACAAATTATTTCTATCATGACTCACGAAATCGTAATGACTCGATTGCAAACAAACAAATATTTGATAATAATTATATCCAACACATGAATTCCAGGGTTAATAACGAGAGGCTAATTATCATACTTCTGTGTAGTGTTGTATCAAATGTTTTCTTAGATTCTGGCTTAGCAGGTACTGCTAGCTCATGCAAGGCAGGGTCTGCTAGCTCATGCTAGGCAGGACCTGCTAGCTCATGTTAGGTAGGGCCTGCTAGCCCATGCAAGGCAGGTCCTGCTAGCTCATGTTAGGTAGGGCCTGCTAGCCCATGCAAGGCAGGTTCTGCTAGCCCATGTTAGGTAGGGCATGCTAGCCCATGCTAGACACTGCCTGCTAGCCCATGCTAGGCAGGGCCTGCTGGTTCTTGCAAGACTGGGTCATACCCACATGGATTTGTAGATGAATGGTTCAGAGAACCGACATGTTGATAAATTATACATAAGTGTAACACTTGTGTATCTTTATCGAGGAAACGTTTCGCCACACAGTGGCTTCATCAGTCCTATAAAAGGAATAATAATGAAAATCAAAAGGAGATTGATGTAATCAGTCCATCAGTCGTTAAAAATCTTATCAATATTGATGGACTGATTACATTGACTCCAGGTTGACAGATTGAGGGACTGATTACCTTGACCATTTCAAATATTTGAAATGATCAAGGTCCCAGGACCGATTTTTTCCTAAAGTTCTATTTACCAGGTACTTTCGTTGCTCCTAATTTTCTTAAGAGCCTTTTAAGCAGAGTTTTTACGTTTTCTTAAAAACGGACAATATCACAAAACTTTCTGCTTACAGCGAATCTTAAACAATTATCTTAGGATATTTAACTTGCTGTCATGATTATAAGCAATCTGAAATTTTATTTTTTTAGAGATTAATATACTTTTTTTCTTGCTATTAGTAACTGCAATATAAATATAAGCATTTGTTATTTTAGTATTTTTTTTTACTATACTAAAACGTTATTCTATTGCACATTTCGGCGATTCGTATTGGAGTATTTCTTATGTTTGACTTAACTGTGAATGATTTCAGCCATGTAGTGTGTCTTGTATTTGCAAAGAAAGTTCCTTATACTGTAACATTGTTTCCGTCAAACAGGTACCATGGCGGCGGCGACGAGAGGAAGGAAATGGTCAAGACTCCTGTTAGAAAACAGAAACATGGAGGCGCCTGCATTGACGCGTATACTAACTTTCACAGTAGCAGTTTGTGTTTAGACGTGTCCACGGCTTTGGCCATCTTGGGCCTCGCTATTCTCCTCCAGTTGTTCTTCGCGTTCTCCGTGGAGTTAGTGTGTCCAAACTCCAACTTCGGCAGTTTTGATGACGTGGTCTTCAGCGTTAGGAATGAAAACAATGTGACGGTTGACAGTCAGGGAGGAAACCAGACGCAAGACCAGACACAAACACAAGACCAGATGCAGGATGAGTACCAGTATCAAGATCAGGTTCAAGATGAATATCAGAGTCAGGATCAGTCTGAGTATCAATACGAGTATCAAGAACAGTATCAGGGTCAAGATCAAAATCAGGATGTCACCGTGACCAGTGGGCGTAACAGCCGTTATGATTTTCCAAACCTGAATGATACTCGAGTAATGCGTGAAGCTCTACGCTCGCGTATGTTTCCCTCACTGCAAGAGTGGTCATGGTGGACCACGTTGCAAGACATGGGCAAAAGCTTTGCTAACTCTCGCTTCTTCCCCAAAGCTGCGTTCTTTTGCTCGACTCTTAGAGGATTTGTTGACGGGTAACTCTGGATGAGCACCATACTTATTAATAAGAGAAAATTATGTAATTCAGCATCATTTTTCTTCCTCTGCTATGAGCATAAAGCTATTTCATCTGGTGCCTTTACACACACACACACACACACACACACACACGTATGATAAAGCTCATGGAGCAGGGAGAGAGAGAACCTAGTAGCACTCAGTGAAGAGGCGGGGCCAGGAGCTGAGTCTTAACCCCTGTAACCACAATTAGGTGAGTACACATGTAACTGTATTTATGTGTATCTGTACCTGGATAAACTCACACACAAATACGAACCAATTACAATATTGTTAAAACTATATGAAATATGTATTTATTCATCATATATTTATTTATTTATTCATGTAGTTAGTATTGTTTTTTATCTGGGTATTTCCCTTGTAATAAATTATTTGTTAAATGTGAAATAACTAAGTTATATTTTTCTACCTCTAACTCTCTCTCATACCTAAAAGTGCTTTTAAATTGTTTTTCTCATAGTTTCTTCAGGTGTTTAACAAGTTAACAGATGTTATATTACCTCAGTTTGTTAGTTAATTTAAATGGTTTCATGAATTTCGCTCATATTCCAAAGTTTTCGTTTATAACTTGAACTGACTCCAGATTTACAACACCTGTGTATTAAAGAACAGAAAAAGGCACGATGCCATAACTGGAACAATACACAGACAACCCGCACATAGGAGAGAGGAGCTTAGGACGACGTTTCGATCTGACTTGGATAGTGTGACTTAGTAAACGGTCCAAGTCGGACCGAAACGTCCTGGCAAGCTCCTGTCTCCTATGTGCAGGGTATTTGTACTCACCTATCCCGTCACGGAAGGTTCCTTGATGTTGGTGAGGGGCTCTTGATTTAAGGAATTGGATCTGTGCTCCAGTTCCCCGAATTACGCCTGAATGCCTACCACATCCCCCTTAGGCGCTGTATAATCCTACCGGTTTAGCGCTTCCCCCTTGATTATAATAATAATGTATTCGCCTATATGTGGTTGCAGGGGTCGATTCACAGCTCCTGGCCCATGCACCTCTATACAGTAACCAGGGAAAGGTTCGAATAAGTACTTGCACGTGCAGGTGTCCTCTCCTTATATTTATATAGATTATTATTGAGTCATGATGACGGATTTGAGGGGACTTGAGCTAGAGTTCGTCACGGCGACGCTGGCGGGAGATTCATCTGTAAAAACTTGCATTATGGTCACAGTGGTGGCCTATGCTAACCTTCCTATGGTGTATAAATATACCTAGTTGGATGAATCTTATTGTAGCCAGCTGACCCAGTGGTTAACGCGACGGTCTGGAGTTTTACGACTCTAACTCGGGTTCAAGCCCCGCCCGTGGCATGGTTTAAGACTGATGAATTTATCCCATAGACTCAGGGACTGATTTCCTCACACTCCAGACCTTCAAGCATTCTTCTCTTTACTGAACTGAGGAAGCCGCTGGCTGGCGAAACATTTCCAGTTTATTTTTACTAGCGCCGTTCTCATCTTTTTACTTGAGCTTTTGGCAATCTGGCCGAGACCTGCCGCTGGCTTACCGGTCCACCCCCTTTAAAAATTAAGTTTATAAGTATAGTTAATAATCATTGTATCAGCATATACTGGCAGAATTTCCCGTGAATCATGGGAAATACTCTGTACATATATTAACATTTTTTTTTTTTTGCGGATAAATGGCATTCATTAAGTGTCCATGAAGGTGGACCTTCAAGTTAGTGTCTAAATTTTTGTATTATTATTATTTTTTGTATTATTTCTCTCATAACTCGAGAATGCCTCATCCAATCGGCTTGAATTTTTTTTTTTTAATAATCGGCATGTTTACGTCTCTTGTAAGCAAAATTGTTGAGCCTGTTCCTGTTACCATGAAATGGCTATGATAACTTCCACAAACTCAGTGTGTGACCTCAGTGTGCGAGCACTCAGGTCACACACTGAGGTCCGTGGTTTGATCCCCGGTACGGGTGGAGGCATTTAGGCGTGTTTCTTTAAGACACCTGATGTCCATGTTCACCTATCAGTAAACTGGGTTCCTGGGTGTTAGTCGACTGGTGTGGGTCGCATCCTGGGGACAAATTTTACTTAATTTGCCCGAAATGCTCTAAATAAAAAGGGTCTTTCTGTATAGTAGTAAGTCATTGATGTCAACATAGCCTGTATACCTTGTACACGTAGAAATAAAAATGAGAGGTGTTAATGTTGCAGTTTTATAACTGTAGTGTAAGCATGTCTCTGGCAAGACAGTGATCGAGTGAATGATGGTGAAAGTTTTTCTTTTTCGGGGCCACCCTACCTTGGTGGGAAACAGCCAGTATGTTAATAATAATAATAATAATAATAATAATAATAATAATAATAATAATAATAATAATAATAATAATATTATCATCATTATTATTATTATTATTATTATTATTATTATTATTATTATTATTATTATTATTATTATTATTATTATTAAACTTTCTTTAAAAGCTGGTCAGTCTTAGAAAAAAGTATGGCTTAATTTGGTTATTAGTTTCCATACGATAACTTATTAATGCCTCTTCTAATTCCCATCAAATGTTCAACTCTAATATCTTCCTGAGTTATCAACTGATGCCGCACTCTGCACTATTCCAACTGCGTGCAGTGAAGTAGAGGAGACTGGGGTTAAATACAGTGGGTATCTTTCACGGATCGCGCAGCCACTGAAACACAGCCAGTTGACCGTAAAGTAACATGAAGCACAGCCAGTTGACCGTAAAGTAACATGAAGCACAGCCAGTTGACCGTAAAGTAACATGAAGCACAGCCAGTTGACCGTAAAGTAACATGAAGCACAGCCAGTTGACCGTAAAGTAACATGAAGCACAGCCAGTTGACCGTTAAAGTAACATGAAGCACAGCCATTGACGTAAAGTAACATGAAGCACAGCCAGTTGACCGTAAAGTAACATGAAGCACAGCCAGTTGACCGTAAGTAACCTGAAGCACAGCCAGTTGACCGAAAGTAACCTGAAGCACAGCCAGTTGACCGTAAAGTAACATGAAGCACAGCCAGTTGACCGTAAAGTAACCTGAAGCACAGCCAGTTGACCGTAAAGTAACCTGAAGCACAGCCAGTTGACCGTAAAGTAACCTGAAGCACAGCCAGTCGACCGTAAAGTAACCTGAAGCACAGCCAGTTGACCGTAAAGTAACCTGAAGCACAGCCAGTTGACCGTAAAGTAACCTGAAGCACAGCCAGTTGACCGTAAAGTAACCTGAAGCACAGCCAGTTCGACCGTAAAGTAACCTGAAGCACAGCCAGTTGACCGTAAAGTAACCTGAAGCACAGCCAGTTGACCGTAAAGTAACCTGAAGCACAGCCAGTTGACCGTAAAGTAACCTGAAGCACAGCCAGTTGACCGTAAAGTAACCTGAAGCACAGCCAGTTGACCGTAAAGTAACCTGAAGCACAGCCAGTTGACCGTAAAGTAGCATGAAGCACAGCCAGTTGACCGTAAAGTAACCTGAAGCACAGCCAGTTGACCGTAAAGTAACCTGAAGCACAGCCAGTTGACCGTAAAGTAACCTGAAGCACAGCCAGTCGACCGTAAAGTAACCTGAAGCACAGCCAGTTGACCGTAAAGTAACCTGAAGCACAGCCAGTTGACCGTAAAGTAACCTGAAGCACAGCCAGTTTGACCGTAAAGTAACCTGAAGCACAGCCAGTCGACCGTAAAGTAACCTGAAGCACAGCCAGTTGACCGTAAAGTAACCTGAAGCACAGCCAGTTGACCGTAAAGTAACCTGAAGCACAGCCAGTTGACCGTAAAGTAACCTGAAGCACAGCCAGTTGACCGTAAAGTAACATGAAGCACAGCCAGTTGACCGTAAAGTAACATGAAGCACAGCCAGTTGACCGTAAAGTAACATGAAGCACAGCCAGTTGACCGTAAAGTAACATGAAGCACAGCCAGTTGACCGTAAAGTAACATGAAGCACAGCCAGTTGACCGTAAAGTAACCTGAAGCACAGCCAGTTGACCGTAAAGTAACATGAAGCACAGCCAGTTGACCGTAAAGTAACCTGAAGCACAGCCATTTGACCGTAAAGTAACCTGAAGCACAGCCAGTTGACCGTAAAGTAACCTGAAGCACAGCCAGTTGACAGTAAAGTAACCTGAGTGTTGCCCTTATATACGTCTTCGATATTTAATAGCTAATGCGTCTTATCAGAAAGATATATTATGTGTTTAGGTCGTGTCGGTACAATTTGCCAGATTATTCATATGGTTAATACACATGGAAAGGTTAAACGTGGAAAGGTTAATTTCTGTGTGATAGCTAGACAAAAATATGGGTGGTTTTGATAAGGACCTTCCTTGTATGTGCCAGCAGTCCTTCTGCAGTGTTCCTGCATTCTAATGTTCTCATGTAATAATAATAATAATAATAATAATAATAATAATAATAATAATAATAATAATAATAATAATAATAATAATAATAATTATAATAATAAATGTAATAACCGTCAAACAAAAAAGCAAGTTTAAGGACATTTGATTATTTCAAATACACCAAGGTGGTCAAATTAAATAAATTTAATAGAAAATACAACAGCAACAACAACATCAACAACAATAACAAACAACAAAATTAGTCCAGCAAAATTTTGAGTTGCATAATTGACCTAAAATATTACGTAAGTTACGCAAGTCAACACTTCTACTACCATTACTATTATTCATACTACTACTATTACTGCCACAACAACTACTACTAGTACTTACTACTACTGCTACTACTACTGCTACTACTATTACTACCACAACTACTGTTAGTAGTACTATTCTATTCAACACTGTCCGTCTCCCATCGAGGTTGGGTAACCCGACGAAGAAAAAAATTTTTCACATAAGAACATAAGAAAGAAGGAACACTGCAGCTTGCCTACTGGCCCATGAGAGGCAGGTCCAAGTCTCCTACCGGCTTAAGCCAATACCCCAACCTGTCAAGTAAAAGGACACAAATGCAGCTAATGTGACATTTTATTGTGGCAACGTTTCGCTCTCCAGGAGCTTTGTCAAGCCGTTAGAAACAATACATGGACACAGAGTGTATACATAGGCTCTAAGTGAGGTGTAATACAAATAGAGGTAGTAGTAGAAGTTATACACATGGTGGAAAAGTCAGCTGGTACATGAGAAAGAAAGATTACAAAAGCTATGGCTTTTAAGTCAGTGCATAAAATGCAAATACAAATTGAGCAATTAGAAAAGCTTTGGGAAAAATAAACGGAATTGTGCTCTTCATCGGGACTTTTTCTCGAACCCTCTTGAAATCCCATCACGCACCCCATGGGGATTCGTGCTTCCCAGGTTGGGTACCCCTGATCTATAAGAACAAGAACCATTAGGAGATGTGTGTGTCTGCACGAGCCTGTGCTAACTCAACTGCACGTGTAAGACGAATTACAAGGAGCAAAACGTCATATCATTGTGTTAGACATTTACAGTACCTCCCCAGGTGGTTGTTGTCTACCAACCTACTACCTAGTACTTCTATTACCACTATCACTACTACTACCACTATCACTGTTATAATATTGTGAGTAATAGCGGTTTATAATTACTATTACCCTGTTAATTATGTAATTAGTAATAATTAGCAATATAATTATAATAATAATTTTAATTGCAGCAATTATAATAATTAGTAATACTATAATAATAACAGGTAACAAATTACATTATTTTTCAGCCTATAAGAAATTTGCAAAATGAATGAAGTAGCCTTTCATCTCCCACGGAAATTGAAGGTAGACTCATAGTAATCCATTTTCCTAAAGGTATGTCAAAATTTGGCCAGTTTAATGAAGGGAAACTAAATTCATTCCAGTCTAGGAAAGGTGTAAACAAATCCTTGAAGTTTGACAGATTTGAGCTAGATTTCATGAAGGACCCCTTCTTCTCCTCCCTTCTTGGCCACTCAGACCATTCTTCTGAGTTTTCCAGGGAATCCGAATTTTGGGGGACGTGCTGATCTAGTTTGAGCATTTTAATTTTCTTATCTAAACTACGATGACGCTGAGAAATATATTTGGATTTTGGTTGGATTAGGTCCCGATGCTCATGAATGCCAACATCTGACAAGGCTAGAAGGAGTCTTGGTGAAACTCGTCAGCTTCGTTCCTAACGCTGTGACTTCCGGTTTGCCGGAGACTCCTGAAACCTCTAGCCGTTACACTTACTGTCTGTGACTGATCCTGAAATTGAGACTCGGTTTGGGACTGGGCCTGGGACTGTGTCTGAGACTCCATCTGTGCTTGATGCTGATCTTGATGTTCTTCCTGTTTCTGATTCTGATTTTCGTTCTGACTCTGGTTCTGAAGCTGAGTCTGACTGCCTTGCACCGAGGACACTTTTACGAAGTTGTCGTTAGTGATGTTAAAAACCAGCTTTCTGTTGCCGGCATTGGGGCACAAGAGAGCAACACTGAAGTAGTAGATAAATTGAAGGAGGACGGCCAAGGCAGCTATGGAGAGTGCAGAGTACAGATCAATACAGGTGAGACCAGTGTAGTAGCTGCTGTGCATGTTTATACAAGCACCTTTCAATGGCATCTCATGATACTCATCGACTTCAGCGTAGCTCGAAGAGCGGGTGTCGAAGTCTTCCACGTAAGTTGCTACGCCGCTGCCGTAGTGCCTGAGGAAGTTGAAATGGGTTAACATTAGTTTTTGTGAGTCAGTCATGAAACCACAACACAACCTTTTCAATTTTCTTTTACAGATGATTCTGTATAATGCTTTAAACCATGTCAAAACTAAAAACCTTTTATATTCTGAGTCATACGGTTCTCTGGTTCTCTCTCGCGCTCAGTAGACGGAGGATCAAACCTCCACCACGTTTTGTGCTCAATGACCCACATGGATTTAACGATTAAATGAATTAAATTAATTAAATTATGTTTAACCTAATATGTAGAACTTTAAAATATTAGTAAGAAGAGTAAATCCGCAGATGTTTCAAAGCGCCTAAGTACACTGAAGTGTACAGTGAAGAGGTGAGCAGTGAAGAAATAGGTTGTTGACGTACTTGCCTTGCCTGCCACTAAACCACATAAGAACAATGGCTATTCACGGTTTTATAAAAAATGCATCATTCTGTAACCATGTGTGTTGTTTAATGTTGTACTGACTTGTACTTTGGTCACTATTTTTTTTCTTTCTTGTGGAAATAAAAATAATAACGAGAAATAACATTACAAAAAATGCAGTGTTAAATGGTCATAACGAAGAGAAAAGACATCAGTCAATATCTTACCAGTTGTTGTCACGTTGATGGTAGGCTGAGTCCTCTGCAGTATGAGGTTGATGGTAGGCTGAGTCCTCTGCAGTATGAGGTTGATGGTAGGCTGAGTCTTCTGTAGAGTAGGGTTGATGGTATGCTGAGTCCTCTGCAGTATGAAGTTGATGGTAGGCTGAGTCCTCTGCAGTATGAGGTTGATGGTAGGCTGAGTCTTCTGTAGAGTAGGGTTGATGGTAGGCTGAGTCCTCTGCAGTATGAAGTTGATGGTAGGCTGAGTCCTCTGCAGTATGAAGTTGATGGTAGGCTGAGTCCTCTGCAGTATGAAGTTGATGGTAGGCTGAGTCCTGTGCAGTATGAGGTTGATTGTAGGTGGAGTGCTGGGAAACATGGTCTTTGGAGAAAGAGTTTCTCACAACACTGGTAGATCCGAAACTCCGACTCTCAGATACACCCAATTTGTTGAAGAAATATTGAGTAACCTTATCTAAGACGCTTGTACCGACGAACTCTTCCAGCAATTTGTGAATATTACCATTCCTATTTACTATACTGAAGAAGATGCCTTGGTTGTGGTTACTAGTGGGATGGTTGTGGAGGCTGGTGGAGTGCTCGTGGAGGCTGGAGTGTGGGTTGTGGAGGCTGGAGGTGTGATTGTGGAGGCTGGAGATGTGGTTGAGGGGGCTAGTGTTGTGGTTGTGGCTGTGATAATCCTTGATGATGAGAGCGAGTAGTTTGTTTTGGGAGTAGTCTGGCTGCCATGTTGACCCAGCCTTCGTGAATAATGACTCTGGACCGTCCCCGCCCACGCCAGTCACTGCCACTCCCACCACAGTCACTGTTACCATCCAACACCGCCACTGCCACGCAAACCACCAGACACAACTTCTGTAATGAGTGAAGATACTGGGTCAGAGTGAAGGATGTTTTTATATCACTTTTCACTACTACTACTACTACTACTACTACTACTACTACTACTAATACTACTACTACTACTACTACTACTACTACTAATGATTATTACAATTACTACTATTACTATTACTAATATTACTGCTTCTACAATATTTTTTTATTAACACACTGGCCGATTCCCACCAAGGCAGGGTGGCCCGAAAAACAAAAACTTTCACCATCATTCACTCCATCACTGTCTTGCCAGAAGGGTGCTTTACACTACAGTTTTTAAACTGCAACATTAACACCCCTCCTTCAGAGTGCAGGCACTGTACTTCCCATCTCCAGGACTCAAGTCCGGCCTGCCGGTTCCCCTGAACCCCTTCATAAATGTGACTTTGCTCACACTCCAACAGCATGTCAAGTATTAAAAACCATTTGTCTCCATTCACTCCTATTAAACACGCTCACGCATGCCTGCTGGAAGTCCAAGCCCCTCGCACACAAAACCTCCTTTACCCCCTCCCTCCAACCTTTCCTAGGCCGACCCCTACCCCGCCTTCCTTCCACTACAGACTGATACACTCTTGAAGTCATTCTGTTTCGCTTCATTCTCTCTACATGTCCGAACCACCTCAACAACCCTTCCTCAGCCCTCCGGACAACAGTTTTGGTAATCCCGCACCTCCCCCTAACTTCCAAACTACGAATTCTCTGCATTATATTCACACCACACATTGCCCTCAGACATGACATCTCCACTGCCTCCAGCCTTCTCCTCGCTGCAACATTCATCACCCATGCTTCACACCCATATAAGAGCGTTTGTAAAACTATACTCTCATACATTCCCCTCTTTGCCTCCAAGGACAAAGTTCCTTGTCTCCACAGACTCCTAAGTGCACCACTTCTACAACTTCTACAACTATAATAATGAAAATAATACTAAGAAAATAAGAATAAACCTTAATAACAAGAAAACGGAAGCAGTAGTGATGTTGAGACGATGTAATCAGTCCATCATCATCCTCGAAGACTTATTTCTGAGGTGGTCAGTTCCTCAGCCTGGAGATGAGTGAT
>NC_069440.1:27810414-27842914 GCF_026875155.1 Cherax quadricarinatus
GTAGTAGTAGTAGTAGTAGTAGTAGTAGTAGTAGTAGTACCATAAACAGCAGCAGCAGTAGCGGCAGTAGTTGTACCCAAATTATACCCAGCGGGCACGGCATAAAACGATGGTTATACCTCAGAATATTCCTCTCCGCAACATCATCATGCTCTCTCGCCAGTTCGCCAGAATGCACCCAGATACACTATGAAAATAAGGCAATACTGACTGTAACTTCTGAGACGCGAGGCAATTAAAGAATCATCGAGTACGTACGAGGGAAGTACGTTCAGTACTCGGAAAGAGAGTCACAAGTACTGGACTACAAGCGACATCCTGAGGGAAATGAGAACGTATAAATTTACTTAGTATACTTAGTACGCTTCAGGTCGTCGACCTTCATCACTTCAAGTATAAGTTACTTATGAGAGGAGGCTAGCAATACATAGCCTGAATGCATTCACAGTCATTTACCTCAAATTGTCGGCAATCATTTGTCTTCTTACTGTAATACTCTGAGCACTAGTGGAAACAAAACATCAAGCACGGTGAGAGAATTTTTAAGGTGCATACGTTGCGTGAGGAGATGGAAGTGGTGATTGAGTGATTTACACAGAGGTAATGACAAGAATCACGCGACAGTTTCCGTCTCCCGTATAAGGGGTAAAAAAATGAAGAAGGAATGCTTTTGTTTCTTGAAGATCCCAGAGAATAATATCACACTGGGTTACTTAAATTATTAATTCTAGGGAGCTATGAGGTTATGAAATACGAGCCTAAAGCATAAAGATTTGAAAACATACTTTGATACAAGAAAACCAGAGAATCATCCCCGTGGTTTGAACTTCAAAAAGAAGAGATTTTTTACTTTAGCATTTGTGGTGTGTGGAGACCCACTCAGCCGCCACCTACAGCGCCAGGAGATGGTTCAATTAGCAGAGATCTCCAGACTGTGTAACTTGTGGCTTATTTTACCTCCCATCTTGGGAGGCAAAAGTTATTTTGTCTTTTAAGTTTTGTGTGTTCCATTATGTTGACTGGTAAGCCAGCTGAAGGTCTTGAGCGGATGGACAGGAAGCTCCTTGTCAGTGTTGTCAGTGTGTTTGGTGGGTTGTGAGGATGGACAGGAAGTTCGTACTTGTACGTGCTGGATCTTCCAATTTATCCGACGAGTTTCTGGAAATAAAATCTGAACTGAAGAATGAGTCACTTGTCACTTTTTTTAAACCATTTACTTGAGAAAACCCGAACTGTAGTAACAGACTGTCGAGGTTAGTGAATATAATAACATTATGGCTGATGCTCAGCCATAATGTTATTATATTAACTAAAAGTACCTAAATCAGAGTTGTTTATTAATCACTGCATAAGAAAAACGTGTTTACGGATGGATACAGAGGTGGAGAGTGGGTATAATTAGGAAAGTAGAAAGGCATAACTGGTGAAAGAAATCAGCTTATAATGAGAGGGTACAGAGAGTATGCAGTGAAAGAGAGAGTAATATGAAGGGGAGCCAGAGTGAGGTTATTACTGCACCACAGATGTTGAAAACGAAATCTATGTGATCTTGGATACCCCTGGACATCCATTGACAGGATGCCAGTCGTCACTGATTCATAGGTACCATAAATATGGTAATGGCATACAATAGCGACACGTTGACTAAGTAAGACACATGTGCATCAGTTAGGTAACTTTATTCCGAAAGGTTTCGCTTATACAGTAGGCTTCTTCAGTCGAGTACAGAGGAGACAACAGAAGCAATCACCCTTGAAAACGTAGTTTTGAGGTGTTCAGTCTGAGCAACTCAAAACTACCACTGATTACATCGTCTTTACACATCCACTGCTTCTTCTAAGTCTTCTATACTCGACTGAAGAATCCTACTGTGTATGCGAATCGTTTCAGAATAAAATTACCTAACGTTCGGACATGTGTCTTATTCATAAGTCGGTAAAAACCCTTATGTACAATAATGCCAGTCGACGCTAACCTTCGTAGCGTGACGCCAGACGACACTAACCTACCTCAAGTACGTGGACCACCTTGAAAGTAGGCCACCGAGTCCGAAGCAGCAGAAGGCGTCAGGTGCTGTGTTGCAGCAGCCTACGGTGCCACAGCCTCTTCCTGTTGCTGCCATCTTCAAGAGGGCGGCTGTCTTGATGCTCTGAAGCATAAGGAAATGAGCCGTTTTTTTCATTTTCTTGGGTCAGACATGATTTCATTTCATTCCCAAGAGGCTGCAAGAACTTTAAAATAATAATAATAATAATAATAATAATAATAATAATAATAATAATATATAATAATAAATAATAATAATAATAATAATAATAATAATAATAAAGTATTTGAGCTTTAAAATGAATAATAAAATAAAATAACTGGCGAAGACCAAACAACAACAAAAAATTAACTAGTTTAAAACCGCAAAATTTAATTTCCACTCTCTTAAATTTTGTTCCTTTGTGTACAGTGTGTGTGTGTATGTGCGTGTGTGTATACTCACCTAGTTGTGGTTGCAGGGGTCGAGGCACAGCTCGTGTGTGTGTGTGTGCGCATCTTCAGGGGAGGCTGGGCTGGTGGAAGCTAGGAAGGAGATTCATCTTCCTCTAGTGAAGAAAGTGATTCATCCCCGGAATAAGAAAGACGATACCAGTAATACCACCCACAATAAAGGTTCCCAAGTGTTGCATGAGTATTTAAGTCATCAACCTGTTGCTTCTCTGAAGCAGTTATTTACAATCACCAGCCGTAACTACTGGAATTGGTCTGCAAGAAAAGAATAAAGATGAAAGCAAAGAAGGGTGAAGAAAATATATGTCGGAACTAACAATTGCTTCACAGTGTTCCCGGCCGAGTGTGGTTCAGTGATCGAGGAGGTCAGGAGAACACCGTCTTGTGCAGCTAAGTCCGTATCGTAAGTGACTCTCTTATATGATACATGGACACGGCTTTCTGTAGGAGAGATAGAAAAGGGAGGCTAGAGGGTGTTTTTCTGGTACTAGGATAGGAGATATAGTACGTTTGGAAACATCATTAATAGTAATGGGAAATGGAGAGACAATAATGTTGAGAAACACTGGAGAGAGGACCTCCTTACCATGTACTGGACAGTGACAGATATAATTACAAAAAAGGGAAGGATCTTAGTCATACATGACTGACAACGTACCTCAGTAAAGCAAACCTGTCTTGCATATACCGAAGCAAGCCTTTAGAAAGTTTAACACTTCACTTGAATATACCATTGCTAAACATTCTAACCTCCGTTAAATTGTCAGGATCTTTGGTGATTCAGTTTTGCTTCGTGATGTAGTGGCAGGAAGTGTTTCGTGGGAAAGTCCACAGCACAAAAAACACCGTGGTGAGCAAAAACAATTATTTCCACACGGTGTCAAGACAATTACCCATCCCTCCCTCTCTTACTTGTCTAATGAGAGCACGAAGTGCCTCAGCGTTTGTGTTTAGTTGGGAGCACCGCCCCCTCTTTATAAATGACCGCACATCCAGAGTACCTAGTTGCTAAATTTGAGAAAAATTGCAATTTCTAGTAAAATTTTGGCTATTGTTGTTGTTAGAGTAGGTGTGTATATGCCAGTGAGCGTGTTATTTCTCCATGTGTTTGAGTCTCCACGTATTACTGTTGTGTGTATTTGTGTACAGACGTAATATTTATGTTTGAATGTGCACGTTTTAGTATAGCGGTGAGTGTAAAACACACACTCACATATAACTATTTGTACAGGCAAGCCAGAAATGTTGCCCATTCGATTTTGAAGATGTTTTAAAGCATCGCTCTGATTCAGTTTATTAACCAAATTAATAATGTAAATACAATACAGAATTATAATATAATAATACATATTGAGAAATTTCAAAGGCTTATGGCTGTAGCAATGTTTGGTAGAGCAATAAGTGAAATTTAAACACGGACCTGGAGTGCAAGAATCCCTCACTACTGGTCGCACCGTGAGCCAGTCGTAAATTCCGTCAAATTTATGTTAATGAGAGATTCAAAGGATGTAGCAACCACACGATACTCTACTCAGAAGGTTGTAGCAACCATACTCTACTCTACTCAGAAGGCTGTAACAACCATACTCTACTCTACTCAGAAGGCTGTAGCAACCATACTCTACTCTACTCAGAAGGTTGTAGGAACCACACGATGCTCTACTCAGAAGGTTGTAGCAACCATACGATACTCTACTCAGAAGGCTGTAGCAACCATACTCTACTCTACTCAGAAGGCTGTAGCAACCACACCACACACTTTTTCCACACCACCCCGTGTCACTCAGAAAATTATAGCAACTATACCACTCTGCCTTGCACACCGCCCCGTGGGTAAGATTCAACACCCGCCTTCCAGGCGTGTGTAGGGTTCAACATCGCTTTAAGTTTATAAGAGTCCACGTACGGTGTGGGTGAGCACTAGTGTCATGTAATAGTCCTGTGACATACCTATGGCCAGCTTCGAGAGCTCTTTTACTCTATCAGCCAGGCCTCTGGCCGAAGTACAGCAAATTAAACAACAAGGAATTCCACTCTGAATATCAAGGTAGGATATACCAGCATGCAACTGCAAGAAGGAAAACCCAAAGACATGTCTCAGCTGCAAAGAGACAACCTTAGTCCAGCAGCTTCATATGAGGCAAGAAGAAAGGAACAGATCAACACGAAGAAAGAAGCTGAGAATAAATCTACGACGATGAAGCATAACTCACATACCAGGCTGCTGGAAAACAAATAAAAGATTCTGCAAGCTACACAACAATCAGCCCCAACACTGACCACGCTGACATCAAGATCATCGGCCATTCACTGTACAGACAGCAACACTTGTGGAAAATTGCATTTATCTGAATGTATCATTATATACATAACAGTAAATGAACAAAGATAATTATTATTTATCAGTTTGACAAGTAGGAATTTGGGACACCTAGGTCGCAAAAATGTCCCCCTTCGATACCTACCACTGTCATATCCACAAGTTGCTCTGGAACTATTAATTACCAATGAAATATGTATAACCAGGAATACTGGTAAATATATAAATTTTGTGGACTGTATATTAAAAATAATAAATGGTTATATATATACACAATTACATAACAGAAGGAAAATATATCTTAATATCACTCACCAATTTGACTGGAGATTAATGTGTCATGTACAGGACCCCCCCCCCTTTTTGCCCACATTTATGAAAAATTTACTGGCCAGAAATTAAACATAATTTAGACAGCTTATCTGAGGTTCCTGGAGTTGTCCTGTCCTGTCGCCTGATACTCAAATTATGCAGGAATGCACATCCAACAATTTCGCCTATTATTTGAGAGGTGTCAGCCCAATTTTAACCTCTAGAGCACGAAAAATTCTTCCCATTATTCACAACGTATTATTCAATTCAAACAAAATGGCGACTGAACCCCCCAGCCTCAGGTTTCCCATTTTCGATAACATACTTCTTTTAAAAATACAATATAGGGCATCTATTTACCTATAAATTACCGTATTTCCGGAAAATATATACAGTATTTTCCACAACTCTAATCAAAATCTTAACCAGCGTTAGCAATTTTCAGAGTAAATAACTTCGGTGAGAGGAACTTCCCTGAACAGGATATGAAATGCGCATAATAATCTTCCCTTTAGGACCCCAAAAGTAAACAACCGGCACCTGTGGCCCCCTCCAAAAAAAAAAACCTAAATTCCACCAGGGTACATCTAATTTACAACTGAGTCAGCAGTAAGATTCACATGAAGAATAACATAATTTAAGCTGATCTCAAGATGATCACGAAGAGGAAATAACACCAAGCCTATGATTCACCACAACTACTAACGTAAACCAAACACTGACTGACAGTGTTTTACGAAGGCACATATGCAGTGGAGACCTCAGACGTACATGCAGTGGAGACCTCAGACGTACAACCAAGTATATGCATAACTCCGGTCACATTAAAATTACGGAACTAAGGAACGGAACGCAAAAAAAAAAAAAAACGCGTGAACCGTATTTAGAACACTTGTTTTTATCCTCTACCTTTTCAAAACTCCTGCACACCTACTAGAAGTTTTAACCCGTCCCCTTCCGAAGAAAAACAGATAACTTACTCTAAGAACCGCTACAATATTTCTTATATCTACTACATCTTTAAAGCCACTAACAGTATTCCTTAAATCTACTTCAGAATCTAAGATATCCACTAAAGCATCCATGAGATCCACTACAGCATCCATGAGATCCACTACAGCATCCATGAGATCCACTACAGCATTCATGAGATCCACTACAGCATTCATGAGATCCACTACAGCATCCATGAGATCCACTACAGTATTCTTGAGCTCCACTTAAGTATCCCTGAGCTCCGCTGCAGTGTTGGAGACGCAGTATATAGACTAAGTCGTCAAAAGCTCAAAGACGGCGCATTTTTATCGTTATTACAGTTTTTCTTCCTACAATTACAGCTTTGGAAAACGCATCCTGGCGACAGCAAAGTGGAGCAATGTACAGCACCGAGGAGGTTATGTGATGCAATGGAGGCAATGTAGCACACTAGGAGCGATGCACCTCACTGGAAGGCGATGTAGTACACTAGGAGCGATGCACCTCACTGGAAGGTGATGTAGTACACTAGGAGCGATGCACCTCACTGGAAGGCGATGTAGTACACTAGGAGCGATGCACCTCACTGGAAGGCGATGTAGTACACTAGGAGCGATGCACCTCACTGGAAGGTGATGTAGTACACTAGGAGCGATGCACCTCACTGGAAGGTGATGTAGTACACTAGGAGCGATGCACCTCACTGGAAGGTGATGTAGTACACTAGGAGCGATGCACCTCACTGGAAGGTGATGTAGTACACTAGGAGCGATGCACCTCACTGGAAGGTGATGTAGTACACTAGGAGCGATGCACCTCACTGGAAGGTGATGTAGTACACTAGGAGCGATGCACCTCACTGGAAGGTGATGTAGTACACTAGGAGCGATGCACCTCACTGGAAGGTGATGTAGTACACTAGGAGCGATGCACCTCACTGGAAGGTGATGTAGTACACTAGGAGCGATGCACCTCACTGGAAGGTGATGTAGTACACTAGGAGCGATGCACCTCTCTGGAAGGTGATGTAGCATACTGGATGCTGGAAGAGGAGAGGAAAGGAGGTGCACAAGAGGTCAGGTTCCTTCTAGACTTGAAACCTGGGAACCACTCTCCACTGAATGTTAGATGAATGAACGGGAAACGCTTGAAAACATGAAATGTTTTGAGAGTGGATAGACAGAGACGAAAAAAAGGAATGAGAAAGAGTACGTTATCTATTTTTCTTCGGAAGGGGACGGGTTAAAACTTCTAGTAGGTGTGCAGGAGTTTTGAAAAGGTAGAGGATAAAAACAAGTGTTCTAAATACGGTTCTCGCGGCTTTTTTGTGTTCCGTTCCTTAGTTCCGTAATTTTAATGTGACCGGAGTTATGCATATACTTGGTTGTACGTCTGAGCTCTCCACTGCATGTACGTCTGAGCTCTAGACTGCATGTATGTCTGAGCTCTCCACTGCATGTATGTCTGAGCTCTCCACTGCATGTATGTCTGAGCTCTCCACTGCATGTATGTCTGAGCTCTACACTGCATGTACGTCTGAGCTCTCCACTGCATGTATGTTTGAGCTCTCCACTGCATGTATGTCTGAGCTCTCCACTGCATGTATGTCTGAGTTCTCCACTGCATGTATGTCCGAGCTCTCCACTGCATGTATGTCTGAGCTCTCCACTGCATGTATGTCCGAGCTCTCCACTGCATGTATGTCTGAGCTCTCCGCTGCATGTATGTCTGAGCTCTCCACTGCATGTATGTCTGAGCTCTCCACTGCATGTATGTCCGAGCTCTCCACTGCATGTATGTCTGAGCTCTCCACTGCATGTATGTCCGAGCTCTCCACTGCATGTATGTCCGAGCTCTCCACTGCATGTATGTCTGAGCTCTCCACTGCATGTATGTCTGAGCTCTCCACTGCATGTAGTCCGAGCTCTCCACTGCATGTATGTCTGAGCTCTCCGCTGCATGTATGTCCGAGCTCTCCACTGCATGTATGTCTGAGCTCTACACTGCATGTACGTCTGAGCTCTCCACTGCATGTATGTTTGAGCTCTCCACTGCATGTACGTCTGAGCTCTCCACTGCAAGTATGTCTGAGCTCTTCACTGCATGAACGTCTGAGCTCTCCGCTGCATGTATGTCTGAGCTCTCTGCTGCATGTATGTCTGAGCTCTCTGCTGCATGTATGTCTGAGCTCTCCACTGCATGTATGTCTGAGGTCTCCACTGCATGTACGTCTGAGGTCTCCACTGCATGTACGTCTGAGGTCTCCACTGCATATGTGCCTTCGTAAAACACTGTCAGTCAGTGTTTGGTTTACGTTAGTAGTTGTGGTGAATCATAGGCTTGGTGTTATTTCCTCTTCGTGATCATCTTGAGATCAGCTTAAATTATATGTTATTCTTCATGTGAATCGTACTGCTGACTCAGTTGTAAATTAGATGTACCCTGGTGGAATTTAGGTTTTCTTTTTTTTTTTTTTTTTTTTTGGGGGGGGAGGGGTGGCCGCAGGTTCCGGTTGCTTATTTTTGGGGTCCTTCAGGGAAGATTATTATGTGCATTTCATATCTTGTTCAGGGAAGTTCCTCTCACCGAAGTTATTTACTCTGAATGTTGCTCTCTGTACAGTGAATGACCGATGATCTTGATGTCAGCGTGGTCAGTGTCGGGGCTGTTTGTTGTGTAGCTTGCAGAATCCTTTGTTTTCCAGCAGCCTGGCATGTGAGTTGTGCTTCATCGTCGTAGTTTTATTCTTAGCTTCTTTCTTCGTGTTGATCTGTTCCTTTCTTCTTGGCTCATATGAAGCTGCTGGACTAAGGTTGTCTCTTTGCAGCCTAGACGTGTCTTTGGGTTTTCCTTCTTGCAGTTGCATGCTGGTGTATCCCACCTTGACATTCGGAGTGGAATTCCTTGTTGTTTAATTTGCTGTACATGACACTAGTGCTCACCCACACCGTACGTGGACTCTTATAAACTTAAAGCGATGTTGAACCCTACACACGCCTGGAAGGCGGGTGTTGAGTCCTACCCACGGGGCGGTGTGCAAGGCAGAGAGTGGTATAGTTGCTATAATTTTCTTAGTGACACGGGGTGGTGTGGAAAAAGTGTGTGGTGTGGTTGCTACAGCCTTCTGAGTGATAAATTAGACACATGTGCAACTCTTGGGTATCTTTATTGAGGAAACGTTTCGCCACACAGTGGCTTCATCAGTCCATACAAAGGAGAATCTTGAAGAACAGGAGGAGAATGAGGTAATCAGTCCCTCAACCTTGAGTCGATGTGGTCAGTCCATCAATCTTGAATAGAATACGGCATACGTGCTGAGAAGGAGCTTATAAACCGTTGGCAGGAGAGGGGCAGCAGTCATAGGTCGTGTAACATTTGTTCAATGTTGAAGTAGGTCGTGCCCAAGAATTTGGGCACGACCTACTTCAACATTGAACAAATGTTACACGACCTATGACTGCTGCACCTCTCCTGCCAACGGTTTATAAGCTCCTTCTCAGCACGTATGCCGTATTCTATTCAAGATTGATGGACTGACCACATCGACTCAAGGTTGAGGGACTGATTACCTCATTCTCCTCCTGTTCTTCAAGATTCTCCTTTGTATGGACTGATGAAGCCACTGTGTGGCGAAACGTTTCCTCAATAAAGATACCCAAGAGTTGCACATGTGTCTAATTTATCAACATGTCGGTTCTCTGAACCATTCATCTACAAAGCCTTCTGAGTAGAGTAGAGTATGGTTGCTACAGCCTTCTGAGTAGAGTATCGTATGGTTGCTACATCCTTCTGAGTAGAGTATCGTATGGTTGCTACAGCCTTCTGAGTAGAGTATCGTGTGGTTGCTACAGCCTTCTGAGTAGAGTATCGTATGGTTGCTACAGCCTTCTGAGTAGAGTATCGTATGGTTGCTACAGCCTTCTGAGTAGAGTATCGTATGGTTGCTACAGCCTTCTGAGTAGAGAATCGTGTGGTTGCTACAGCCTTCTGAGTAAAGTATCGCATGGTTGCTACAATCTTCTGAGTAGAGTATCGTGTGGTTACTACATCCTTTGAGTCTCTCATTAACATAAATTTGACGGAATTTACGACTGGCTCACGGTGCGACCAGTAGTGAGGGATTCTTGCACTCCAGGTCCGTGTTTAAATTTCACTTATTGCTCTACCAAATATTGCTACAGCCATAAGCCTTTGAAATTTCTCAATATGTATTATTATATTATAATTCTGTATTTTATTTACATTATTAATTTGGTTAATAAACTGAATCAGAGCGATGCTTTAAAACATCTTCAAAATCGACTGGGCAACATTTCTGGCTTGCCTGTACAAATAGTTATATGTGAGTGTGTGTTTTACACTCACCGCTATACTAAAACGTGCACATTCAAACATAAATATTACGTCTGTACACAAATACACACAATAGTAGTACGTGGAGACGCAAACACATGGAGAAATAACACGTTCACTGGCATATACACACCTGCACTAACAACAACAATAGCCAAAGTTTTACTAGAAATTGCAATTTTTCTCAAATTTAGCAACTAGGTACTCTGGATATGCGGTCATTTAAAAAGAGGGGGCGGTGCTCCCAACTAAAACACAAACGCTGAGCCATTTCGTGCTCTCATTAGACAAGTAAGAGAGGGAGGGATGGGTAATTGTCTTGACACCGTGTGGAAATAATTGTTTTTGCTCACCACGGTGTTTTTTGTGCTGTGGACTTTCCCACGAAACACTTCCTGCCACTACATCACGAAGCGAAACTGAATCACCAAAGATCCTGACAATTTAACGGAGGTTAGAATTATTAGCAGTGTTACATTCAAGTGAAGTGTTAAACTTTCTAAAGGCTTGCTTCAGTACATGCAAGACAGGTCCTATTTACACCAATCCACTCTCACTCATCTGTCCAATTTATTTTTAAAACTATTCCAAAGATTTGCTTAACCGAGGTACGTTGTGACTCATGTATGACTAAGATCCTTCCCTTTTTTTGTAATTATATCTGTCACTGTCCAGTACATGGTAAGGATGTCCTCTCTCCAGTGTTTCTCAATATTATTGTCTCTCCATTTCCCATTACTATTAATGATGTTTCCAAACGTACTATATCTCCTATCCTAGTACCAGAAAAACACCCTCTAGCCTCCCTTTTCTATCTCTTCTACAGAAAGCCGTGTCCATGTATCATATAAGAGAGTCACTTACGATACGGACTTAGCTGCACAAGACGGTGTTCTCCTGACCTCCTCGATCACTGAACCACACTCGGCCGGGAACACTGTGAAGCAATTGTTAGTTCCGACATATATTTTCTTCACCCATCTTTGCTTTCATCTTTATTCTTTTCTTGCAGACCAATTCCAGTAGTTACGGCTGGTGATTGTAAATAACTGCTTCAGAGAAGCAACAGGTTGATGACTTAAATACTCATGCAACACTTGGGAACCTTTATTGTGGGTGGTATTACTGGTATCGTCTTTCTTATTCCGGGGATGAATCACTTTCTTCACTAGAGGAAGATGAATCTCCTTCCTAGTTTCCACCAGCCCTGCCTCCCCTGAAGATGCGCACACACACACACGAGCTGTGCCTCGACCCCTGCAACCACAACTAGGTGAGTATACACACACGCACATACACACACACTGTACACAAAGGAACAAAATTTAAGAGAGTGGAAATTAAATTTTGCGGTTTTAAACTAGTTAAATTTTTATTGTTGTTTGGTCTTCGCCAGTTATTTTATTTTATTATTCATTTTAAAGCTCAAATACTTTATTATTTATTATTATTATTATTATTATTATTATTATTATTATTATTATTATTATTATTATTATTATTATTATTATTATTTTAAAGTTCTTGCAGCCTCTTGGGAATGAAATGAAATCATGTCTGACCCAAGAAAATGAAAAAAACGGCTCATTTCCTTATGCTTCAGAGCATCAAGACAGCCGCCCTCTTGAAGATGGCAGCAACAGGAAGAGGCTGTGGCACCGTAGGCTGCTGCAACACAGCACCTGACGCCTTCTGCTGCTTCGGACTCGGTGGCCTACTTACAAGGTGGTCCACGTACTGAGGTAGGTTAGCGTCGACTGGCATTATTGTACATAAGTGTTTTTACCGACTTATGAATAAGACACATGTCCGAACGTTAGGTAATTTTATTCCGAAACGATTCGCATACACAGTAGGATTCTTCAGTCAAGTATAGAAGACTTAGAAGAAGCAGTGGATGTGTAAAGACGATGTAATCAGTCGTAATTTTGAGTTGCTCAGACTGAACACCTCAAAACTACGTTTTCAAGGGTGATTGCTTCTGTTGTCTCCTCTGTACTCGACTGAAGAAGCCTACTGTATAAGCGAAACCTTTCGGAATAAAGTTACCCAACTGATGCACATGTGTCTTACTTAATCAACGCGTCGCTACTGTGTGCCATTACCATATTTATAGTACCTATGAATCAGTGACGACTGGCATCCTGTCATTGGATGTCCAGGGGTATCCAAGAACATATAGATTTCCTTTTCAACATCTTTGGCGCAGTAATAACCTCACTCTGGCTCCCCTTCCCATGACTCACGAAATCGTAATGACACGATTGCAAACAAACCATACCACGGCCGGGATTGAACCCGCGGTCAGAGAGTCTCAAAACTCCAGACCGTCGCGTTAGCCACTAGACCAGCTAGCCACAATAAGATTCGTCCAACTAGGTATATTTCTACACCATAGGAAGGTTAGCATAGGCACCACTGTGACCACAAATGCAAGTTTTTACAGACGAATCTCCAGCTAGCGTGGCCGTGACGAACTCTAGCTCAAGTCCCCTCACTGCCGTCAACATGACTCACGAAATCGTAATGACACGATTGCAAACAAACCATACCCGGTCTGGAGTTTTGAGACTCTCGGACCTCTGGTTCAATCCCGGCCGGGGTATGGTTCCCCTTCCCATAACTCTCTCTTTCACTGCATACTCTCTGTACCCTCTTATTATAAGCTGATTTCTTTCACCAGTTATGCCTTTCTACTTTCCTAATTATACCCACTCTCCATCTCTGTATCCATCCGTAAACACGTCTTTATTATGCAGTGATTAATAAACAACTCTGATTTAGGTACTTTTAGTTAATATAATAACATTATGGCTGAGCATCAGTCATAATGTTATTATATTCACTAAACTCGACAGTCTGTTACTACAGTTCGAGTTTTCTCAAGTAAATGGTTTAAAAAAAGTGACAAGTGACTCATTCTTCAGTTCAGATTTTATTTCCAGAAACTCGTCGGATAAATTGGAAGATCCAGCACGTACAAGTACGAACTTGCTGTCCATCCTCACAACCCACCAAACACACTGACAACACTGACAAGGAGCTTCCTGTCCATCCGCTCAAGACCTTCAGCTGGCTTACCAGTCAACATAATGGAACACACAAAACTTAAAAGACAAAATAACTTTTGCCTCCCAAGATGGGAGGTAAAATAAGCCACAAGGTACACAGTCTGGAGATCTCTGCTAACTGAACCATCTCCTGGCGCTGTAGGTGGCGGCTGAGTGGGTCTCCACACACCACAAATGCTAAAGTCAAAAATCTCAAACCACGGGGATGATTCTCTGTTTTTTTTTTTGTATCAAAGTATTGTTTCCAAATCTTTATGTTTTACCCTCGTATTAGGATCTTTTTTTGCTGTTGCCGTTTATGTTGTTGTTGTTGTTATTATTATTATCATTATTATTATTATTATTATTATTAGTAATAGTAGTAGTAGTAGTAGTAGTACAATATTTGTATATAGATATTATTTGTAAGGACGTGTCAGCACTAGAAATTGTTACCACTAGAAAATATCGTAAGTATTTTGTTGAAGACAGAAAAACCGCAGTAAAAATTGAAGGTTATGGCGCTGTTCCCGACACTTCTCTGGAATTCGTCTTGGTTTTACAGGAAAGATTACTGCAGGTGTACCGAGTTCTCAGTGACCATCACCCGCTACATGACGTTAATTATCTGACAGACACTTCTTGATACTTCTTATTCAGTCTGAATGTATATATTTGTTTCGTTTTCTCATTAAAATCCGTCCTTCCTTTATTCTTTCTCTTCCCGTCCCTTATTTCGTATGCGCCCTTCCTTCTTCCTTTCCTCTCTCTTGTTACAAAATTGGGGAAAGATGCACCATGCAAAACAGACTGTGTTTACAGAGTAATCTGAAGAGGTTGACGCTGTGGAGGAAGAGTTTCAATGTTGACAAGTGGAAAGCAATGTTGACAAGTGGAAAGCAATGTTGACAAGTGGAAAGCAATGTTGACAAGTGGAAAACAATGTTGGCAAATGGAAAACAATGTTGATAAGTGGAAAACAATGTTGACAAGTGGCAAACAATATTGACAAGTGGAAAGCAATGTTGACAAGTGGAAAGCAATGTTGACAAGTGGAAAGCAATGTTGACAAGTGGAAAACAATGTTGACAAGTGGAAAACAATGTTGGCAAATGGAAAACAATGTTGATAAGTGGAAAACAATGTTGACAAGTGGAAAACAATGTTGACAAGTGGAAAGCAATGTTGACAAGTGGAAAGCAATGTTGACAAGTGGAAAACAATGTTGGCAAATGGAAAACAATGTTGATAAGTGGAAAACAATGTTGACAAGTGGAAAGCAATGTTGTCAAGTGGAAAACAATGTTGACAAGTGGAGAAAGCAATGTTGACAAGTGGAAAACAATTGTTGACATAGTGAAAACAATTGTTGGAGAAGAAAACCATGTGATAATGGAAGTAGACATGTTGACAATGTGGAATTCGTTGGCAAGGAAAGAACAAGTGTTAGACAGTGAAAACCGCTAATGATTGAATAGTGAAGAACATTTTGAGTTTTTGAGACTTATGAGCATATTGGGTATCTTTATTCATAGAAATCGTTTCGCCCACTAGTGGCTTCACCCCATTCCTTTACAAAAGGGGAAGGCGTGCACATGCAAAGGAGTGTTAGAGTAATCTGAGTTGACCTGGGAGCGATGATGTTCAAGTTCAATGTGGAAGACAGCAAGTGCAACGTGGTAATAGCATGTTGAAGGTGAGAAGCAGATGGACGGGGGAAACATGTGGTACAATAAACTAATGTCGAAGTGGTGCATGTGCCCAAGTGGAAACAATGTTGAAAGTGAATTCTGTTGTAACAATCTTGATGCTAGCAATGTTGACAGGGATGAATGTTGAAAAACACAATGTTGACAGTGGAAACAATTTGCAAGTGATCAATCTTACAAGTCGGTAAACCAAATTTACAGTGAAAAAATGTTGACAAGTGGAAACAATGTTGACAAGTGGAAAACAATGTTGATAAGTGGAAAACAATGTTGACAAGTGGAAAACAATGTTGGCAAATGGAAAACAATGTTGACAAGTGGAAAAGCAATGTTGACAAGTGGAAAACAATGTTGACAAGTGGAAAACAATGTTGACAAGTGGAAAACAATGTTGACAAGTGGAAAGCAATGCTCTCTGGCTTTAACAATATCACAGACATGAACGCAGAATATTTGGTCACAAACTAACCAAAATAAGAGAAGAAAAAAACTCAAAAGTATCGAATAATATCTACATTCGTGCTATAATTGTCAGGTTTCATAGTAAGAAATCTTAGTTGTTAAACACTAGACACCAAACTGACTTTGTATTGGACATACTGGAACGCATTTTCTCTCTCAAGTCACACACACACACACACACACAACACACACACACACCAGGGGCCAGGAGCTGTGAATCGACCCCTGCAACCACAACTAGGTGAGCACAATTCGGTAGCCGAATTTCTTACTGTTAAGTAAGAAATTCGGCTACCGAGTTACTCATCATTATCGAGAACATTTATTCAGCACTTCCAGTAACTCTAAAATGTAACATTATAAAAACAATGTGTGAAGGTGAGTTCACTCACTTCTCATATATTCATTATAAACAACTTACTCACCTTGTTGGTTTAACTTGGAGTAACAATAGAAATAAATCGCTTTTGTCTGAGTTTTTCTGGGTTATCATGGTGGTAATTTACACATATGTTATTAGGTATGGTTATTGTAAATAACAAGAAAGACACAATACCGTGACTGGAACGATACTTTGTAAATGGTCCAAGTCGGACCGAAACGTCGTCATAAGCTTCTCTCTTTTATGTGCGGGTTATTTGTGTATGGTAATTATACTTATGTGTACCTGTACCTAAATAAATTTACTTACTTACTTACTTACTTACTTACTTACTTACTTACTTACTTACTCACTTACTCACTTACTTACTTGCACTTGTTAGAAACAAAGTCTCCTTGGAGGTGAGGAAAGAGGTTTAGTAAGGGTGGGAGGTGGATGGAGTGAGGGTAGGAGGTGGGTGGGTGGGTGGGTTTTTGGTGAGGGAGGGAAGAAAGAATTTCTCCTAAAAGCACTATAATTTTAAGTTCAACGTCAGAAGTGGTCGGACTGAGGTGAAAGACGACCGTACCGTTCATAACGTTAATGCCTGTCACATTAAGCAGCGTTGACCGCGACGCAGCAGCCTCAAGACAGCTCCTCCCCAATCAGTTCCTGCCTGCATCCCTCTCTCAGCGTGTAATGTTGCCTGGCACTCACCCATTCTTGGGGTCTTACCTAGAATATACCGTACCGTACCGTACCGCCTGGTGGTGTACCGGTGATATGGAACAGAGAGTAGTTGACAGGCAAAGCCAAGAGACCCTCCAAAAAATCTGCCTGAAGATCCCGTCCCACTTTGCTACGTATGACGTGAGCAAGTTACACGTGCTAGAAAGGAAACCAACCGGTAAATAAAGCGAAACCGACGGTCGGAGTTGTGGTAAAGTGTGACGTGAAAGTTACGTGTGGAGACAGACGTGTAATCCTAAATTACGAGAGAAAAGTATCGACTAGTGGAGTGAATGGTTAAAGTTGACAGTGGATTATGTTGGAGAACCGGAGCGTGTTACTGTGAATTCAGCGGCCTAAAGGTTACAGTCGGTTCATGAATTCGGAGACAGTGTGCTACCAAAACTGGTACTTTTCAGTTACATAAGGACTCCCGCGACAGTCTGTAAAGAGTTCACCTAATTCACGCAGTAAACTAGATGAGACGACCGCAAGCGACCTTCCAATGCACCATCCTGGATTCATTCTTCACATTCATGATCTACAGTAATGTTGCTAAATTAGAAACTGTAAAGTAACTTGGGCGAAACACCGCCGCAAAATCCTTTCATTACATTATTTTAAATTCCCACTTGATTGCTCCTCACTCAATTCACTCCAATTTTTCTGTACATGTCAATGCCTGGATGGTCGCAATCTGTCGAGTAAAGTCCTAGTACATTATTTAAATCCATTCCCGTAGTAGTCCATCCTGTCTGAGTAAGTACCATCCTGTCTGAGTAATGTCCGTGGTTCGATCCCTGGTACAGGGACGTGTTTTCTTAAGACACCTGCTATCCCTGTTCACCTAGCAGTAAAATAGGTACCTGAGTGTTAGTCGACTGGTGTGGGTCGCATCTTAGGAACAAAACTGACCTAATTTGCCCGAAATACTCTGCATAACAACGGACTTTCTATATAGTATGTCACTGATGTCAACATGGCCTGTATACCTTATACATACACTTGCAGAAATAAAGATTATTGTTATTGCTTGCACCGACAGTGACATCAGTATAACAACAGGCTGAAGAACACATTCTGAGGTACGATCACTAACACGGAGAATATTACAGCCGACACAACAATAACATACTACGCACAATATTGCTTACCACAATAATCTGTTCCTGTATGTTTAGTATACGTGATTTCATCATTACTTATATCCCCAATGCCTTGTTCATTAACCCTTTTATACAGTATTACTGTTATTATTACTAATATTGTGGTCATCCTTTCTTAGCAGTTAGTTGATAAACGTTGTCAGTGATGAGTGAAGTATGTCTGTTTTTGAGTAAATATTTTAAGAGCACTCTTTAGTAAGAGCAATGTATTAAGCCACTCTTGCTTGAGAGCAATGTGTCGGAGATGAAGCTGGTAAGATCTAAATTCAAAATAATTAAAACGCTCCTCTCTTTCCTCGCATCAAACCAAACTAGTTTCCATTCATTCCCCAGCAGCTGCATTAGATTGTAATTGTAAAATAATAATAATAATAATAATAAAAATAATAATAATAATAATAATAATAATAATATTATTATTATTATTATTATTATTATTATTATTATTATTATTATTATTATTATTATTATTATTATTATTATTATTATTATTATTATTATTATTATTATTATATTAGCAATAGTAATAATAAAAGCAGAATTTGAATATGAGAGGATTATTCTGTCATCCATATCGATCGAGAAGAATATATCAGAAGTGGCCATATTTAAGGTAAGACACAGTATCGCTACACGCTTGAATCATAGCTTCTTTTCGTGACAGTGGGTGCTGGCTAATTCCCGGATCCTCCATGGTTTCCGTCCACGGACTTACGAACACGGTTTAAGACGGATGTGCCTCGTTGGTGTGTAAAGTCGCCTTCTGGGGGAGAGGAAATCTCTGTGGCTACATTGGCAATTTTGGAAATCATTGATCATTCTGTGTTGTATTGCCTCGTCTGGTAATAAAGTATGTGCGTAAGTGTTAGGAAATGTAGGTGTTTTAATGTAGGTGTTTTAAGTAGGTGTTTTAATGAGGTGTTTTAATGTAGGTGTTTTAATGTAGGTGTTTTAAATGTAGGGTGTTTTAATGTAGGTGTTTTAATGTAGGTGTTTTAATGAAGGTGTTTTAATGTAGGTGTTTTAATGTAAAGGGTGTTTTAATGTAGGTGTTTTAATGAAGGTGTTTTAATGTAGGTGTTTTTAATGTAGGAGTGGTTATAATGTAGGTGTTTTAATGTAGGTGTTTTAATGTAGGTGTTTTAATGTAGGTGTTTTAATGTAGGTGTTTTAATGTAGGTGTTTTAATGTAGGTGTTTTAATGTAGTGTTTTTAATGTAGTGTCTTAATGTACGGTGTTTCATGATGTATGGTGTTTTTAATGTAGGTGTTTTAATGTAAGTAGTTTTATGATGTACGTGTTTCAATGTACGTGTTTAATGTAGTGTTTTCATGTAGGTGTTTTAATGTAGGTGTCTTTATGTACGTGTCTTCATGATGTACGTGTCTTCATGATGTACGTGTCTTCATGATGTACGTGTCTTCATGATGTACGTGTCTTCATGATGTACGTGTCTTCATGATGTACGTGTCTTCATGATGTACGTGTCTTCATGATGTACGTGTCTTCATGATGTACGTGTTTTCATGATGTACGTGTCTTCTGAATGTGTCTTATAGATGTACGTGTCTTCATGATGTACGTGTCTTCATGATGTACGTGTCTTCATGATGTACGTGTCTTCATGATGTACGTGTCTTCATGATGTACGTGTCTTCATGATGTACGTGTTTTCAATGATGTACGTGTCTTAACGTTCTGTACTGTCTTCATGATGTACGTGTCTTCATGATGTACGTGTCCTTAGAATTAGATGTCTTTGTGTAATTTTGGTTTAATTTACGGTTAATTTAACGTGTATTACTAGTATGTTAATTTGATTACGTGTCCTTGTACATTATAATATAAGTCTTCTATAGAAATTTTCTATGTAGGTAATTAAGTAGATTAGTATATATAGGTAGTGTAGTATATAGTAGTAGTCTTAGTAGTCTTGTAATATAGTAGTAGTACAGATTAGTAGTAGAGTAGTTTCTATGTAGTAGGTAGGTAGTAGTAGTAGTAGTAGTAGTAGTAGTATAGATATTGTGGGGTAGTAGTAGTAGATAATTTAGTAGTAGAGTTTAGTAGTAGTAGTAGTAGTAGTAGAGTAGTAGTAGTAGTATAGTAGTAGTATAGTATAGTAGTAGTAGGAGTAGTATGTAATAGTAGTAGTAGTAGTAGTAGTAGTAGTAGTAGTGAGTAGTAGTAGATAGTAGTAGTAGTATTTTTAGTAGTAGTAGTAGTAGTAGAGTAAGTAGTTAGTAGTAGTGTAGTAGCAGTAGTAGTAGTAGTAGTAGTAGTAGTAGTAGAGTAGTATAGTAGTAGTAGTAGATAGTAGTAGTAGTAGTAGTAGTAGTAGTAGAGTAGAAAGTAGTAGTAGTAGTAGTAGTAAGAGTAAGTAGTAAGTAGAGTAGTAGTAGTAGTAGTAGTAGGAGTAGTAGTAGTAGTAGTAGTAGTAGTAGATAGGTAGTATGTAGTAGTAGTAGTAGAAAAGGTAGTAGGAGTAGTAGTTAGTAGTAGTAGTAGGAGTAGTAGTAGTAGTAGTAGAGTATAGTAGTAGTAGTACAATAGTAGTGTAGTAGTGAGTAGTAGTAGTAGGAGTAGTAGTAGTAGTAGTAGTAGTGAGAGTAGTAGTATTATTTAGTATTTAGTAGGAGTAGTAGTTAGTAGTAGTGGATAGTAGGAGTAGTAGTAGTAGTAGTAGTAGTAGTAGTAGTAGTAGTAGTAGTAGTAGGAGTAGTAGTAGTAGTAGTAGGAGTAGTAGTAGTAGTAGTAGTAGTAGTAGTAGTAGTAGTAGTAGTAGTAGTAGTAGTAGTAGTAGTAGTCTTCACGTAAACATCTATGACAGACTTCTGGTTTCAATACTGGAGGTATTTCTTCTTAATGACATCTCAACAATATCCGAAGACTCGAATCCAGTGACTTCAGAATTGACTGTAACTTCAACTTCACGGAGTCACGAAGTTGTTACGCGCTCTCCAACCACTTGCATTTTTGGGAGAGACGAGTTATTGTTCGTGGTTTATAATTTAGCAAAAAAAAACAATTATTATTATTTATTATTATCACACTGGCCAATTTCCACCAAGGCAGGGAGGCCCGAAAAAGAAAAACTTTCACCATCATTCACTCCATCACTGTCTTGCCAGAAAGGTGCTTTACACTACAGTTTTTAAACTGCAACATTAACACCCCTCCTTCAGAGTGCAGGCACTGTACTTCCCATCTCCAGGACTCAAGTCCGGCCTGCCGGTTTCCCTGAACCCCTTCATAAATGTTACTTTGCTCACACTCCAACAGCACGTCAAGTATTAAAAACCATTCGTCTCCACTCACTCCTATCAAACACGCTCACGTACGCCTGCTGGAAGTCCAAGCCCCTCGCACACAAAACATCCTTTACCCCCTCTCTCCAACCTTTCCTGAGCCGACACCCTACCCCGCCTTCCTTCCTACTACAGACTGATACACTCTTGAAGTCATTCTGTTTTCGCTCCATTCTCTCTACATGTCCGAACCACCTCAACAACGCTTCCTCAGCCCTCTGGACAACAGTTTTGGTAATCCCGCACCTCCTCCTAACTTCCAAACTACGAATTCTCTGCATTATATTCACACCACAACATTGCCCTCAGACATGACATCTCCACTGCCTCCAGCCTTCTCCTCGCTGCAACAAATTTCATCACCCATGCTTCACACCCATATAAGAGCGTTGGTAAAACTAGACTCTCATACATTCCCCTCTTTGGCCCCCAGGACAAAGTTCTTTGTCTCCACAGACTCTAATGCAACCACTCACCCTTTTCCCTCATCAATTCTATGATTCACCTCATCCTCATAGACCATCCGCTGACACGTCCACCTTTCCCAAATATCTGAATACATTCACCTCCTCCATACTCTCTCTCTCCAATCTGATATCCAATCTTTCATCACCTAATCTTTTTGTTATCCTCATAACCTACTCTTTCCTGTATTCACTTTTAATTTTTTTTCTTTTTCACAAACCCTACCAAATTCATCCACCAATCTCTGCAACTTCTCTTCAGAATCTCCCAAGAGCACAGTGTCACAGCAAAAAGCAACTGTGACAACTCCCACTTTATGTGTGATTCTTTATCTTTTAACCACGCCTCTTTTCAAGACCCTCGCATTTACTTCTCTTACAACCCCATCTATAAATTATTAAACAACCACGGTGACATCACACATCCTTGTCTAAGCCTACTTTTACTGGGAAATAACTCCCCCCTTTCCTACATACTCTAACTTGAGCCTCACTATCCTCGTAAAAACTCTTCACTGCTTTCAGTAAAACCCACCTCCTACACCATACAGCTGCAACATCTGCCACATTGCCCCCCTATCCACCCTGTCATATGCCTTTTCCAAATCCATAAATGCCACAAAGACCTCTTTAGCCTTATCTAAATACTGTTCCACTTATATTTTTCACTGAAAACCCACCGGCCCACCCCCCCCTACCTTTCCTAAACCTCTTGTTTCTGTATCCATTCCTGTCTTGCTCTTAATTCTTTCAATAATAATTTAACCAAACACTTTAAAGGTTTATACTAACAGATTTACCCCCCTATAATTTTTGCACTCTTTTTGTCCCCTTTCCCTTTTATACAAAGGAAAATATGCCTCCTTCCCAAATCCCTGGGTACCTTACCTTTTTTTCCATCATTTATAAAAAATTGCACCAACCAAACAGAGATATACACAGAAATATACAGAGATATACCCCACAGCACCGATCACCTTTGGGATGATACGGGATCTGCAGGGGGCTGCATCTGCTGAGGACCGGGGGTTAACCCCTCCAAGAAGATATAAACAAATTTTCAGGGGCAACGGAAAAATATGATGTTTTAAGAGGACAAATTCCAATACTCCTTTTGGAAAACTGGGGGAATAAAACAGAACAGAGTATACTACGACCCGGCCCTACAATAGAGCGGGAAAAAAAGTGGGATGGGAGTAGTAATTCTGAGGATCTCCTTTCAAGGACACAACATGCCACGATCCACGTGCAAAGAAAAGATAGGAGGATAAGAGAACTTTCAAAACGGAGATTGCCAAGCCCCATATCCTTTTCAAATACTTGCTCTCTAGGGGGAATACGCTTACTTAAATCTCCTAAAAGCAGGTGAAATCGCAGATCTAGAGAGTGTACAGAGATCCTTTACTGAGTATAAGTTCTTCCAAGACCCTTAACTACTGGGACGCTTGGAAGCACTTGACTTGTACTTTGGAACGCGGGGGGGAGAGATTTTTCATAATCTACACTTGGAAAAACTTGGGAAAGGAATGGTCCCAAACTGACACAGAAATCACTCCCACGAAAGTAAAAAACGGGCACGATGCAAAAAGCCCCCAATAAAAAATGGGGCGCCCTTGGTACACTAAGAGAAAACACCATAAGTGTCCGGGGCCAAACTGTTCAACAGCCTCCCATCAACATTTGGGGAATTGCCCAAAAAAAACCCCTGGGTGACTTCAAGAGAGAGCTGGGCAGTACCTAAAGCAGTTCCGGATCAGCCGGGGTGTGGGTCGACGTCAGACTGCGTGCGGCCCAGCAGTAACAGCTAGTTGATCAGGCCCTTGATCCATCGGGCAGCCTGGTCATGGACGGGCCGCTGGGGGCGTTGAATCCCGGAATAACCTCCAGGTAAACTCCAGATAACCACTCCCAAAATACTTATCCCCACCTGCTTTTAACATTTTCTATCTTTATCCCATCAATCCCGGCTGCCTTACCCCCTTTCATTTTACCTACTGCCTCACGAATTTTCCCCACACTCACAACTGGCTCTTCCTCACTCCTACAAGATGTTATTCCTCCTTGCCCTATGCACGAAATCACAGCTTCCCTATCTTCATCAACATTTAACCATTCCTCAAAATATTCCCTCCATCTTCCCAATACCTCTAACTCTCCATTTAATAACTCTCCTCTCCTATTTTTAACTGACAAATCCATTTGTTCTCTAGCTTCCTTAACTTGTTAATCTCACTCCAAAACTTTTTCTTATTTTCAAAAAATTTGGTTGATAACTCTCACCCATCTCCATTTGCTCTCTTTTTACATTCTTCACCACTCTCTTAACCTCTCTCTTTTTCTCCATATACTCTTCCCCCTTGCATCACTTCTATTTGTAAAAACTTCTCATATGCTAACTTTTTCTCCCTTACTACTCTCTTTACATTATCATTCCACCAGTCGCTCCTCTTCCCTCCCGACCCACTTTCCTGTAACCACAAACTTCTGCTGAACACTCTAACACTACATTTTTAAACCTACCCCATACCTCTTCGACCCCATTGCCTATGCTCTCATTAGCCCATCTATCCTCCAATAGCTGTTTATATCTTTCCCTAACTGCCTCCTCTTTTAGTTTATAAACCTTCACACTCTCTCTTCCCTGATGCTTCTATTCTCCTTGTATCCCATCTACCTATTACTCTCAGTGTAGCTACAACTAGAAAGTGATTTGATATATCTGTGGCCCCTCTATAAACATGTACGTCCTGAAGCCTACTCAACTGTCTTTTATCTACCCAATACATAATCCAACAAACTACTGTCATTTCGCCCTACATCCATGTCTTGTATACTTATTTATCCTCTTTTTCTTAAAATATATATTACCTATAACTAAACCCCTTTCTATACAAAGTTCAATCAAAGGGCTCCCATTATCATTTACACCTGGCACCCCAAACTTACCTATCACACCCTCTCTAAAAGTTTCTCCTACTTTAGCATTCAGGTCCCCTACCACAATTACTCTCTCACTTGGTTCAAAGGCTCCTATACATTCACTTAACATCTCCCAAAATCTCTCTCTCTCCTCTGCATTCTCTCTTCTCAGGTGCAGTACACGCTTATTATGACCCACTTCTCGCATCCAACCTTTACTTTAATCCACATAATTCTTGCATTTACACATTCATATTCTCTTTTCTCCTTCCATAACTGATCTTCAACATTACTGCTACCCCTTCCTTTGCTCTAACTCTCTCAGATACTCCAGATTTAATCCCATTTATTTCCCCCACCGAAACTCCCTACCCTCTTCAGCTTTGTTTCGCTTAGGGCCAGGACATCCAATTCTTTTCATTCAAACATCAGCAATCATCTGTTTCTTGTCATCCGCACTACATCCACGCACATTTAAGCACCCAGTTTTATAAGTTTTTCTTCTTCTCTTTTTTAGTAAATGTCTACAGGAGAAGGGGTTACTAGCCCATTGCTCCCGGCATTTTAGTCGCCTCATACGACACGCATGGCTTACGGAGGAAAGATTCTTTTCCACTTCCCCATGGACAATAGAAGAAATAAAGAAGAACAAGAGCTATGTAGAAAAAGGAGAAAAACCTAGAAGTATGTATATTATATATGCATGTGCGTGTCTGTGAAGTGTGACCAAAGTGTAAGTTGGAGTAGGAAGATATCCCTGTTATCTAGCGTGTTTATGAGACAGAAAAAGAAAACCAGCAATAGTCTTCACGTAAACATCTATGACAGACTTCTGGTTTCAATACTGGAGGTATTTCTTCTTAATGACATCTCAACAATATCCGAAGACTCGAATCCAGTGACTTCAGAAGTGACTGTAACTTCAGCTTCACGGAGTCACGAAGTTGTTACGCGCTCTCCAACCACTTGCATTTTTGGGAGAGACGAGTTACTGTTCGTGGTTTATAATTTAGCAAAAAAAAAATCAAATATACTGCTAAATATGTCTGACACATATGTCCTTGTTTCATTAACATTTGTGATACTACAAGTAATAACGCTGCCAATAATATTATTATATTTCGGTTTAAAGACTTTTTGGCAGATACCTGTTGGAAAGGGTCTCATTTGATGGTAGAAATATGCAAACTAGTTTAATATTTTTCCCTTTGTCAGTATGTGGGTCATTTTCTCACGTGAGTGTTTACGTGGTCTCTCGTGTCAGTATTTGGAAGCAATGTGCGTCTTTATCATCAGTGTACCAATAACGAATAAGCGTTGATACAACGTTGGTCCTCAGAGCCAACAAGGACACTGATAAGATATTTACATACAATTAAAAAAATGGAGAGTGTCTCACAAAATAGTAATAATTCGATTAGAATAAATCAAAATACTGTCCTGTGAGTTTTAGGAATACTTGCCTTGGTTCAAATCCCACCCGTTCCCGGATCTGATTTTTCAGGAGAGGATCTGAAAGGCGCTGAAAGGTGTCTAGATATGGATGGTGAGCTTCTGAAGTGTAGGAATTTGGGCTGACATTCTGTGAAGGTGAAGACGTAAGTCTGGGCGAGAACCTAAAGCAATGATAGTTAGAAAAGGTAACTATGCCAAAACTAGTTCAAAGACTGTGGAAAGCAATTCTTTTATGGTGACAACGTTCAGCTCTGGCGTAGAGATTGTGGATGTGTAGGTTAATATAATGGACTGTGTAACAACAACAGCAGCATTCTTGGAGCAGACAGTTAGCAAGAAAGTCTGCTCAGGCTGCGTGCAGGGAAGAAGACTCATGAAATCATCATGGATATGTTCTGAAAAGAGTTACAGAAACTATATGGAGCAGGACGAACCTATATAAAACAGCTCCATTGCTTGTTATCCCAAACGCAAACATTTCAGAAAAAAAAAATAATCTTGACCAAAACCACAAGTATAACTTCTCTCTGTCTTTACAAAAGTTACCCCTCACAATAAAGTGTAATGTCAGTGTTTGAACATGATTCTGTATCTCTTCCACTACTAAAACTAAAATAAAAACAAAGTCGACATTTTAAGCGTTTTTTAAAATGCGTGGGAAGTTACTAAGTAACTTGGTGTAGCTGCTCACAACTGCTTCTTCTGCAACACTCATTCTTCATGTTTCACAGAGTGACTGTCAGACGGAGGATCGAGCCTTCTCCTCACTCCTTAATGACATGCCTTTACTTAAAAAAAAAATGATCGCATTTCGGCTCACGGAACACGTCTTATAAAAATATTCTCAAAAGTATTATTAGACGGCTCGATAAATGCCTACAATGGGAAGAAATTACATGTGGAAAATCAGCTTATGATATTTTACGAAGGAAGAAGAGAAAAAATTGCGCACACTCTCGAGAATTTGTGGAAGAATTTCTTGTTGAGAATATTGTGAGAGATGTTAATTTAAATTAGGAATTAAATTACTGGAGGAACAAATTATACTTCTTGAAGTATGACGAAGATGTTCTTGGTCTGGCCAGGGTGATGTTGGTGGTCTGGCCAGGGTGATGTTGCTGATCTGGCCAGGGTGATGTTGCTGGCTCTGGCCAGGGTGATGTTGCTGCTCTGGCCAGGGTGATGTTGCTGGTCTGGCCAGGGAGGAGATGTTGCTGGTCTGGCCAGGGTGGAGATGTTGCTGGTCTGGCCAGGGTGATGTTGCTGGTCTGGCCAAGGTGATGTTGCTGGTCTGGCCAGGGTGGAGATGTTGCTGGTCTGGCCAGGGTGATGTTGCTGGTCTGGCCAGGGTGGAGATGTTGCTGGTCTGGCCAGGGTGATGTTGCTGGTCTGGCCAGGGTGGAGATGTTACTGGTCTGGCCAGGGTGGAAATGTTGCTGGTCTGGCCAGGGTGATGTTGCTGGTCTGGCCGGGGTGATGTTGCTGGTCTGGCCAGGGTGATGTTGCTGGTCTGGCCAGGGTGATGTTGCTGGTCTGGCCAGGGTGGAGATGTTGCTGGTCTGGCCAGGGTGATGTTGCTGGTCTGGCCAGGGTGGAGATGTTGCTGGTCTGGCCAGGGTGATGTTGCTGGTCTGGCCAGGGTGTAGATGTTGCTGGTCTGGCCAGGGTGATGTTGCAGGTCTGGCCAGGGTAGAGATGTTGCTGGTCTGGCCAGGGTGATGTTGCTGGTCTGGCCAGGGTGATGTTGCTGGTCTGGCCAGGGTGGAGATGTTGTTGGTCTGGCCAGGGTGATGTTGCTGGTCTGGCCAGGGTGGAGATGTTGCTGGTCTGGCCAGGGTGAGGTTGCTGGTCTGGCCAGGGTGATGTTGCTGGTCTGGCCAGGGTGATGTTGCTGGTCTGGCCAGGGTGATGTTGCTTGGCTGGCCAAGGTGATGTTGCTGGTCTGGCCAGGGTGATGTTGCTGGTCTGGCCAGGGTGGAGATGTTGTTGGTCTGGAAAGGGTGGAGATGTTGTTGGTCTGGCCAGGGTGATGTTGCTGGTCTGACCAGGGTGGAGATGTTGCTGGTCTGGCCAGGGTGGAGATGTTGTTGGTCTGGCCAGGGTGGTGTTGCTCGTCTGGCCAGGGTGATGTTGTTGGTCTGGCCAGGGTGGAGATGTTGTTGGTTTGGCCAGGGTGGAGATGTTGTTGGTCTGGCCAGGATGGAGATATTGTTGGTCTGGCCAGGGTGGAGATGTTGTTGGTCTGGCCAGGGTGGAGATATTGTTGGTCTGGCCAGGGTGGAGATATTGTTGGTCTGTCCAGGGTGGAGATGTTACTGGTCTGGCCAGGGTGGAGATGTTACTGGTCTGGCCAGGGTGGAGATATTGTTGGTCTGGCCAGGGTGGAGATGTTGTTGGTCTGCCCAGGGTGGAGATATTGTTGATCTGGCCAGGGGGGAGATGTTACTGGTCTGGCCAGTGTGGAGATGTTGTTGGCCTGGCCAGGGTGGAGATGTTGTTAGTCTGGCCAGGGTGGAGATGTTGTTGGTCTGGCCAGGGTGGAGATGTTACTGGTCTGGCCAGGGTGGAGATGTTGCTGGTCTGGCCAGGGTGGGGATGTAACTGGTCTGGCCAGAGTGGATATGTTGCTGGTCTAGCCTGGGTGGAGATGTAGCTGGTCTGGCCAGGGTGGAGATGTTGCTGGTCTGGCCAGGGTGGAGATGTAGCTGGTTTTGCCCGGGTGGAGATATTACTGGTCTGGCCAGGGTGGAGATGTAACTGGTCTGGCCAGGGTGGAGATGTAGCTGGTCTGGCCAGGGTGGAGATGTTGCTGGTCTGGCCAGGGTGGAGATGTTGCTGGTCTGGCCAGGGTGGATATGTAGCTTGTCTGGCCAGGGTGGAGATGTTGCTGGTCTGGCCAGGGTGGAGATGTTGCTGGTCTGGCCAGGGTGGAGATGTTGCTGGTCTGGCCAGGGTGGAGATGTTGCTGGTCTGGCCAGGGTGGAGATGTAGCTGGTCTGGCCAGGGTGGAGATGTTACTGGTCTGGCCAGGGTGGAGATGTTGCTGGTCTGGCCAGGGTGGAGATGTTGCTGGTTTGGCCAGGGTGGAGATGTTGTTGGTCTGGCCAGGGTGGAGATGTTGCTCGTCTGCTCAGGGTGGAGATGTTGCTGGTATGGCCAGGGTGGAGATGTTTCTGGTCTGGCCAGGGTGGAGATGTTGCTGTCCTGGCAAGGGTGGAGATGTAGCTGTTCTGGCCAGGGTGGAGATGTTAGCTGGTCTGGCCAGGGTGGAGATGTTACTGGTCTGGCCAGGGTGGAGATGTTTCTTGTCTGGCCAGGGTGGAGATGTTGGTGGTCTGGCCAGGGTGGAGATGTTGCTGTCCTGGCCAGGGTGGAGATGTAGCAGGTCTGGCCAGGGTGGAGATGTAGCTGGTCTGGCCAGGGTGGAGATGTTACTGGTCTGGCCAGGGTGGAGATGTTGCTGGTCTGGCCAGGGTGGAGATGTTGCTCGTCTGCTCAGGGTGGAGATGTTGCTGGTCTGGCCAGGGTGGAGATGTTGTTGGTCTGGCCAGGGCGGAGATGTTGTTGGTCTGGCCAGGGTGGAGATGTTGCTGTCCTGGCCAGGGTGAAGATGTTGCTGGTCTTGCCAGGGTGGAGATGCTGTTGGTCTGGCCAGGGTGGAGATGTTGTTGGTCTGGCCAGGGTGGAGATGTTGTTGGTCTAGCCAGGGTGGAGATGTTGCTGGTCTGGCCAGGATTGAGATGTAGCTGGTCTGGCCAGAGTGGAAATGTAGCTGGTCTTGTCAGGGTGGAGATGTTGCTGGTCTGGACTGGGTGGAGATATTACTGGTCTGGCCAGGGTGGAAATGTTGCTTGTCTGGCCAGGGTGAAGATGTTGCTGGTCTGGCCAGGGTGAATATGTTACTGGTCTGGCCAGGGTGGAGATGTTACTGGTCTGGCCAGGGTGGGGATGTAGCTGGTCTGGCCAGTGTGGAAATGTTACTGGTCTGGCCAGGGTGGAGATGTTGCTGGTCTGGCCAGGGTGAAGATGTTGCTGGTCTGACCAGGGTGAAGATGTTGCTGGTCTGACCAGGGTGGAGATGTTGCTGGTCTGACCAGGGTGGAGATGTTGCTGGTCTGGCCAGGGTGAAGATGTTACTGGTCTGACCAGGGTGGAGATGTTGCTGGTCTGACCAGGGTGGAGATGTTACTGATGCACACTCGGTACATCATCAGATGCAGCATTGTCCACCTGACCTCAGCATTCTGAACCTGACTATAAATACTCCCGTACCTTCCACCCCAGGTAGATCTGTTTGTGACTTGAAAAATCCCTCTGTGTGGGAGAAACATTGTCAATAAAGGATCACATTATACTGCATATGTGTTTATATTTCCATTGTGTCGGTATTTTATACCATTTATTTCCATATGAGTTATTAGAGAGCAGTGACAGGAGTTCATTACATAAATATAAACACCAGTGTAGTAATGTATGGATATATAAACATCAAAAGACAAAGAATTAATGGGAAATTTACATGATTTTCATATGATGACTTATTCCCACATGAAAAAAACTCATAAATTACCATAAAAAGTACGTATGAAGAAGAACAGGAATAGTCTTCTTCTGTCTGTTCGGAGCATTATATACATTATTAGTTGTATGATGAACTTAACACAAGACCGGGTGAATGTAGCAGCACTGTAGTGTGCATACTGGCCCATGCTAGACGAGTTGTTATATTTATTCTCGTTATTTTCAAGGCTAACTGAGGTGTTAGATTCAGTGACCTCTTGGCAGATTCATAATTCTCCTTCATCTTAAAAATGCAGGTAGTGACTCGAGAACTATAACTCACTGCAGTAACAAACGTAGATATATCAGTGGACAAACTTTCATGGTGAAAACTCTACAGAGATAATCGGCACTTAAAGGAAGCTTATATCAATGTTTCGGTCCGATTTGGACCATTAACAAGTCCAAGTCGTATAGAAACGTCGTCACAAGTTTCAGTCTCTTTAAGTATGAGTTATTTGTGCATCGTATTGTGGTTTTTATTCGTTCAACACTCTGGCTGCTGCTGTAATAACCAGGCTGAGGCTCTGTTAACAGGTATTACAGAAGCCTGTCAAATACACAGACGACGATCAAACTAAATGTAATGTAGTGTAACCACACGTTCTGTACGTTCATTAACTGGACTGTTGTTGAAGTTGCTAACCCAGCGTTTTATATCTTCTTGTCTACCGATTCCGACATTCTTATTCTGTGTCTTCACGCGTCTTCCATCACTGTCTTCACTGTATAGATCCGCAAGGCTGAGGGATTCATTAAGTTATCTTATACTGTCTTATATTATCTCTTATTCAACTTTTCCTGCCGGTCTTCGGGACGTAAATACGGTCCAGTACACTTTTGTTTTGATATCGACTAGCTACTCTGCTTGGTAAATATTCTCGTTGTTTTAGCACTGATAATGGAGTGATACTCCGAGAGGTTTGGATGATGATAAGAGGATTTTTGAATATTAAGCGTAGAATCAATGGTAATTAGGACGAGCACAGTTATTCCTCTGGAAGCAGAAATGAGAACAAGCATTCTCATTGAGGTCAGGGAAGAGTAGAAGACCAACAGCCTCAAACTCAGCAGAGCCAGACGAAAACACTCGTCTTTGTGACCGACTTTTCCCTTCGGCCGCAGAAATCTGCAGAGAAGAATGAAAGAATGTGATGTATGGCGCCCGGAGCGAGTGCCCAGCGGGCAGTGTATGATGACAAGCACCCCAGGGAGAGTATGACGTGCACAGTGTATGATGACAAGCACCCCAGGGAGAGTATGACGTGCACAGTTTATAGTGACAAGCACCCCAGGGAGAGAGAAATTAGACACATGTGCAACTCTTGGGTATCTTTATTAAGGAAACGTTTCGATACACAGTGGCTTCATCAGCCCATACAAAGGAGAAACTCGAAGAACAGGAGGAAAATGAGGTAATCAATCCCTCAACCTTGAGTCGAAGTGGTCAGTCCATCAATCTTGAATAGAATACGGCATATGTGGGGAGAAGCAGCTTATAAACCGTAGGCAGGAGAGGTGCAGCAGACGAAGGTGGTGTCACATTTGTCCAATGTGGAAGTAGGTCGTGCCAAAGGGTTAGGCAAGCGAAGAATTCCCAAATATTAAGATCCCATGAAGTTGCACGACCTACTTCCACATTGGACAAATGTGACACCACCTACGTCTGCTGCACCTCTCCTGCCTTCGGTTTATAAGAACATAAGAACATAAGAACGAAGGAACACTGCAGAAGGCCTACTGGCCTACTGCTGCTTCTCCGCACACATGCCGTATTCTATTCAAAATTAATGGACTGACCACATCGACTCAAGGTTGAGGGACTGATTACCTCATTCTCCTCCTGTTCTTCAAGTT
>NC_069440.1:27847914-27900414 GCF_026875155.1 Cherax quadricarinatus
TTTGTCATCCTTTATTGATGAAACGTTTCGCCTACGTGGAAGGCTTCCTCAGTCTAATACAGAGATGTTATCAATCCATCAACCTTAGTTGATACATTGATTACATCATCTTTACCTCCCTACTACTACTACTACTACTACTATTACTACTACTACTACTACTACTATTACTACTGCTGCTGCTGCTACTACTACTACTACTACTAACTACCTATTCCCTCAAGGAAGATTCCTTGACGCTGGTGAGGGGGCTCTTGATCTAGGGAATTGGATCTGTGTTCCAATTCCCTGAATTGAGCCTGGATACCTTCCATCCCCACCCTCCATAGTCGCTGTATAATCCTACGGCTTTAGTGCTCCCCCATGATTATAATGATACTGCTACCTACAATACACTCTCCTCTGACTCGACTCTTGAGTCATGTTGACGGCAGTGAAGGGACTTGAGCTAGAGTTCGTCACGGCCACGCTAGCTGGAGATTCGTCTGTAAAAACTTGCATTTGTGGTCACAGTGGTGCCTGTGCTAACCTTCCTATGGTGTAGAAATATACCTAGTTGGATGAATCTTATTGTGGCTAGCTGGTCTAGTGGATAACGCGACGGGCTGGAGTTTTGAGACTATGACTGCGGGTTCAATCCCGGCCGGGGGTATGGTTTTTTTTCACTCTCCTCTGTATTAGACTGAAGAAGCCTACCGTGGAGGCGAAACGTTCCAACAATAATGATACCCAACTGTTGTACATGTGTCTCACTCATTACTTTATTTAGTATAAGATAATTCGTCAATATCCCTAGAGTCTATCACCTTCATGTCTTGGAAGGAAACAAGTTTTAGATCTCTTTGTGAGATGTTTATAGACATCAATATCCAATGAAGCTGTGAACAACAACAACATCATCTCTCCCCCACATCATTCAGAGTGCAGGTACTGTATTTTACACTTCCACAACTCGAATCCAGGTAAGGTATTTTTCCCTTTATCCATTCACAGTTGTTGTCTTCCTTATGCTCAAAGAGCACGTCAAATCCCTGAATACACTTGCCTCTACTCCCTCCGATTTTACACGTCACACCTGTCTGCTGGGTGTTGAAGTTCTCTACTTACCAAATTACCAAAAGTTTATACCTTTCTTCGAGTTTTCTTAAAAATATCTCGTGCACATTCCTGCATCAGCCGAAGAATTACACTCACTTCGACTCCCCGAAACCTTCTCCAGGTATGTTCCAGGTATATGCGTTCTACAAACTACAACTTATATCTTTCTTACCACTACCCCGTCCTTTAATATACATCCTTTTTCATCTCTGCATAATACCCAGACTTCAAATTAATCTCAGACACGACATCTCCAGGCCAGTAGGTTCCTTCTTCGCCCAACACTGAAACACAATGCCTCACCCAACTACACAATAGCACTGTCGTTACCATACTCTGGCAAAAATCTCTTCTTTGAATTTGTTACAAAGAAAATAAAAAGGATTAAAGAGTTTTAGGATATGTGTGGATCAAGTGTTTTATTGAAGCATATATATATATATATATGGGCAGCACATAGATAAAGGAGAGCAGGTGTTGGTTGTGTTCATGGATTTCTAAAAGGAATATGATTGGGAGGATAGTCAGACAAGACTACAAGCTATCATAAAAATTACAACTGCAAGTGACTAGAATACCAGAAAAATCTAGTGGATATATACAGTTCTTAACGAATATTTACAGTGATAAAGGACATGCACACTGTGTGCGAAGTGGCCATTCACACTGTATGTGAGGTGGCCATCCACACTATGTGTGAGGTGGCCATGTACACTGTGTGTGAGGTGGCCATGCACAGTGTGTGAGGTGGCCATGACACTGTGTGTGAGGTGGCCATCCACACTGTGTGTGAAGTGGGCATCCACACTGTGTGTGAGGTGGCCATCCACATTGTCTGAGATCTGGCAACTACACATTCTTAATATTTAAGAAACATAAGTAAAACTTTCGGCCTTGATAATGGTCCGGAACGGAGCGAAACGTCGTCTGAAGTGTCTCCTCCAGAATGTGGGTTATTTGTGAAATGTTGCAGCCATGGTATTATGGGACTCCTTAGGTAACTGTTCCAACCACAGAATTATCACATTAATTCTCTCGTGTTTGTACACAACTAAGCATTATGAAGCCTTAGTTGAACACCATTTATCGTTATATTATGAAAAAGATGACTCGCGTCTTGAAGATACATATACATGTTTCAGATTCCATTGGTCAGTGTTTGTATTTGTTAGATTCAAAGTGTGAGTTGATAAAGCTCTATTTGGAGGGGAAGCATAACTTGATAAAGCTCTACAAAGAGAAAACATGATTGATAAATCTCTACAGAGAAAAAACATTATTTCTCTTGCAAAGTTCTACAAACAAGGAAACATGACTTAAATTACCACCAATTTTGAATCATCGTGAGCTTTAAAGCATCACCAGACAAAAGTCAAACGATATTATAAGGTTCTGTAGATGCCGCAGATGGTGTTTGATCTCATTTCATTTCAACGAAATGCCTTGTAACATCAAGGAATCCATCACACGGAACACCAGAAAGGTGATAATATCAAGACAGATACTCTTCACATACAGAATTCAATCCTAAGTAGCTTTCCCATATTACCTACTTTGTTTATGTCTAGTTGTTGTGACTGTGAACCTCTAACCATCTCATAGAACTCCTTGAGTTCCTTGATGATCATAAATAACTTCTCTCGAGTACATTTGTAGCTGAGAGCTGCTGACAGTGAATATACTGTCTATGTCTGGACAGTATATACGTACTGTTCGAGGGATCTAATCTGACCAGAGCGATTGCATAATTCTAAGGGTTCAATGTTACCTTATGGATGGAATTATAACCGAGTACATTTGTGGACTGCAATAGAAAAAAACAGCCTGCAATCCCCGTAGATGATACAGCAGTTTGTACTACCATGAAGATGCAATCTACAGCAACGATTAGGACACTTTCACCATCCTAGTACGTTGCAGCGTTGAGCAGTAGGAGTACTTCTCTCCCGAATCATCGTCCTCAAAGACCTCTCTCAGACGGAGCTTTCGTAGATGACCACTCTGATGACCTTCCTCTTGGCTGCTGAGGGCTGGAGAAGTTCCGTGTCCTCCAAGGAACCCAGGAAGGCGGAGTCGTCTTTCTCCTCGTTAAGATGAGCCTTCAGGAGTTCGACGATCTTGGTGTCGTTTCCCATCTTAGGATCCAACTTCGACAGCGCCTGAAGTCTGTTGCTTAGCTGGATAGCGCTACGTAGTTCCTAAAAGCAAATCAAATTTGTAGTAGATGAAAACGAAGAAGAAGAAGAAGAAGAAGAAGAAGAAGAAGAAGAAGAAAATATTTCCTGAATCTTAAGCCAGGATAGTTATTAACCCAGAGAATTCCAAGAAAGTCAAGCCGCATGACTTATATCATTCGGATTATATAGGTCCTCTTCCCTAGGATGTGATCCACGATACCGACTAACATCTGGGTACCTAATTACTGCTGTGTAAACAGGGGTAGTAAGTTTAAGGAGACTTGTCCATGCGTCTTGCCTAGTTAGTCTGGGCAATAAATATGCGTTCTTTAAGTTTATATAGCGTGAGCTTCATTTTTTGTAACAAAATGGCCGTTTCCCACCAAGGAAAGGAGGCCCAAGAAAGGAACAGCACTTCCACCATCACTCACTCCATCACTGTCTTGCCAGAGGGACGCCGATACTACAGTTCAAAACTGCAAATATCCCCACACTTTTTTTTCAGAGTGCAGGCACTGTACTTCCTATTTCCAGAACTCAAGTCGGCTAACCGGTTTCCCTAGGCCACTTTCTGACATCTGCCACTCAGAGCTCACCTTCAGATCCTTCATGAGGTGGACATCAATGTTGATGTCTCCTGCTTGCTCCCCGAGGCGTTTCAAATGTTCTGCCAGCGGCCCTGACAGCTCCCCCAGACGTCCACTAAGCTCCTGCTAACAATGAAAGTAACCTGGAGTTCTCGTAGAAAATAAGGGAGGTAATGGAAGTCGCGAAAGTCCTACAAAGAGAGTATGTTTGGTTATTTACGCAGACTCTCAGCTGGACAGCAACGAAAAGCTCCCAGATAGTTTTGAAAATAGGTTGGATAAATACATGGGTGGGCGTGGGTGGGTGTGAGTTGGACCTGACTAGCTTGCGTTACTAGGTCAGATGCCGTGCTCCTCCCTTAAGTGAATGTGACTGACTTGACTAGATGGAAATAAATGGTATAAAATACTGACACAATGGCAATATAAACACAAATGCAGTATAATGTGATCCTTTATTGACTACGTTTCGCCCACACAGTGGGCTTTTTCAAGTCACAAACAGAACTACCTGGGGTGGAAGGAACGCGAGTATTTATAGTCCGGCTGAGGTCAGGTGAAGAATGCTGCATCTGATGATGTACCGAGTTGGGTTGTAGAGTCTAAAAACTTGGGTAGCTTGGAAAGGAGACTGGACAAGTTGGTGAGCAGACCTTCTACAGTGTTCTTATGGGGATGAGCGGGTGAAGAAGTTTCTTGGCAAGTGGTTCAGCTATGTTATAGAAGCCACTATTCTGGTTGAGGTTGTCGGATATAGAAATAACAAGATGATTCCAGGATTCTTCGGTATTGAGTGTTGTCTTCTGTGGCGATAAGTCTTGAGTTTCTGTAGTTTATCAAGTGGTTGTGTGAATTAACGGTGTTTTACGCAGGCATCCTTGTGTCGTCAGACCTGCTTGCGTATTGTGTTCTGAAATTACGTGTTTGGAGGTCCCTTGATGTTTCGCCCACGTATAAACTTGTTGCAGTCATTACAAGGGATTATGTATACCCTGCAGAGGATGGAGGCTTGTCCTGCCTACTACTGGTGATGTCCTTGATGGTCGTGGTTGTGGAGGTAGATACTTGGAATGATTTTTGCAAAGATGTTGGAAAAATGTTTGGCATGGAGTTTGGGGGAAAGGACTATGTATCTCTCTCGGCAGTGTCTTCAACACACCCAGAGAAGACACTGCGAGAAAAGATACATAGTCCTTCCCCCCAACTCCATTGCCAAAAAATGTTTCCAAACATCTTTGCCAAAACATCATTCCAAGTATCTACCTCCACAACCACGACCATCAAGGACATCACCGTAGTTTGCAGGGCAAGCCTCCATCCTCTGCAGGGGTATACATAATCCCTTGTAATGACTGCAAACAAGTTATACGTGGGCGAAACATCAAGGGACCTCCAAACACGTATTCAGAACACCAATACGCAAGCAGGTCTGGACGACACAAGGAATGCCTGCGTACAACACCGTAATTCACACAAACCCCTTGATTAAACTACAGAAACTCAAGATTATCGCCACAGAAAACAACACTAATACCGAAGAATCCTGGAATCATCACTTATTTCTATATTTCCCACAACCTCAACCAGAATAGTGGCTTCTATAACATAGCTGAACAACTTGCCAAGAAACTTCTTCATCGCTATCCCCCATAAGAACATGTTTGAAGGTCTGCTCACCAACTTGTCCAGTCTCCTTTCCAAGCTACCCAAGTTTTTAGACTCTACAACCCAACTCGGTACATCATCAGATGCAGCATTCTTCACCTGACCTCAGCCGGACTATAAATACTCGCGTTCCTTCCACCCCAGGTAGTTCTGTTTGTGACTTGAAAAAGCCCACTGTGTGGGCGAAACGTAGTCAATAAAGGATCACATTATACTGCATTTGTGTTTATATTGACTTGACTAGGTTAGGGCATTGGCTTAAGCTGGTGGGAGAAATGGACCTGCCTCGCATGGGCCAGTAGGCCTGCTGCAGTGTTCCTTCTTTCTTATGTTCTTATGATGAACCATACCACGGGCGGGTATAGAACCCGCGATCAGAGAGTCATAAAACTCCAAACCGGATTTTTATGACTCTCTGAACGCGGGTTCTATCCCCGCTCGTGGTATGATTTTAATTGCAATCGTGTCATTACGATTTCGTGAGTCACGATAATGAACATCAAGTAGGAGCTGAGAAATATACTTGGTTATTATTGATCTTGCTATGTGTTGGGGAAGGAGCAGTGATAAGGATAGGGACAGAGAGAAGCATAATCTTTCTCGATAACTTTATTTACTTTCAGACTGCGCATTGAGGGGCTTTTACGGTGAACATAAACTTCCGAACAAGACCGTTCGGCAGTTTGTATAACAACGTGTGGTTACTTACCCTCATGTGTGGCCTATTACCTTCATAAGAGGCCTCTTACTTTTTAAAAGGGGCCTCTTACCCATAAGAACCCTCTTACCTCCATAACCCCTCTTTTTTCATAAGGGCCTTTATGTTTGAGGAGTCAAAATTGGATCTGCATTCTTACCTTCCTGTTCCCCACTCTCAGGTACGTTTTCTCACCAGTTCTATGATGGTTGATTGGGGGCATCCGATAGAAACAGGTACACACCACAGAATTCTGTCCTCTTTGGGGGTGAAAGTAAATCAGCTTGAGCATTTAGGGGACTTGACTGTACACCCCCACACTGATGCAATACCACCTTTTGGTGTACACATCAATTTGAGTGTTGAAACACCCTTGATGACACCACATTGAATTAATACCACGTTGATTATGCACCCTTTAGGTAACTCTGAGTGTAAACCAAACTTTTTGTAACACATCAAGCATGCTCCCCTGTTTAAAAAAAAACCTTTTTGAAGATGATGTAAATAAGATGGCCTTTTTACAGATAAAAACCAAAAAAAATCATGGAAATGAAAGGAAAAAAAGAAAACTGAAAACATGGAGGGAAAGGGGGGCTTTTGCTTTCCCCACATTCAAAACCACCTTAATTTTTTTCATTTTGGTTTTTTTTTTATTTTTCGTTTTTTATTTGACTGTTTTCTCTCCATTTTTATTTTTCTCAGTTAAATTCATGCTATGTTTTAGATTTGCCCCATTTATTTTTTACCGTGGGTTCTCCTGTAAACTCTATACAATGGACCACTTGGGAATTTCAAATACGACAAAAGTAGGAAAACAAAGGAGGCCGCAGAGACAAACAGACAGAGACATAGAGTGAAGCCAGGGAAGTTACAGAAGGGAGGTTGGGAGACAGAAGGGAGGGAGGCAGGGACCCTCCCAGCAAACCGGGGGCTCCCCGACCCCAATGGTTGCAGGTGAGAAACAAAGTAAAAAGCCCCCGAAAATCCATCCCCCCCACAAGATAAGTGCTACCTCCTTCGGAATGTAGAGTAGAAGGCTCCCACTGCCCCGAGGACCCCCATCCTCGCGACCCGCCAGGGCAAACTGCAATGCTTTATTTCTGGAATGGTGAATGGTGGTTACCAGGGGTTGATAGGGGTATCGAAGCAGGTTCCAAAAAACTTAGACTTTAAAATTGCGTTTCCCTAACTTTAAAAGGTTAAGAATATTTTGCAGTACTTAGATATTACTCAAGTTCCGAGACCTGAAAAAAAAAAATTCATTTTTAACTTTGACCATTGAATAATAGGGTCAGAGAAGAACACACAATTGGTATCACCAAACACTCATTTGCTCTTGCATTGAAAGGGAGTTACAGTGCCGTTAACGGAGTCAGTCAATTTTTCAGAGCGGGGGAAAATTAAAGTCCCTTAAAGATCACATCCTCTCACCGGCATAAAAATCGCCTCTCTTATGAGTATTTATTTTTTAAAATAGTTATCTTTCACTTTTGTTCTTATCCCTCTCCATTAATTAGTTACATTTACCTACTGTTACAATATACTACATTAGAAAAAAAGCATTAACCACTACCGCCCTTCATGAATACATACACGGGAGTACACTGAGCTTCAAACATGTAGATCATATCGCTATACCAATAGCATTAAGTCTTGCCTTAGCCGGAGCGCAGTTCCTGGTGAGAGTTCCCAAGTGCTTGGACATCGTGGAGACCAAGTTGGCGAAGATGGTTCCTAAGTCAGCGATGACGGTGAGGGTGACGGGAATACCCACGAAGCCGAAGAGGATGCAGAAGACACGACCCCAGGTGGTTACAGGGGCCATGTTGCCATACCCTGCAGCAAGAATGTGAAAAAATATGGTCACAATGGCCATACTGACATGCCCTTCAGGAAGAACATAAACAAAAGGTGACAATGGCCATATTGCCATACTCTGCAGGACGTAAATGTTTGTTATCTTGTTACCTAGCAATATTCTCTCTCAGGAACACGGAGAACAGTGATATAAGAGCTGGAGCAGGAACAGTCTGCACTGGGACTACATTTGCTGTCTTCCATACTTCAGGTAGTCGCCCTGTTTCTATAGATGTGTTGAAGATTGTTGTTAGTGGTACACATAGCGCAACTCTGCTCCCTCTCTCAGGACCCATGGAGAGATGTTATCCGGCCCCATTGCCTTTGAGGTATCTATCTCACTTAGTAGCCTCTTCACTTCTTCCTCGGTTGTATGTATTGTGCCCAACACTTGATGGTGTGTGAGGGGGGGTTGTATGTGTGTGTGTGTGTGTGGGAGGAGGCATACTCCACACGCAGCTTCACGAGTAGGTACGAGTCAGCCTCACATGACCCTAGGCACCAGAAATGATGGTCATTAGCATCTTCCAGACTGCTGGAAGCGGCGACTCGACCCCCACTAACCCCCACCAGGACTAGACCATAATTTGGTGCGAACAGGTGAGTATGCACTCACCTATAGTGGTAATGACAGTGGAGGCGAAGAAGACACTTTCGATGTAGTTCCAGTGGTAGTGGGGGAGGTGGGGGTCTAGTGGGGAGACTCCCGCCCCCACCGCATCCTCTACCGCACTCTCGTACTGCCGCAGCTCCGCCGACACCCGCAGCTGCGGTGACATACAGTCACATGCGGTCGCAAGGGTAAGAGAGAATGATTTCATATTATTATTATTATTATTATTATTATTATTACTGAATAATAAAAAGCTGAAAACCGTGGCTAGACAATTTTATATTATTATTCTTAAATTCCAGAGAAAGCGCTAAGCTCTTAATTTTATCCTTGGTATTGTGATTTGTGGGTTAGTTTGTGACTTGTTCCAGACACGGTATTGGCGACACGAGTGATAAATTGTGAACCGTTTCAGTCACTGTGAAAGGAATTGAGGATTAGTTGCGAATTCTTTCTTCCACGTTATTGTGAAATATATTCTGACTCACCTGGTACTCCGAGACTGTGTGTACACTTATATTAGTTAGGGACTGCATGAAGATAGCTCTCTGTTCCAGAAGGGTGGCTCCTGCCTCCTCTTGAGCCTGTACCTCAGCTGGGTGCTCCAGGATCTGGAAAATCTGCAACGGAGATGAAATTAAGACTGTAGCACTAGGAAGAGACCTGGAATGAGGATATTATGGCATGAGCATCTGGAGGAGGTCTGGAAGGAAGGAAATGATGATGGGGTGGGTGTTGATAGGGTGAGCGTTAGTGGGTTGGGTGTTGATGAGAGGGATGTAAGCTGATCACAGGGGCCCAGGACGTGCAGTAAACACACATTGGCCCCGTGCCTGGCATCGTTGTCTGATGCTCCTCTCTCTCTCTCTCTCTCTCTCTCTCTCTCTCTCTCTCTCTGTTTCTCTTTTACTTTCTCTTCCTCAATTATCACCTCGTCTCTAATCTATCATCTCCTCTTATCTGCTACACAGATAACCTGAAGCAGGAACAGTAGAGAGAATTATTCTCTGAGGAACAGTAAGGTGCAAAAGGAAGTAAAGAATTCATAGGTGTTAGACGGTGGGAACACCTGCAATGCGCTACTTTTAAGAGGAATATTGAAATAGCTGTAGATAATATCTATGCAACTTCCTAGTAGCGGGTATTTCTTCAGTGCTATTATCTGTATTGTATAGTTTTTCAAGGATTTAATGATTTACATTATTAAAGGGCCGTGGTAAATACCTGGGTGGCTCACCTTGGCCCCGGCAGCCGTGTAGACGACGAAGAAGACAAACAGTGCCATCTTAGGGGTGGTATTTTTAATGCTTGTCACCAGTGCCGCCCATCGCCGCCCACCTGCCGCCGCTGCTACCGCCATGCCACCCCCACCGCCACCCATCTCTGCCGCGTTGCTCCTACACATTGTTCTGTGGAGGAGTGTAGGATCAGTTCCATGATCTGATTGCTACACAGATGACGTAAACCTATCGTGGGTTAATGATTCCTAGATACAAACACATATAACCCGTACATAGGAGAGTGTAGCTTACGACGACGTTTCGGTCCGACTTGAACCATTTACAAAAGCACACAAGCAGAAAAGAGTGAGGTAGCCAGTATATATAAATGTGGATTATTTGTGTATTGTTCCAGTCACGGTATTGTGCCTTTTTATTCCTAAATACACAGGTTTTAAGTATCTAAAACAGCGGTTGTGTCCCTCTAAGACAGAGGTAGTGAACATGACTTATAACAGCATAAACAGAAGTGTATTAACCTGTTTCCTGATCTCTACAACAAACTCACAGCATAAAAAGCAATGGTTGCTTCTTTAACACAGAGTGTAATTACAAGGGGGACCGGGTGGCTGCATTTTATGACAGTCTTGCGTGTGTGTGCAACCCGGTGCAGCTAACAAACTCTGTGTGGGTACACACCAGTGAAAAGAATTTCTTGATATGATTATCAGATTGTTTTAATGGGCTAGGACCAAGAAGTGGGTTGTTAAACGTGAGGTTTTGGCGATGGGTTGTGAGGTTATGGCGATGGGTTGTGTGGCATGCAAAGAGTACGTAACCTTTATTCGGCGCATGTACACACCGTCATTTACAGGCTATCTCCCCCAACAGCGAACCAGGTGACTGAGGGTTGACGATGGGGCCCCGTCGTTCAACCAGTACCCAGGTTCCAGCCAATGAGAAGATGGTTTTGGCAATCGCAGAGGTTATGTGGGTACCACTCTCCTGTCTGCCATTGTCATTCCCATTCTAGAGCTGGTTGAAGCACGGTCTGCTCTCTAGTGGCTTCTATTCTGCCTTGTTTACCGTGGAGTACACTAATACCTATCTCTGTACATAGTGTATATAGTGTACATACTTCTGGATAATATTAGTCAAAAGTTTTTCTGCTGTGTTTATTTTGCTCCCTTTACACCCAGGATAACAGGCCATTTAAAATCCTGGGTTGTAATAGGTTGTGAGGTGGGTTTTCGTGGTTATGGGTTGCCACCCATTGGTCCAGGTGTCAACGTAATGTTCTCGCGACTGTGAGAACATCCTGATTTATGTCCAGGCTTAACATTAAGGGATAAAAGTTATGTCTCGTTTAATCTTTTTGCTCATAAGAAGGTCAACTGTATGACTGAAAGATACAGAAGCCATCTGCTGTATGCTGTAGTGTATGACTACAAAATACTGCATCCATCTCTGCTGTAATGGATACTCACATCTCTGTAAACATGTACCCCTGACACACACACACACACACACACACACACACACACACACACACACACACACACACACACACACACATACACACACACGCATACTACTACTACTGTTACTACTACTACTACTGTTACTACTACTACTGCTGTTACTACTACTGCTGTTACTACTACTGCTGTTCTACTACTACTACTGTTACTACTACTGCTGTTACTACTACTACCACTACTGTTACTACTACTGTTACTACCTCTACTACTACTAACACCTCACTCCAATGCCAATGTTTTTCCTCCGTGTCCTTGAATTGTTTGTAACGGCTTGACAAAGCTCCTGGAGAGCGAAACGTTGCCCCAATAGAAATGTAGCTTTAGTTGCACATGTGTCCTTTATCTTAACAACACACACACACAAACACACACCTTTCTTATGCCTGGACTTATGCGACCCGTATTTCCTCCAGTCACATTACGCTGGTCAACGAACTCTGAAATGAACCCTGGGTGGTGCGTTGAGGGTGCGTGATGAGCAAGAGTTACTGAGCTCACGGGGTTGGTGAACACGGTGTCACGAACACCTGGTATTGCTTCGACCACTGCCTTCATCAACACAGCTGTTATACTCACAAGATTATATGTCCAGTACCGGAACAGGAGGGGAATACCAGGGGGTAGAGAAGACATGTAGATGTGAGGGAAGGAGAGAGAGAGGGGGAAAAGGGAAGGAATGAGAGAGGGGGAGAGGTAGAGGAATAAGAATGAGAGACAGAACGTGTGAGGGAATGATTCAAAGAGAGAAGCAGTGAAGGAGAAAGTGACAGAATAGAAGATAGAGAAGGGAGAAAGAACAGGGAGGGAAGGGAAAAAAATGGAGAGAGGGAGAGGTTGTGCAAGCAGGGATAGATAATGAGGGAGAGTACCTGGCAGAACACCATAACAAGCAGAACACACCTTTGTAATCAACAAATTAACTTCATCTTCTGTCTACCATCAGGATCTTGGTGAACACGCCTTCGTTCCCTCGTGAAACAGTGTTCCCCCATGAACACGCCTTGTACCCGTGTGAACATGCGGTGTTCATTCGTGAACAACTACTATTTATTAGCCACTAGCCTCTGGCATAGTGTTCACTGTGCTCACAAATACATTTTTTTATAGACGAATCTCACAGCAACTAGACTGAGTCACACTCTAGCTCAAGTTCCTTTACAGACGTCATCAACGACGCAGCAATGGGTCAAGTTGGAAAAATTTAGTTTTAGAAAGGATATAGGAAAGCAGTGGTTTAGTAACAGAGTTGTGGATAAGTGGAACAAACTCCTGAGCAACGCCATTGAAGCTAAAACGTTGCGTAGTTATTGAAAATAAGCTAAACAAATACATGAATGGGTGTGAGTTGGACCTGACCAGCTTGGGCCAGTAGGCCTGCTGCAGTGTTCCTTCTTTCTTATAATAATAATAATAATAATAATAATAATAATAATCGTACACAGAAAGCCCCTTGTTATGCAGAGCATTTCGGGCAAATTAGATCAATTTTGTCCCCAGGATGCGACCCACACCAGTCGACTAACACCCAGGTACCTACTTTACTGACAGGTGATCAGGAACAGCAGGTGTCTTAAAGAAACACCCGTACCGGGAATCGAACCAATGTGTGAGCTCAGTGTGCTAGCAATCGACCCAATCACCGTTCTTAAATCGTGTCAACACAGTTGCAAAGAGTCATGGTATGGCGCTCTCTTGACTTACTGAGAATCGCGTTGCCACGATTCTGCAACTCATTGGAATCACTCAAAACGTTCTTCATGACTTTAAAATCAATGTTATTATACTAAATATAGGGAAATAACTATAAGAAAATTGTGCGTGAGTGGTCAAAACTGATTTTTTATGAGAAGAGAGAAGGTAACATACGCCACACACTATATTTACTTCTGATAGAAATATCTATCTGCTTGTCTATGTACAGACGTATATTGCTGTTTATATACGTAAAGTAATCAATGTCGGAAGTAGAATATACCGACAAGTGTGTGAATTAGACATAGTATGAAATCTGTGGTATTTACCGAGTAGATGTTTCTCCCCTGTTGGGTGAAACATCTCAGTAAACGTCATACATTTCATATTACGTCTTAGTGACAACGACGTGAGAATCGCTGAATGTATAAACACCGAGAGACGCAGATCTCTGTGTATACCCATTTCGGAATTTTTATTGAGGAAACGTTTCGCCAGGCAGTGGCTGTCTTCAACCTCTATTTTAGGGATTAAAGCATTTTTTTGTTACTTTGCCGGTGACTTAGAGTCGCAATGGCCCAGGCAGTCGATAGCATTAAAACCTGTGTACAAATGTGTTATGCCAATATTATAGAAATGACACAGGTGCAGAGGAAGGTTTTATTGTCACAGCACCTCTGTAGAGGTATATCCTGTTACTCGGCTTGATAAAGCCTCACACAGAGCAACACATTGCCGCCACACAGGCTGCTTTTCCACCTCTGTTACTCTTTCAGCTTCCAGACCTTACAGAGTCGCTAAAAAGTATATTGGCAAAATCATAAGAGCTCCATAAATAAAAGGAAAATACTGTAATAGTTTCCCGAAGTGGTGGTAAGTGAAGCAACCCGTAAATTTCTGTGAATTACATGACAAACTGAACGCTAATGATCGACACCAGTACCATAACTCTGCTGCTGTAACTACGATCACTGATGATGGTACACCAGTAGCATAACTCTGCTGCTGTAACTACGATCACTGATGATGGTACACCAGTACCATAACTCTGCTGCTGTAACTACGATCACTGATGATGGTATACCAGTAACATACTCTGCTGCTGTAACTACGATCACTGATGATGGTACACCAGTAGCATAACTCTGCTGCTGTAACTACGATCACTGATGTTGGTACACCAGTAGCATAACTCTGCTGCTGTAACTACGATCACTGATGTTGGTACACCAGTAGCATAACTCTGCTGCTGTAACTACGATCACTGATGATGGTATACCAGTAACATACTCTGCTGCTGTAACTACGATCACTGATGATGGTACACCAGTAGCATAACTCTGCCTGCTGTAACTACGATCACTGATGATGGTACACCAGTAGCATAACTCTGCTGCTGTAACTACGATCACTGATGTTGGTACACCAGTAGCATAACTCTGCTGCTGTAACTACGATCACTGATGATGGTACACCAGTAGCATAACTGCTGCTGTAACTACGATCACTGATGTTGGTACACCAGTAGCATAACTCTGCTGCTGTAACTACGATCACTGATGTTGGTACACCAGTAGCATAACTCTGCTGCTGTAACTACGATCACTGATGATGGTACACCAGTAGCATAACTGCTGCTGTAACTACGATCACTGATGATGGTACACCAGTAGCATAACTGCTGCTGTAACTACGATCACTGATGATGGTACACCAGTATCATAACTCTGCTGCTGTAACTACGATCACTGATGATGGTACACCAGCAGCATAACTCTGCTGCTGTAACTACGATCACTGATGATAGTACACCAGTATCATAACTCTGCTGCTGTAACTACGATCACTGATGATGGTACACCAGTAGCATAACTCTGCTGCTGTAACTACGATCACTGATGATTGTACACCAGTAGCATAACTGCTGCTGTAACTACGATCACTGATGATGGTACACCAGTAGCATAACTGCTGTTGTAACTACGATCACTGATGTTGGTACACCAGTAGCATAACTCTGCTGCTGTAACTACGATCACTGATGATAATACACCAGTATCATAACTCTGCTGCTGTAATTACGATCACTGATGATTGTACACCAGTAGCATAACTGCTGCTGTAACTACGATCACTGATGATGGTACACCAGCAGCATAACTCTGCTGCTGTAACTACGATCACTGATGATGGTACGCCAGCAGCATAACTCTGCTGCTGTAACTACGATCACTGATGATGGTACACCAGCAGCATAACTCTGCTGCTGTAACTACGATCACTGATGATGGTACACCAGTAGCATAACTGCTGCTGTAACTACGATCACTGATGATGGTACACCAGCAGTATAACTCTGCTGCTGTAACTACGATCACTGATGATGGTACACCAGCAGCATAACTCTGCTGCTGTAACTACGATCACTGATGATGGTACACCAGCAGCATAACTCTGCTGCTGTAACTACGATCACTGATGATGGTACACCAGTAGCATAACTCTGCTGCTGTAACTACGATCACTGATGATGGTACACCAGCAGCATAACTCTGCTGCTGTAACTACGATCACTGATGATGGTACACCAGCAGCATAACTCTGCTGCTGTAACTACGATCACTGATGATGGTACACCAGCAGCATAACTCTGCTGCTGTAACTACGATCACTGATGATGGTACACCAGCAGCATAACTCTGCTGCTGTAACTACGATCACTGATGACAGTACACCAGCAGCATAGCTCTTGTCCTGGTAGATAAATAAGACACATGTGCATCACTCGTGTATCCTTATTGTTCAGACCTACCACCAACCAGTGGCTTTATCAGTCCAATTCACAGAGTAATGCTGGACTCGGTGGAAGAAGACACGAGAAAGAAGTCTGAGGTGATCAGTCCCTCAGTCTGCTGGAGAGAGAGGAAAACGTGAGAAATAGTTTTTGGGTGATTAGTCGCTTGAAACTGGAATTTAATCCATCAGTTTTGATGAATCTAAAGCAGATGCCCGAGGTAGGAGACTTATATACTAGGAATCAGTCCCTCAACTTAGCAAGGTTGAGGGACTGATTCCCTGCAACTGTTTCATCGTCTTCCACTGTCTCTCCAGCAGAATCATCAAGGATGAGGGACTGATCATCTCAAGCTACTTCATCATGCCTTCCACCGTCTCTTGTATTGTTCTCCGCGTTAGACTGATAATGACAATGTGTGGCGAAACGTCTCCACAGTAGATACCCAAGTGTTTCACCTGTCTCTTATTCATCATCTTGTTTTCATTGTATAAGACAAACACACAAATAATAATAATAATAATAATAATAATAATAATAATAATAATAATAATAATAATAATAATAATAATAATAATAAATAATATCTTTATTTACTACAAGTACATGCACATGGTATACGGGTCTAGCTGACATCAGTGACATACTACTATATAGAAAGTCGCTTGTTATGCCGGGGATTTCAGGCAAATTAGGTCAGTTTTGTCCCAGGATGCGACCCACACCAGTCGACTAATACCCAGGTACCCATTTTACTGATGAGTGAACAGGGACAGCAGGTGTCTTATGGAAACACGTCCCTAATGTTTTCCAGCCGTACCGAAGAAGATTCGAACTCCGGACCTCAGTGTGTGAGCTGAGTGCGCTACCGATCGAGCTACGGGACACCATACGCACAGACATACATACTCACAGACACACACATATACAGGCATACAGACAGACACACACACACACACACACACAAACACACGAAATGAAACGAAACGAAAGTACAAAGGTTTGCGACAAGGTTAGTTCCAGAGCTAAGGGGAATGTCCTATGAAGAAAGATTAAGGGAAATCGGCCTGACGACACTGGAGGACAGGAGGGTCAGGGGAGACATGATAACGACATATAAAATACTGCGTGGAATAGACAAGGTGGACAAAGACAGGATGTTCCAGGGAGGGGACACAGAAACAAGAGGCCACAATTGGAAGTTGAAGACACAAATGAGTCAGAGAGATATTAGGAAGTATTTCTTCAGTCATAGAGTTGTAAGGCAGTGGAATAGCCTAGAAAATGACGTAGTGGAGGCAGGAACCATACACAGTTTTAAGACGAGGTTTGATAAAGCTCATGGAGCGGGGAGAGAGAGGGCCCAGTAGCAACCGGTGAAGAGGCGGGGCCAGGAGCTAAGACTCGACCCCTGCAACCACAAATAGGTGAGTACAAATAGGTGAGTACACACACACACACACACACAAACACACGCACACCACCACCAAAACCACCATCACCACTCACTGCGTCCTCACCACAACACAGTCTAAGGCACACTGTTAACTTAAGGCTTGGTTCTGAGCGAACGATCACCATTACTCTTACTACTCACTAAACTTTTAAATTATTTTCTTAAAAGTAAAGTTCACCCCACTAACATTATTTTACGTTGCGAATAAATCTTTCTGCACTTTGGCCATATTCAACAAGCGTATCACTCCGCCGTTGCTCTCTTTTGCGTATATCCGTTAACAGAGGAAGTGAACGAAACCTAGGAAACAGGACAACGGAACCGTTGGCTTCGGTAACAACGGCATTATGAGGGAAGTTCTTGCTCAACAGCTAAGTGAAGGATCTTGTACACACGCCCCCTTCCTCCCTGGCCACGCCTCCTCCTTCCTCTAGCCACGCCCCCCAGCAGTAAACACGTCCACTTCTCTCCCTACAAACTAACATTATCTCTCTCCTCCAGAACTCTCCATAACCTATAACCCATAAATCCTCAACACCACCACCACAATCCGCCACTACAACTCCTCCCAATCCACCACCACAACCCCAACAACCCAGTAGATATTCCCCTCCCACATCCTCTCTCCCTCCCCTCACTCCCACCAGTCCAAATAATTGGAGGCAGGAGCAAGCAGAGGTCGTACTGGAGACCATGAAAGTGACTCCCGGGGTTCATAACTACTGATGTCCAAGTCTCCAGCACAGCAGCAGAAGGGATAGCAAACACGAGGGATAGTAAGCAGGAAGTATACTAGGGATGAGACAGAGAGAGAGAGAGTCAGACAGACAGACAGACAGAGCAAACAGGAAGAATTGTAAGCAGGGAGAATAACAACCAAGAGGGATAGTAAGAAGTAACAGCAGTAGTAGTAGTAAACAATAGGAATAGCAAGAAAGAGGGATAACGCGCGCGAAGGATATCAAGCAAGGGAGATAAAAGCCATGGAAAGAGAAATAAGAGAGGTAAAGAAAGTTCTTTTATCTTCCTTTGAAATCTATTCTCATTCTGTAGTGTCAACATTCTGTAGTGTCATCATTCTGTAGTGTCATCATTCTGTAGTGTCATCATTCTGTAGTGTCCTTATTCTGTAGTGTCATCATTCTGTAGTGTCATCATTCTGTAGTGTCATCATTCTGTAGTGTCATCATTCAGTAAAGTCTTCCACAGACTGTGGGGTCCGAGTCTCTGTAGTTTGGAAAGTCAGAATTCTGAAATCATCTGAAAATAATCCGTCACAGTTAACCTCTGCAGCAAATATTTCTTGGTATTACTTCTAATTTTGGTATTTCCCATAATCTTAAGGCATTAGTGACTTCACCAACATTCAAAATCCAAATTTTAAAAATAAACACGAGTCTTTTAAAAGATCTTTAACATCATCAACATAGTCAGATATATTTAATATTAATAATATAACACAATACGCGGTTTTTATTACTTTATTGAAAAGACAAAATTTACTGACCAAGGCAAATTTATTGATAATTTATTAATAAAAGGAAATTTATTAAGTTCCTGGTGGGCGAAACGTCTTCTGAATAAAATGCCATAAACTGCATAGTGTGTGTATTGTCATACTTGTCTGTATATAAAACCATTAACATATAAAAGTTAATGTAACACTTTAATTGTCGTAAATCCTTTCTCGTTGCACAGAGAGTAAGATAACAGACAACTTGTACGTTGCACAGAGAGTAAGATAACAGACAACTTGTACGCTGCACAGAGAGTAAGATAACAGACAACTTGTACGCTGCACAGAGAGTAAGATAACAGACAACTTGTACGCTGCACAGAGAGTAAGATAACAGACAACTTGTACGTTTCAGAGAGTAAGATAACAGACAACTTGTACGTTGCACAGAGAGTAAGATAACAGACAACTTGTACGCTGCACAGAGAGTAAGATAACAGACAACTTGTACGCTGCACAGAGAGTAAGATAACAGACAACTTGTACGTTTCAGAGAGTAAGATAACAGACAACTTGTACGTTTCAGAGAGTAAGATAACAGACAACTTGTACGTTTCAGAGAGTAAGAGTATAAGCTTCTTGCACAGATTAAGATAAGAGGTTCCTTGTACATTGCAGAGAAAGCAAGATAAGAGAGGCAAGATTTACTGGGAATCCCGGGTGAGTGGAGCAAGTCTGACCACTAAGTCTGACCACCAAGTCTGACCACCAAGTCTGACCACCAAGTCTGACCACCAAGTCTGACCACCAAGTCTGACCACCAAGTCTGACCACCAAGTCTGACCACCAAGTCTGACCACCAAGTCTGACCACCAAGTCTGACCAGCCTCTCACCACGGTCACTTACCGCAAACAAAGAAGGAAATGAATTGAAAAAAAAAATAAGTCAGTGATACAGCTACTAGCTAAAATTTAGTGATTTGCTGACCTTTCAAGGGAGAGAGGATTGCCAAGAAGCTGCTGAAGGGTTCTTGATCCAGGTAATCTGAGTCGTCCTTCCGTTGATCAACCTGATTATATCTCATTTCCAGGGCTAGGAATCTCAGCTACTGAGCTGAGAAGAGATGAGCCTAGAGTTTTCTTTTTTTTATTTTCTGAGCTGAGCAAACGTACAAATTTGATTCATTTGTTTTTCTAGTAAGCTCTAAACTCGCGTGGGCCATTAAGCGCAACGGGGAGAGGAGGCTCGATCCTCCGTCTGTTAACAGTGATAGAAATCGGCTCTCGCAACCAGGTTCGCCAACAGGAACCAGCAAAAGTCTTCTCAGTGTTTACCTAACAAGATTTCAGAGTCTTGAATGTGTGGTCTATAATTGTTATGGTGATGCTCAAGACACCACCGGGTCTTTTATGGAGAAAAATTAATTTGTAGTATTAGTTGAGATACATCAACAAAATTATTTCACGGGTGAAGTTATTGCTTGTAAGTCTTGTGCTCTCTCTGTCTCTCTCTCTCTCTCTCTCTCTCTCTCTCTCTCTCTCTCTCTCTCTCTCTCTCTCTCTCTCTCTCTCTCTCTCTCTCTCTCTCTCCAAGTTATATGTCCGGTCATAAAACCACCAGCTTTGCCCAGATGCAATAACTGACCCAAGGAAATCTTTCATTGTCAGGCATGAAGCTAATACCTCCCATAATTTTGGTAATTAATTTACGAGACTGTCATGCCTTGGAGTGTCTTGTCAACGCATTCCATTATCAAAGTCATCTGCGGCGTAATGTTGTCACCACCAGACATGAATCACTTTATTCTCTATTTAAATAGGGTTTAAAGTCAGCTCTCAGTGTATATACGCCGAGAGAAATACGCCTCTCAGTGCGTATATCCTCAATTAGTTTACACACGAAGAGTAACAATTTTCGTGAGTTTACTTTCTAGGTGTTCCACCACTCTTCTCCTGATAATCTTCACCATGACTTTGCATATTATACATGTCAGTGACACTGGTCTGTAGTTTAGTGCTTCGTGTCTGTCTCCCTTTTTAAAAATTGGGACTACATTTGCTGTCTTCCATGCCTCAGGTAGTCGCCCTGTTTCGACAGATGTGTTGAAGATTGTTGTTAGTGGCACACATAGCGCCTCTGTTCTCTCTTTCGGGACCCATGGAGAGATGTTATCCGACTCCATCACCTTTGTGACATCTAGCTCGCTTAGCAGCCTCTTCACTTCTTCCTCGGTTGTATGTATTGTGTCTAACACTTGATGGTGTACCCCACCTCTCCGTCTATCCGGAGGCCCTTCTGTCTCCTCTGTGAACACCTCTTTGAATCTCGTGTTGAGCTCCTCACATACTTCTCGGTCGTTTCTTGTGATCTCTCCTCCTTCCTTCCTCAGCCTGATTACCTGGTCCTTGACTGTTGCTTTCCTCCTGATGTGGCTGTACAACAGCTTCAGTCAGATTTGGCTTTTGCTGATATGTCATTTTCGTATTGTCGTTAGGCCTCCCTTCTTACCTCTGCATATTAATTTCTGGCTCTACGACTGCTCTCCTTATTCTCCTGAGTCCTTTACTTTCTATACTTCTTCCATTCTCTAGCACACTTGGTTTTGGCTTTTCTACACCTCTGGTTGAACCAAAGGCTCATCCTGGTCTTCTCGTTATTTCTGTTGCCCTTGGGTAAAAACCTCTCTTCAGCTTCCTTGCATATTGTTGTCACATATTCCATCATCTCACATACTGACTTTTCTGCCAGTTCTCTGTCCCGCTGAAAGCCGTGTGTGTGTGTGCGCGCGCGCGTGTGTGTGCGTGTGTGTGTGTGTGTGTGTGTGTGTGTGTGTGTGTGTGTGTGTGTGTGTGTGTGTGTGTGTGTGTGTGTGTGTGTGTGTGTGTGTGTGTGTACTCACCTAATTCCTCACTTAATTGAGGTTGCAGGGGTCAAGACTCATCTCCTGGCCCCGCCTCTTCACTGATCGCTACTGGGTGTGTGTGTGTGTAAGTAAGTTTATTCAGGTAAGGTACACATAAATACAGTTATATAAATCATCATACATAGCAGCATATGTGTAGATTACTTAGGATAAGAAAGTCAGACGGAGTGACATATTTCCACTATGACTCTTACATTTCTCAGCTGTCAGAAAGCCACAAAGGTCAATAAAACAAACGATAAATTTGATATTTTTATTTTCAAATAAACTAGTATCGTATAAGGAACATAATATCCTCGATCAAGAGAGAAAAATGACAAGATAGGGAAAAGTTAGTGACCAATCTATCTCACGGGTGTGTTGTGTTTGTGTTGCTCACCTGCGCCCGCGCCTTCGTCAGCCTGGCCTCTAGTGAGGGCTCCTGGGACAGCCAGGGGAAGGGCCCCGCGGAGGGCTGGGGGGCCGCCGAGTCCCTCCCGGACCTTCCCAGAGCCCTGAAGGAGGAGAGGGGGGCTCTAAGGGAGAGCTGCAGCAGCAGTAGGCGCGGAAGGCGACGGTGAAGGAGTTTGGAGGTGGTGAATATTACGTTAGATTTTGTACGGAGGCGGCGGGGAGGGGAGGCTAGACCGCCGCACAGAGGTGATCACCAGGGCACCATGATGAACCAGGGCACCAAGATGAACCAGAGCACCAAGGTGAACCAGGGCACCACGATGAACCAGGGCACCAAGATGAATCAGGGCACCAAAGTGAACCTGGTCCTCATGATTACCCAGATCCCCATGATGGACCAGGTGTTCAAGATGAACGTAGGACCACCAAGGTAAACACAAGTCCCAACTAAGGGACCAGACTTAAAGCTTTGTCCAAAGCCGTGTGCTATGGTGGTCTGGACAACGCAAAAAACGCAGCCCAGCTCACCAAGGGCTAAACTAACCGCCAACCAATAATAATAATAATAATAATAATAATAATAATAATAATAATAATAATAATAATAATAATAATAATAATAATAATAATAATAACTTAAAATCAACTGATAGCAGACTTGATACAACAGAGAGAGAACTTTTCAAAATGTCGACATAAAGATGCTAAACGACACAGAGTGTGAGAATGTGACAAATCGCGTGGATGAAGGAATGAGGAGAACCAAGTGTTCCTGAAAAGAAAGAAAGTACTCATAAGTCTCTCTCTCTCTCTCTCTCTCTCTCTCTCTCTCTCTCTCTCTCTCTCTCTCTCTCTCTCTCTCTCTGTACATTTCTCTTTTTTCTTAGTCTTTCTTTCCATTTTGAAGTTTTTTATTTCTGGCAATTTGGCGCCCAACATAGAGGAAAAAACATTAAGTAATATTTTTCAAAATTTTATTACACCACAATACAACATAAATTTTTTTTCCTTGAAATAGACGTGAATTAAAAAAATGTTGAGACGGACTTACTCATCACTCTTCTTCCTCTTCCTCCTCCTCCTCCTCCTCCTCTTCCTCTTCCTCTTCTTCCTCTTCAACTTCAGGCTCTGGGGGTGGAGGGGGCTCCAGCTCCTCTTCTTCCTCGGCTGGGGTCTCGGGTTCGCCAGCCTTCTTGCCTGGTCGCTCACCGAACCATTTTGGCAGCTTAGCTACCAGAGAGAATCATAAACATTAGCTAAAGGTCCGGAGAGAATCCTCGACTCCCCGGAGGAACGTAAGATACCCCCCGGAGGTACTGCGACTCCTTAGAAGGCTTAGAGGCACTTTAGGATCCCCGGAAGTGCTTCGAGTAATGCATAGGTACACTGAGTATAGGTGAGTGGTAGATTATACCAACAAGTACGTAAAGCACGTTATGGGATTTACGGCATTTGACTGCGAAAGTGTTTTGTTCATCAGAGACTTTATCATTTCTCAGATTGATAAAGTGTCTTGTGGACAAATAAGGTTTCTCAATACAGTGCCATACACCACATATTATGTCTTATTCTGTACTTGAGTTTTTTGGGTTCTTTGGGTTTTCCGTGAAATACTTCGGCTCCCAACATGGTACGTTGAGTTCCTCCAAAGGCACTTCTGAGACCTTGGAGTTGTTTTGAATGCCCTGGAGGTACCAAGTATCTTCTGGAGGTACTTTAAGCCATTCTAGAAGTACTTCGAGTGCCCTCTGTGGTAATCTGAGTTCCCGGAGGTACATTGAATATCCTACAGATATTTTGAGGGAGCCTAGAGGTACTTTAACTCATGTCGGGGGAACTTCGAACCTCCTCCCCAAGACACTTCATCTCCCCTAGAGATACTTCGAGCCCTCAAAAGTTACTTCGAGTCACTCTAGAATAACTCTACAGTGTATCCTGGAAATACTTTTGAGTTTCCCTAGTGGTGCTTCGAACGAGTTAGAAGTATTTACTTTAAAGTCCCCAGGAGGTATTTCAAATCCTCGAGTCACCCCAGAAGAACTGGAGGTACTTTAGGTCGTTCAAGATGTACGTTAAGTCGTCCAAGAGGTAATTTAGGTTGTCCAAGAAGTACTTTAGGTCGTCCAAGAGGTACTTTATGTTGCCCAAAAAGTACTTCGAGTACCCATAAGTACTTCGACACCCTGGGCTTTAACAATAAGCTGCTACTACTGCTGCTGCTGATGTTGTTGTTGCTCAACCATTCTTGCTTTGCGATAGCACTAACTTCACAGGACTGGAGAACAAGAAAGTTCTTAAGCAAATTTACTCATGAATGAGACATTTGTGCCACATCTGGGCATCTTTGTTCTGTAAACGTTTCGCCAGTCAGTCTCTTCTTCAATCCAATGCAGAGAAAGGTAGAAGATGAGAAGGAATTTGAGGAAATCAGTCTCTCAGGATGTAGTCCATCAAGACTGGTGGACTGAACACATCGATTCCAGACTGAGGGACTAATTACCCCAAACTCCTTCTCATCTTCCACCTTTCTCTGCACTGGAATGAAGAAGCCACTGGCTGGCGAAACGTTTCCAGATTAAAATACCCAGATAGTGCACACATGTCTCATTCGTTAACTTGTCGATTTTCTAAAAGATTTATTTAAATATAATAGTATTAAACACTGCTTAAGAACGCAAAAGCTCTTAGAGCTGATGCAACTTACGCGAGGTTTGCTTTTGTTATATTTTATTAAAAAACTCTAAATCCGTATGGGTAACAGAGGGGTTTCTCGTACTGAAAAAAAACAGTTGAAGCACCACAGGGGGTTCACTAGTTGAAGTACCCCAGGGGGTTCACTAGTTGAAGTACCCCGTTCACTAGTTGAAGCACCCCAGGGGGTTCACTAAAGAGCCTCATAAATGGAGAGTAACTGTGTCTCGCAGAAAATAATCCTAACACGAGTTTTAAGTAACATTTATAACTAAAAAAATAAATAATTGAAATTATATATATATATATATATATATATATATATATATATATTATATATATATATATATATATATATATATATATATATATATATATATGTATATATATATATGCAATAAGATCACAGTAAACAGGTGATTTTAAAATATGCAAAACAACCACTGTGAAAGAGTAGTGAAATTCCAAGCGCTTTCGTGACTACTCACATTGTCAAGGAACTATGAAATTAATACATCAAAGGCAGGCAATTAAAGGGCTTAGACCACACCTCACAGTCAACTCCCACAACAAAGAAACACCTGACGCGCGACAATACCGGACTCATAAGAAAAGAGGAACACTGCAGTAGGTCCGCTGGTCCAACTAGACAGGTCCTCACCACATCCCACTAACTATTCTACCCAAGAAATAAGGTTTATTATTTGTCCAATGTATTATTAAATTCTTCCCAAATTTTATTAATTATAAATGAATCTAATTTATATAAACCAAAGGAAATATTCATATTATTTTCAAAACTGCTTTTTACGAAACAAGATTCAATTATATTTCTGTCGACCATGGACTTGCTTGATACAACTTTCTCAACTTTTTGAAAATCAATTGGATGGTAAAAATCTCTTACATGAATAAATAGAGCATTGGAATCTTGTCCAGTTCTAATGCTATATTTATGTTGTTTTAATCTTAGTTCGAGATTTTTACCAGTTTGACCGTAATAAACTTTATCGCAAATTTTACAAGGAATCTTACAGACACATCCATCAGCATTTTGGGGGGAATTCTTTATCAAAAGTTTTTTTACTGTATCAAGATTTTTAAATACAACTTTAATATTAAAAGTCTTAAGAAGAGAAGGCATATCAACCAAGTTTTCATGGTAAGGGAGAACCAACATATTTTTAGTTGAATAAGGTTGGTTGTCCCTTTTTGGGTTGTAAAAAGTATTTCTAGCAACTTTAAATGATTTATCAATTACATTTCTCGGGTATTTCAGGTCATTAGCTATTTCATAAATTTTGGATATTTCCTCATCTATGAACTCAGGACTACAAATTCGTAAAGCTCTCAAAAACATTGACGAGAAAACAGACAGTTTAACTTTATCTTGATGCGAGGAATAATAGTGGACATAGGAACAGTTATTTGTAGGTTTTCTGTAAATTTTAAGTTTGAATTCATTATTACTCTAAATAATTAAAATATCTAGAAAAGGCAATGAGTTATTTTCCTCAAACTCAAAGTTTGAGGAAAATAACAGTAAAAAATAACAGTAAAAAAAACTTTTGATAAAGAATTCCCCCCAAAATACTGATGGATGTGTCTATAAGATTCCTTGTAAAATTTGCGATAAAGTTTATTACGGTCAAACTGGTAAAAGTCTCGAACTAAGATTAAAACAACATAAATATAGCATTAGAACTGGACAAGATTCCAATGCTCTATTTATTCATGTAAGAGATTTTAACCATCCAATTGATTTTCAAAAAGTTGAGAAAGTAGTATCAAGCAAGTCCATGGTCGACAGAAATATAATTGAATCTTGTTTCGTAAAAAGCAGTTTTGAAAATAATATGAATATTTCCTTTGGTTTATATAAATTAGATTCATTTATAATTAATAAAATTTGGGAAGAATTTAATAATACATTGGACAAATAATAAACCTTATTTCTTGGGTAGAATAGTTAGTGGGATGTCGTGAGGACCTGTCTAGTTGGACCAGCGGACCTACTGCAGTGTTCCTCTTTTTTTCTTATGAGCCGGATTGTCGCGCGTCAGGTGTTTCTTTTTGTGGGAAAGTTGACTGTGAGGTTGGTTTTAAAGCCCTTTAATTGCCTTCCTTTGATGTATTAATTTCATAGTTCCTTGACAATGTGAGTAGTCACGAAAGCGCTTGGAATTTCACTACTCTTTCACAGGGGTTTTTTTATTTTGCATATGTATAATATATATATATATATATTATATATATATATATATATAATAATATATATATATATAAAATATATATTAATAAAATATATACTTATTTATTCAAGCATAAAATAAAAATCATTAAAGACGATAATACTTAAAATACACTATTTAATTGTTATAAATACTACAAAATTAAGCAGAATTTTTCAACTTATTTCATTGGTGTTTAGGTTTCGATGATGATAAAGAAATGTTACCGAAACACTACGCGAGAAGATGGTTATACAGACCTTGTACAAGTATACACTCGCATGCTTACCTAGCTAATATTACTGACTCGTTAAGGATATTCTTGGTAAGACACATGTGCAACAGTTAGGGTATCTTAATTCCGAAACCTTTCGCCTACACAGTAGGCTTTTTCAATCTAGTATTATATATTGACTGACTTTTAAAATTTAGCAAAACTAAGACTTAGTGTTATATACTAGTTTTGCTAGGACTCTTGAAGCTTCAGGGAGGCTATATATAATATAGTGTACCTATATATTTATAGGTTAGGTTAGTTAACACTCGTCAGGAAACAGGACAAGTGTTACCTGACGCGGTACTTAGTCATATGATGACCCACATCTGGAGCTTTTGGTCATCTGACCGAGGCCTTCCGCTGGCTTACCGGTCCACCCCTTTTGAATATTATGGTTATAATTATATATAATGTGGTAAACTGATAATATAGTATACCTATTTATAATGTAAGACATATATAATGAACACTTATATGATAAACAAAGAGTTGAAAGACGGGACGTCAAAATCCTATTTCAGCGGGTATATCTACCAGTAGATTACTACGAGGAATTAAATACAGAGTATGAATAACCATCCTTCGTGATGTGCAGGTGTTAGGTAAACACAAGTCTAACATAGCTGAATAATATACTACAGTGGACCCCCGGTTAACGATATTTTTTTCACTCCAGAAGTATGTTTAGGTGCCAGTACTGACCGAATTTGTTCCCATAAGGAATATTGTGAAGTAGATTAGTCCATTTCAGACCCCCAAACATACACGTACAAACGCACTTACATAAATACACTTACATAATTGGTCGCATTCGGAGGTAATCGTTATGCGGGGGTCCCCCCCTCAAGGAAGGTTCCTTGATGTTGGTGAGGGGCTCTTGATTTAGGGAATTGGATCTGTGCTCCAGTTCCCCGAATTAAGCCTGAATGCCTTCCACATCCCCCCCCCCAGGCGCTGTATAATCCTCCGGGTTTAGCGCTTCCCCCTTGATAATAATAATAATAATATGCGGGGTCCACTGTACCTATATTATTGAGGCTACACTACAAATGCACATTTTTTTTTTTTTGCAAATGAAAGGAAAAAAAAATCTGTGGTGCATAACACATTATCTAAGTTTGTTTTTCTTTTTTCTTTCAGAGATTCGAACTGATGGCAAGTCAGTAAAAATTGACCAACGTAAAGAAAATGTATTAATGATTACTCTCATACCGATCGAAGTATCCCACTTTGAAACAGTCTAGGCTGACTGGTAGGTTATTTGCTGCTTATTAGGCTGGTAGTCAGTTCGAATCTTCGACAAACCTATATATATATATATATATATATATATATATATATATATAAAAATATATAATATATAATTATATATAATATATATATATATATATATATATATATATAATATATATACAGTGGAACCTCAAAACTCGAACTGCTCCCAACACAACCAATTATGTAAGTGTATTTTTGTAAGTGCTTTTATAAGTGTATTTATAAGGGGCTGAAATGGACTAATCTAATTTACATTATTCCTGAAGGGAATAAATTCCCTTCGGGAAAGGGACTCGAACAGACTTCTGGACCGACGAAAGCTCGATATTTGAGGGTTCCACTGCATATATAATATATATATATATATATATATAATAATATATATAATAAAATATATATATATATATTAAAGAAAGCATGACAAAAACACTACACTACTACTACTACTACTACTACTACTACTACTACTAGTAAATAAAACTTGACGTAGTTCTGTTAAGTTTTAGAGAGATACTTATCATTAGAATGCTGGTTCAAGTTTAGGTTATTACAAAAATATAAAATATATATAATTTATGGGACCCATAGCCTCGGAGAAGTGGATAAAAAGGCTTCAAGGAAGATTCCCAAATTAGCAAACATGGAACAAGCAGCCAAGGGGGGAAAAAATGAGTTAATTAAGCATAATCAGGCACAAACACACACACAAACACACCAACAAACACGCAGATCAAAATAAACATTTACAAACCTTATTTAACATTTTATTTCAGAATCCAAACCTCCTGAGGTTGATTACAACTTAGTATTGTACACGGGGTTACGAAACATGCTCAGAGCGCAGAGAGGAGAGCCTTTTCTAGTGAATTACAAAGCAAATTATAAGTTCCTTGGCATGAGTTGTGTGGTAGGCCTAGCTGGTCACGTGACTCGCTCTATTAGGCCTAGCTGAACATACTGTATGGAATGCTCTGATGGACACAAATGGACACAAGTTATGCTCTGCTAGGCCTTACTGGACATGCCCATAATAGGCCTTTGGTCACATGACGCACCTCACAACATGAATAATAAACCAAAATAACTCTCAGAAACGAAAAGAAATTAAAAAAAAAATAAAACGATATATGCGCAGTGATATCAGTGGATGAGGCGCAGGAACGAAAATAAATTAACAAAACAGTTATGTGAGAAAATCGAAGCGCCATAATGCACACTAGTTACGTCTGTTAGCTAGTTCGTTGTACATATAATGCGTCTTGCTGTGTTGCTTCAGGCAGCTTAGACGAGATGATTATGATACATGGTAAGCAATTATTTGATATACTTATTAAATAGCAGTAGAGAACTGTAGCATAAAATTATAAGTGATATTATAAAAACTGTGTAAGTTGCATTATTACTGAGAGTGAGAGAGTGGTGGGAGAACCACCGTGTTTCTTACCCTTCGCTCGGGCATCGAACTGAGTTCTAAGCTCGGCCCATTTCCTCTCTCGCTCTTCCTTTGTCATTTCAATAATTCCCTGAGGATGTAGTAGACAAAATGTGGGACATTAAGTTCACAATTCAGACCACACACTGTAAGAAAGATATATAAGGCTGTGGGTTGGGGGAAAGGGGTAAATATGGAGGTAAGGGGGTTAGGACCGAGAGGTCAATCACCCCTCCCCCCTTGTTGGAAAATAAGAGGGTTGGGGGAGAGGGAGAGGGGAGGAAACAGAAAAAAATTAATTTCTTTAAAACATTTTTTTGGGGGGGGGCACACAAGGTGAGGTGACTGGTATGGTTGAGGGGCCTGCCAGGATTAAAGTACATAACGAAACCAAGGATTGGCTCCAAAATATTTCAGAATTCGTCTCCTGGGCGACAGGAAGACGCTACGTAACGAAAAAGTACGTTACTGCAAAACTCAAAACATATTTTATATTAAAAATACGATCAAAATAATTTTGTCATTCTGAGTCTTTATAGGTTTCATTGCAACTCCCCCACAAAATTATAAAAACTCGAGAGTGAAGAAAATATGATACTAGAAAAATGTTCTGACTAAAAATTTAAAAAAAAGTGAGAGGAGGGCAACTGGTGGTGTGGTTCTGACGACGAACAAAGGTTGATATGGAGAGTGAGTCTCTGAGAGGCAGAGGGTGAGTCTGCCTGACGCTGTCAACTGCGATCTTTTGTCTTAGCTGAGGTCAACAAAGCAATACTGCCTTTGCGTCCTCCAGCACCGCTCGTAAAACACAGATGCCAAGGTTGCTTAATACAAGAAAGAACAGGAGCAACTTGCTCTTTCTCTCTCTCTCTTTCCAGGAAGCTATCACTGAGTAACGACACACTCTTTTGCCTCCCTGACACTGGCTGGATGACATGCCTCTCGACGCAACTCGTGTTTCTAAACTACTAAGAAAACCGCTTCAAGAGATGCAGGAGCGTCCAGAGGTCAAGCCAAGACCCACGAAGGAGGGCAAAGGTGTGTTAGGTCTCTAGTGTTTGGGAGACGCTGTCTTAACTATGAAAAAACTACCAGCGAGAGATGCCACTCCTACGTCGAAAACACTGCCCTGCCAGTTGCAACTACTTACACTTAGTTCTGTTGATAAATTCTTCGTACTTTTCCTTCCAATACCTCTCCATCTCCTCGTTGTGTACAACATCCCAGCCCTGGAGGTACAAGTGTGGTGCAAGACACATTAAGGAGGAAGGAGTGGAGAAGAAGGCTGTTTATTGCTGTTTTATAGATTGGTAGAGTGAGGGGGGGACCTGGAGCACCTGAGGGCACCTGAGGGCACATATGGGGAGGGGACTCCATGGGTACTCCACCCGCAAGTGATCTTTAGGGGAACCATTCAGAGGAGTGCACAAAGCCAGCAAGGCGTACTTACTCTTATGCCTGCCCATAAATTCCTCGTACTTGCTCTCCCAAAGTTTCTGAAGAGCCTCTTTGTGTACAACATCCCATCCCTGACGGTAGAGGGATGAGCAAGTGAACAAGGGGACCACAGAAGCAGACACGAGTGCTACTTACATATTCTCCATCTGACTGCTGTCACTTAGCCACAATAATAAGGATACTGCTAGGGATGGAACCAGCATCAAAGCGGGCACCGGGCATTAAAAAAAAAAGGGAGGGGAGGAATCCATTTTGGGAAGGGAAGGAGAGGACCATCAAACGTTACCAACACCCTTTACTCACACTTTGTCCTTGACATAAAGTCGTCATATTTTTCTTTCCAGATCTTCTCCAGTTCTTCCTTGATAACAATATCCCATCCCTGTGTGCAAGGCAAAATATCCATGGCAAGCTGCCTCACAAAGATAGGAACCAATACACTCTAAGAGGCCTGACTCTAAGTGTATCCCTCGGAGGGCAACTTATTAATCTACCTAAGGCACTCTTGCTTAACTTTTATGCTTAATACAAAATGAAAATTACGTAGATATTAGTAACATTATATTGAGCTCTGAGAGTTTGTTAAGGGAAAGAGAGACAAATGTTCCAGCTTAATGAAGACTGTGACTAATTGGAAAACTGATAATACTGACAAAATCTACGTTAGAGAATCCACTGAGAAGGAATTACACATAAGAAATAAGATAAATTCAGAAGTTATAAGAAGAGAGAATGGAGACTCGCCTGAAAGTGAGAGGTTTAAGACCATATTCTTCTATATTTATAGTTACCCCTTACTGCGTAGAATTTTCAGCTAAGACTAATGTAATTGTTTTTAAAGCTTTCACTAACTCATATATATATATATATATATATATATATATATATATAATATATATATATATATATATATATATATATATCACTAACTAGATAATGGTGTAGCTACAACTAGCCAGGTTAAAACGCCGTCTTTCCTATACATTCAGATCAGAGATGAGGTTAATAAATAAAGGGAAAAAGGGAAGTGGTTAAAAAAATTAATTAGTAGATAATAATTATAATAACAATGAGGAAAAAATCATCATAAAATAGAGAAAAATAGATACACATTTATTAAAAAAAAGAGGTAAGAGAAACATCATTATATCAAAAATATCAGAAAATGGTTACAAAAATCTTATATAAAAAAATCAAGGCAGATCAACCTAAACTCTGGATATGAATTAAAAAAAAAAAAAAAATTCTTTGGAAAAAAATTAATGAAAATAATGGAATTTGTGATACGAGATTCATCACTGGAAAAGGGGGAAACCTACCACTATGTTAATGGTATCATAATGGGATGTCTAAAGATGCTACTGTGTGCGTGGCAACATAATAACATGTCTAAAGATGCTACTGTGTGCGTGGCAACATAATAACATGTCTAAAGATGCTACTGTGTGCGTGGCAACATAATAACATGTCTAATGATGCTACTGTGTGCGTGGCAACATAATAACATGTCTAAAGATGCTACTGTGTGCGTGGCAACATAATAACATGTCTAATGATGCTACTGTGTGCGTGGCAACATAATAACTGTCTAAATGATGCTACTGTGTGCGTGGCAACATAATAACATGTCTAAAGATGCTACTGTGTGCGTGGCAACATAATAACATGTCTAATGATGCTACTGTGTGCGTGGCAACATAATAACATGTCTAAAGAATGCTACTGTGTGCGTGGCAACATAATAAACATGTCTAAAGATGCTACTGTGTGCGTGGCAACATAATAACATGTCTAATGATGCTACTGTGTGCGTGGCAACATAATAACATGTCTAAAGATGCTACTGTGTGCGTGGCAACATAATAACATGTCTAAAGATGCTACTGTGTGCGTGGTTTTCTAGCGGAACGTCTAAAACTTTCCTGGAATTAACTGATGCGCTTACATCAAGCTCTATACAGGGGGTTTAAAAATGATGGACCCATAATATATGAAATATATATATGAAATTGATTTATCATTTTCAAACATATTGCATCTGTTCAACTTTGGCACAATGTTGGTACAAGAATAATACTTACGCCTTCAAACAGTTGCTTTTTGTCATCGTAGGTTCTCCTGTCTGTGCGCCTCTCGAATTTGGAGGCGGTCTGGATCTTGGGCTGGAAATAAATATTTTAGGATCTCAGTTACTTCATAGATATGTTGAGCTTCGTCGGTATTAAAGTTAAGTCTAATCTTTATTGAATAACAAATGAATAATAGTCATGAACAATCTGGAATAACAAATTCCTAAGACAAGTCACTTACAAAACTCACATTACGAAAACATTATTATTATTATTATTATTATTATTAAAGATTAGCCGGTATTCTCCCGGCCCGGGCCTTTTCCAAGTGGTGGCCCGGCCTTGGCTCCCTCTTTAGGGAATGTCTGAGACCTAAGTCTCCCATGGGAGGAGGCACAAGTACCTCCTCATCTTTGGGACCAACTGTCCCCAGGCCTAGCCACAAGCTAGGCCTCTCTGGTCTGCCATCCCCGCCCCAAGGGAACAAATGGGAATGACAGTCTTATGAGCTAAAGGCTCGGGCTCAGGCACCTACCCTACCCTAGAAGGGTTAGGCATGGTATCGATGTACGAAAACAGATAAGGAACCGGGAATATTTGGCTCAGTAATCTGGGATCTCTCTCAGCGCCGTCATCTGTGCTGAGATAAATCTCCTTTTCACGGGCCGAAATATTTTCAGTTTTGATTCTTGTCTGTTTTCAGAATGCGGGCAGACTATATCTTTCTAATTTCCAAGTTCCTCCAACAAATTCCGATCAACCTGAGTCGTGATGCTAGCATCAAAAGCCTCAGTAATCAAGCCATCAGCCTGGGGGTCAATGACCCCTGGAATCTACTACAGATATATCCCAAGTTTCATTATATTTCTATACTTTTTTCTTATATATAAATGGACACAGATGCAACTAATATGACATTTTACTGCATCTATGGCCATTTTGACGGTAATTCTACCATTACAACGAATTTTCTCATGTTGAGCTAATCAACTTACCGGATGTTTGCCAGTGAGCGCCCTGTGACGGATATAAAAAAATCACATTAATAAAATATATCGACCTTAGTACTCTTATATATCATCATATTTATCATAAGCACAAGTATAAAAACATGTATATACGTATATAAGCAAATGTATATATCCACAAACATGCTTACTATATGGAAAACGGGTTGAATGAAGGAAATAATATAAGTGGAATTTCGAGGGAATTAAATGCATTATATATTATTTTCTTGGATTTTTAGAGTGTTAAAGCCAACATGCAGCAGAAAATGTCCTAATCATCGAAAGAAATGAGCGAAATCGTCGAAATTTAATGTTATAATTCAATTTTGTAATCGCAATGAGCTAAGTGGTTCATCGGGGTACGAACATTGTCTCGTTCAGGTTCATTTGGAAAAAGTAGTGAGCCCAGGGTATATACACGGAGAGGTGTGTATCTTTTAGGGCAGGATATAAACACCGCAAGGTGTATACTTCTCAGTGTATATATACTGAGAGTTTAATACTGACTTTAGGGATTAAAATATTCTTGACTTGTGTTCATAAGGTGACATGCAACCTTCATGACTCTGAATCATGATCGTTTGATTTGTTCATGCTTCATGAACAAATCAACTAATTTCTCAGGGTATTTACACTAAGAATTGTGTATCCCTTAAGGTAGCATACGAGGCTTGTGTATGCGGTATACTCACTAAAAGTGATTTTTAATAGTTAAGTTAGGTAAGGTTGACCAAGAAACGTGACAATTGTTTCCTGACGCGGGTCTTAGTTATAGGTTTGGTAAGATTCGTCAGGAATCAAGACAATTGCTTCCTGACGCGGGTCTTAGTTATAGGTTTGGTAAGATTAGTCAGGAATCAAGACAATTGTTTCCTGACGCGGGTCTTAGTTATAGGTTTGGTAAGATTAGTCAGCAATCAAGACAATTGCTTCCTGACGCGGGTCTTAGTTATAGGTTTGGTAAGATTCGTCAGGAATCAAGACAATTGCTTCCTGACGCGGGTCTTAGTTATAGGATGACTCTTCACTGGAGCTTCTCGTTATCTGACCGAAGCCTCTACTGGCCTACCTGCGAATTATTCACACTGGCTTCATTGTGAATTAATTTTAACCACTGTTTCAGTTATTAAAATATATTGAACTGATGATCCATGATTGCGCAAGCAGCCTTAATGACCACTCGCCAAGTTGGGTGACTCAGTTTCTACGAACCAGCCAAGTCAGAGATTCTTTCTGACTCGACCCAACCAAATCAGTCGAGTTTATGCTCTGCCTCTGCTCTGTATCCATAAAAATTTGCCTGAGTTTTTCGGTAAGTAGGCCTAAACGTCAGGTTACTAGGAAACCCCATATATTTGAATAAGACAGGATTCTTTTTACATTAGAATTTTTGATAATTCGCGCCGACATCGTTTTAATTTTTAGATATAGACGAAGTTGATAAATGTAATCAGTGAACTTGGATTACATTGTGACATTGTGGTAAGTTATATTTTGTAACTTGAGTTCTTGTTGGGATGTTGTGGACAGACTGACGTCTCTTCCATAGTGGGAGTGGGGCCTTCCATAGTGGGAGTGGGGCCTTCCATAGTGGGAGTGGGTCTACCTGTAATGCTGGTGAAGAGCTCCTGATCCGAGGAAACAGTCACCCTTTTTTCACAGCTGAATGACTACTTTGGATTTAATTTAGTGCTGCCCCATGATTATTACTATTACTGCTGTTGCTACTATTACTACTACTGTACTACTACTATATTGTCACTACTATTATTACTATTATACTATTACTACTGTTACTATTACTACTACTGTTACTACTACTGTTATTACTATTACTATTATTATTACTATTATTACTATTACTATTATTATTACTATTATTATTACTATTACTATTATTATTACTATTACTATTATTATTACTATTACTATTATTATTACTATTACTATTATTACTACTATTACTATTATTACTACTATTACTATTATTACTATTATTACTATTATTACTATTATTACTACTATTACTATTATTACTACTATTACTATTATTACTACTATTACTATTATTACTACTATTACTACTATTATTATTACTATAACTATTATTACTACTACTGTTAATATTACTATCACTACTACTGTTAATATTACTATCACTACTACTGTTAATATTGCTACTACTGTTACTACTACTATTACTACTACTGATACTATTACTACTATTACTATTACTACTACTAACTACTATTATTACTACTGTTATTACTACTACTTTCAACTCGTAAATACAAATTATAGAGATAAATTATTTGTAAAGTTTTGAAATTTCAAATCTTAAATTCCACTTTTTTTCCCTCTGAAAATAAGAGATTATTTACTGTGACTGAACGAATGAATATGAAAAATTATCTGAAGGGTAAAAAAAAAATTACTGAGTGTTAAACCAGCACCGAATCATTGTTAAACCAGCACTCGTAAGGCGTTAAACCAGCACTGAAACATTAAACCAACACTGAAACAGTGTTAAACCATCACTGAAAACTCATTAAACCCAGCTCTGAAAAGGCGTTAAACCAGCACCGGAACAGTGCTAAACCAGCACTGAGGTAGTAAAACCAGCATTTGAGAACAACATCAATCATAAAACAGTGAGTCACAACACAAGGATTAATATGTTTAAGGTCAGGAGTGTTAGGATCAATTAGAAAAAAATTGTACATTAGGTATAAAAAAAATACCTGGCAAGCACCATGGATCAAAAAAAATAAATGTACACATATGATTCTTGTATACAAGGGTCGAGCGGATAGTGTATCATCGTACAAGAGTGAAAGTCATATAACAAGGGTCTAGATAGTGAAATCGTGCGTACAAAAGAAAGTCATATATACAAGGGTACTCGGATAGGTGGATATCGTGTACAAATGAAAGTCATATATAACAAGGTCTAGGATAGTGAATCGTTGTACAAAATGAAAAGTCATAATATACAAGGCGGTCACCTAGGAAGTGAATCGTGTACAAATGAAAGTTCCATATATACTAAGGAGTCTAGGATAGTGAATCGTGTACAAATGAACGTTCATATATACAAGGTCTAGATAGTGAATCTGTACAACATTAAAAGACTCATATAATCACAAGGGTCTAGGATATGAATCGCGTGTACAAATGAGAGTCATATATACAAGGGTCTAGGATAGTGAATCGTGTACAAATGAAAGTCATATATACAAGGGTCTAGGATAGTGAATCGTGTACAAATGAAAGTACCTATAAACAAGGGGATCTTAAGGATAGTGAATCGTGTACAAATGAAAGTCATATATACAAGGGTCTAGGATAGTGAATCGTGTACAAATGAAAGTCATATATACAAGGGTCTAGATAGTGAAATACGTGTACATAATGAAAAGTCATAGATACAAGGGTCAAGGATAGATGATATCGTGTCAAAATGAAAGTCATATATACAACGGGTCTATAAGGATAGTGAAATCGAGTACAAATGCGAAATTCATATATACAAGGTCGCATAGAACGTGAATCATGTACAAAGAAAGTCAAATATGCAAGGTGTCTAGGATAGTGAATCATGCTATAAAAAGTTGAGAGGAGGCAAATGATAATAGTCATATATACAAGGGTCTAGGATAGTGAATCATGTACAAATGAAAGTCATATATACAAGGGTCTAGGATAGTGAATCATGTACAAATGAAAGTCATATATACAAGGGTCTAGGATAGTGAATCCGTGTAAATATGAAAGTACAATATACAAAGGTCAAGGCTAGTGAATCATGTACCAAATGAAAGTCATATAACAAGTCAAGGGATAGTGAAAACGTGTACAAATGAAAGTCATATATAGCAAGGGTCTAGATAGTGAACATCGTGTACAAATGAAAGTCATATATACAAGGGTCTAGGATAGTGAATCGTGTACAAATGAAAGTCATATATACAAGGGTCTAGGATAGTGAATCGTGTACAAATGAAAGTCATATATACAAGGGTCTAGGATAGTGAATCGTGTACAAATGAAAGTCAAATATTACAAGGGGTACTAGGAAAGTGAATCATGTACAAATGAAAGTCATAATACAGGGTCTAGTATAGTGAATCGTGGTACAAATGTCATATATACAAGGGTTAGATAGTGAATCGTGTACAAATGTCATATACAAGGGTCTAGGATAGTGACTCGTGACAAAACTGAGTCATTTATACAAGGGTCTAGGATAGGGAATCGTGTACAAATGAAGAAGACATATACTATGGGTTGAATATGGAAAGGATGTACCGGGGAAACCCTGAGATTAGAGCAATAGCAAACAGCACTGGAGCACAGAAAAAGCGGCGAATCTCATGAACTTTCAGGAAATTGACCACTTGGATTGCAGCGAGCTGGCAAGGGGCGACAGCCACAGCCAAAAGCTAGCAGCACTGCAACAAGCAACACAGGCCACAAGTAGCAACAGCAGACCACACGAGCAGCAGCGTGAGTAGAGCAACAAGAAGAAGCATCAAGATTATTACAAGTAACAGCAGCGAGTCATTAACTGCATCAAGCGACGTGTAAGTCCTCTCAATCCGCCGCGCGATCACCAGGTTATATGTGAGAGGAATCCTGAGCTCTGAGGATATCCCATTAATATCTTGAGTCACTCTTATTATGCAGGTATCGCTCGGCTTCTAACAAGGAGAAATCGCCAATGCATCTTTCTCATTCTTACCTGTTACTCAAAAACTCGTCACATGGAAAGATTTCTGGTTGGTTTAATTAAAACACAAGCCAAATGGTTTAGCAGGCTAGGAGCGCGGTGTTGCAGACACTTCGTGTGTTGCATAGCAACACTTATATTGGGGTTTTACGATTCACTCGCCGTGGGTTCTAACTCCGACCCGTTCCGTGTTTTAATACAAAAATATTATGCTCCGATCAAACCTCTATACACGATGCTGTGCTATAGAGCAAAATGTTCACAAATAGTGGTTTGATGTGTGAAAAGTATCATTTTTAGTAGGTTCAGATGAACACTTGAACACGTGTTCAACCCCCCCCCCCCCAATACGTAAACATAAGACCGGTGTTCAACTCCACGTTAGCTACTGGTGCCCATACTAATTACAATACTTTTTGTAGTAAACTGTATTTTAATTAACGAGGTTGCTTGCTTTCACCTGTTATATTCCCACCTACTTCTGTTTAGTCTCGATTGATCAAACCTGGTACTTCGAATCCGAGGAAGTCTCCTGCGATATTCTATTGAATATTATTTAAATAGGACATGATCTAGGAATTTGAGGGAAAGTTCGTCTGGGTTATTCATGAAAAGGGATGGTGAAGACTTGGTACTCCGTCCCCTAATGTGTAAAAAAGGGTAAGTGTTCCTTGCCATTTCTTACATATTAGGATAATGATAGTCACGACTCGTATAGCAAGCATCATGTAATATAATCAGTTTATTATATTTATAGAATTAGTTTATATTAAAGTGGGATTCGTTAGCTATGTCAGGTTCTGGATAGGTAAGACGAACGACGGACCAGTTGTTAGATATTGCAGCAGTGTGTCAGACAGGTGAGCCATAGAGCCAACATCACCAAACGGGTCACTGTACGGCGAATACGGTCATCATAGACCGTATAACCGTGTCGTGTTCATTAATCCGACACGTGCGGTTATAAGAAAAATTCGGGATGTCTAGAAAACAATGGATCCAGCCGGCATATCTAAAAAAAAAAAAAGAACTGAATTCTTTACATCGAAGTCAGACTCTTTAAAAAATCGGCAATGCGAACCATATGCAGACAGTTCATCATTGTACAGTTTTTCCAGATGCATGAAAATCGTCAATGAATTGATTCGCTACTAAGCACTTGTCAGCTCGCATGAAAGGGGCGACAAATTTAAGGTACTGAGAGTTACTGTAATCCTCTCAAAACCCTTTTAACCTAAAAAGAAAGAATATCTGGGAACAAAATACGTTTATCAGCCTAGGCAGTATTAAACGATTTCGCATTTCGAAGTGACGGTGGAAAGACGTTGCATAAAATACTGACACGATGGAGAGAGAGAAAAATTCAGGATGGTGAGGTCTTTTACAGACAACGTTTCGCCCTCGCAGGGGGGTGGGGGGTTATCGAATCACAAACAGATCAATTTGTTTAATGAAAGCTGCTGTAGCGTGGGAGAAACGTCGACAATAAAGGATCACATTATACTGCATTTCTCTCTCCATTACTCATTACTTCCAGTTTAGTGTTAAATATACGAATAAATGATTCTGAGACAGTTTACGGTCTTTATTTCTATTATCCTTCATTACTTCTCTGCCTATTTAAAAATCGGCAACAGATAATTTTTTTTCCTCTCGTTGCGGCTACCTATACTTAACGTCCAAAAAAAAAAAATCGAAAATTCAAAATATTTGAAAAAAATAGGCTGAAAATTTTATTCTTCATCGTTTAATCGTATTACACAACACTTGAGGCCGTGTGGTGATACGTTATTTAGACCGTAGACATCCACTGAGTATTTTGTATCATCGTGAGGTAAAAACAGTGAGAGAATCATTGTGAAACCGAACCATATCATTTTTTCTTTTTTTTGAATTTCCCGAGAAGCAAAACGCTGCGGCGGGAGAGAGAAACGTAGATTTGAGTTTCCAAGTGCACAGCTCTACAGAGTATTCCTAAATCCACAGCAAATCCAAAGCCATGCAAAGGCTTTTCCATGTGAGGGGGATGATGTCAAGCCATCCCAGTGTAGAAACGGACCTAAAAAGCCCTAAGTAACCCAGGCTGGCTTGCCTGGGTTCGCACGCACCACCAATCACCTTCTGACTTCGAAGCTTTAATAAATAATTAGTCTATGGCTTGCTGCCAAACATATCTACTGGAATTAATTCAAAATTAGCAGTATAGCAAGTCAAAAGAGCCTAAATGGCGTTGCAGAAGAAGAAAAAAATTAAAGCCAAAATACGGCTCAGCATTCACGCCAAAAAGTAAAACAGTATATGGAAAATGGCTGTCAAAAATATTTTACAAAAAAAAAAATGAAAATCAAAAATAATATAGGAAATATGCAAAAAAAAAAAAAATAATATACAGGATAACCACAATGAAAACATTCATTTAAAATCACTTAAGTATTTCGGAGCAACTGGATGGCTATCTTCAGAGATTATTTTCGAAGCGAGCGAAATCAGTGACTCGGAACTGACGACGGGAATTAAATTTTCGAATCGTTGATACCGGGCTTAATGTGACTAATATTATCCACAACACGCAATGGGTACATTTTTTTTTTTTTGACCAGTGCCTCGCGTTAGTACATTAATTTTTTTATTCCTCTTACCATAAGCAGTTTTTTTTTTAGGTAAAGTTGAATCAGTTGGGCCAAAAAAATAGTGTTGAAATATATATAACTGTATCCTATGTATCAAAAAAAAATCTTGTTATATTGAAAAATTCTATGTTCAGCAATAAATTCTAAAATAAACAGTTTATTTTTTAATGGTATCCTACAGTTGGAAAATTATATTCATCATACAGACAAAATCCATTAAATTCCTCAATTTCATTATTTTTAGTAAAACTGGATAAACTTGCAGAAGTCGAGGTTAAAACACGAATATTATAATCTTGATAATAAAATGTTATTTGTGTAGTTAAATATTACTGAGTGTAGTTAAATATTGCTGGTCTCGACACTCCTGCCTTAATAATTGTTTCTTAACACTTGAGATACTGTATAAGTAGAGAAGTTTTTATGTTAGTCATGGGGGAACGAGACGTCCCACAACGTGATTACAATAGTACCAGCAGTTTGTTTATGTCTGTTAGATTTCTTGGAGTCTACCTGGAGGGCAATCCGGGGATCAGCGCGAGTCCCCCCCGCGGCCCGGTCCATGACCAGGCCTCCCTGACATGGGAGGAAGAATCCTATGATGAGTTTTCGGTCCGAAGTTTTTTTTTTTTTTTTTTTTTTACTGATTTGACCTAGAAATAAACGTAGTATCCATCAAATACTCTAGATTCAGTCTTTAAGTTTTGAAAGGAACGAGAATTCTTAAAAGCTAAATTTATATTCAGTGTTTGGGTCCCAGTCACCAGCCGGTGACTGGGAGAAGAAACGTTTCTGGTGACAAGATTACTTGTTTTGTCATTAACAAATTTAAGATTTAAATGCGGAAGACATTCGGGAAAATATTAATTTTGACAGCAATCTCTCTGAAGATGTCCACCTCGTTAAACGAAACTACTTGCAGTACCTTCTGAATGTGTTAACTGTCGTTATATATATATATATATATATATATATATATATATATATATATATATATATATATATATATATATATATATATATATATATATATATATATATATATTATGAGAGAGAGAGAGATATGGATAAATATATGTAGTCTAAAAAAATTTTTTATCAAAACGTAAGAAAAATTAGAATAAATATAAAAGTAACAGCAATGTAATCGTAGAGCGAGGAGGTGATGGTGGAGCTGTGAGGCTTCACACTTACTCTGGGTCCAAGCCCCGCTTTTGAGCCTTATGCCTCAACTGTTGCTTCTGGCGTTCTTTCAACTCCTTCAACTGGAAAAATGCGGGAAATTTAATATTTCAGAAACGGTTCTGCTGTGCAGGACGAAGCTACCAATGAGCAGCCGCTCTTAGATTTTTTTTTTAATTTTTAGCAGGAGGAAATATATTGCATGAGAAGAGACCCGGTGAAAGCTGGGTCGTCGAAGATAAGAAAAATCAGTGGAAGGTAAGTGTTGGGTGATCCACTAGACAGCTTCTTACTATCTTCTCGGCCCGACGTTGGTTAATCATTTATAACAATGAGTTTGGTGGGTGTTAGGAGGCGCCACCAGGGTGAGTTAGCTTATAATCAGTCCGCAGTACACGACCAATGTCCCCGTTGAGGCGGAAATGCTCTCTCTCTTGTCCATGAAGTATTTAAGAGTCTCCTTTTAAACCCTCAGGATCTCCGGAACTGTCAAACACTCAGTATATCTGAGCAAAGTTGAAGGATGAGACGACTGTTATCAGGTGCGAATTGTTTACCAAAAGCCTCATATTTCTTGAACCATAAAATTAAGCAGGATATTTTATTTCTTGAGCATGCATTGTATTTATTTTTTCTCATTACTCTCAAGTTATATGATTTTTTTTAGTCACTGAAAAGGTCCCTGGGTGTAGAATTCCTGAGGCTATTGCCAAACTAATGCTAAGGGTTAAATATAATAGCTATGGGATGGGTAAACTTGTAACTTTAGATCTTGAGATTAAGAGATCGTCTGTGGTGCAGGAATCTTGGAAAACTCGGTTCTTGAAAAACAAGACTTGGGTTTAAGTGGTATAAACCCCATGCAGAGAAGGTAATAATAAACCGTGTGAGAAACCAAGTACAGTAATAAAATAAATGGGTGGTGAAGCGAAAGGTGAACAAGAGATATGTCAAAGAAATGACTTACTCGGCGTCAAGGCCCTTCTTCAAGGCCTTTTGCCTGAGCTGTTGTTTCTGACGTTCTTTCAACTCCTTCAGCTGTAAAATCATAGCACAAATACAATTGAATGAACCTTGTCACGTTCTTAGACCAGTCTGAGCAGCTCCTGTAGGGATTAACAGTCTAGAACTTAGTTGTGAACGTAAATGCTGGAGCTGAGAGTGAAGGTGAAGTAAGCTAAGACTTCAAGGTATTTACGGAAGCTGTTAGAAGCTCGGAATGAGCAGTGCGTCCTGTGAGCGACTCACAAAACCGAACAGATCACTATAACTGAGAAAGAATTGAGCTTTGATGTGTAATGAACACATCAATGTTCCAATAAACCCATAACGAGAGAGACGCGAAATTTGATGAGCCGTGCATTTTGACCTCAAATTGAGATCTTCTTCAGATCATCTAATGAATAGGACCTCACTTAGAAGTCAAAAATATTCAGCTGCTTAAATTTCATGTACTGCCTCGTGGTGGGTTTATTTACAGACGAAAAAAAAAACTATTTTTGGTTAACTGAAAAAGGGTCAACACACAAGCAGAAAATATAAACCAGTTAGTTGCGCATCTGACTGATAAATGCTAGTTGAACTTATGAAAATAAACACGGACGTTGCGGGGGAAAAAATATACACTTATGATACGCATTATTTTAAGGTTAGCTTTCTACAGCAGCCGCCGTGTGTCCCCTCCCTCCATGGAGTGCGTATTGAAGCTGACCAACAACTACAGATTCCCCGTGTGTCCCCTCCCTCCATGGAGTGCGTATTGAAGCTGACCAACAACTACAGATTCCCCGTGTGTCCCCTCCCTCCATGGAGTGCGTATTGAAGCTGACCAACAACTACCGATTCCCCGTGTGTCCCCCGCCCTCCATGGAGTACGCTTATTTACAAGTAACTTCATTTACTCGTTCCTTTAGTCGGGTCATATCTCATGACCTCTCATCCCCCAGCCACTGTATCAACTCTACGGTGTTTACCCTTCAATATGAAACACGAACTGTGTTCCCTCCTCACCTGGTCCATCTGGTCCTAGCTTTACACTTCAAGGTATATATGACAAGTTGTATACACCGACAGGTTATATATATTCATTGAATGATTTACTTTAATCCCTATTTTGGAAAGAATAGTAGTCTTCTTACTCGTGTTTAGGCAATATTCATCTCAAATAACCCATCCTCACACGCGAAAAATCTGCAGGTGGAACTTGTTATAAGTAGGGAGCCCTGTCTATGTAAATACGAGATGAATAGAATACGAGAGATCTTTGCTCTGAAGAGGAGATGGTTGACGATAAAGTGTGTGTGTGTGTGTGTGTGTGTGTGTGTGTGTGTGTGTGTGTGTTAGACACAGGTGGTAGATAACTTACTCGGGATCAAGGCCTCTTTTTAAGGCTTTATGCCTGAGTTGTTGCTTCTGTCTCTCTCTGAGTTCCTTGAGCTGCAACGCACCAACACAGAGTATATCATTAATATCTTGCCTCATTCTTCACCTAACACATGACGCCCACTGAGAACTTGTCTTTAGTTAAAAACAATACCTAAAATTCAGAATCGGAGAGATTTTTTTTTTTAGCTTCGCCAATGGAGAGGGGGGGGGTTATGTTAGCTTGACTATATCTGACTTTAAAATAAAAAATTTGAGGTGGGTGTTCCAGACGAGCTTTGTTATGGTTAAGTAGAAATAAATTAAGAAAAGAAGCAGTAAAGCAATGAGGGTTATGCTTTTGATAGCTGACATTTCTGTTTTAAGGAAATCAAAATGAACTTTGAAAGAAAAAGTAATTAGGAAATATTTTAAGAGAACACAGCCTCCCTCTTTCTTGCTGTGGAAGGGGGCAAACACCCTTTCTTTACTCTCTTCTATATCTGGACCTTCCCGTCATTCGTTCGAAAGGTCAGGAAAAGGGAAACTCAAAATGCATCATGTCCTAATGGCCTAAGTAACATGCACGAAAAAAAATAACTGAAAGTAATACAAATGGAGCTCAGGTTTCACCTTTGAAAAACAAGGATTTAAATCATGCTTAAAATAAGAGCCTAAATTTTTTTTTTTCCTGGGTTTTGGAAGTTGGGTTTCACGAGGAAAAAAGAGTAAAATATGTGAAGGGTAAAACATGTGAAATTCTGAAACAGAATACGTGAGTTAAGGGAATCCAAAATATCCAAAATACATAACTTTTCACATGTTATTGTCTGTAAATAATTGGCTGCTTCTATATTACTTTGATAATTAAAGATATAATTAAAATTTCCCTAGATAATGTCAGCTAAATTGAAACTTTATTAAATTTAAAAAAAAAATGAATGACTCTGGTAAAAGTGTATATAATTCAAGATTCTATCATATCGTTTTCAAAATTTGTAGATCCAGCTTAGAAATAACTTTAATGTAGAAAAAAATTAGATTTCTAAATTTTAACTGTTTTCTGTAATGTATCACTCGCATCTGTAATTAAAAAAAACGGAAAAATGCTCTCAGATATTCTCAAAAGATTTGCAATTTTTTTTTTTGGCACAATTTAAAAATGTCTGAATGCTGCATTGCAATCAGCCAAATTTTTTTTAATTAGTCTATATTTTGGTCAGAATATGATTAGAAAAAAAAATTTTCTTCACTAGAAAACCTGAAGAGACACTACGAGAGCATATTTAAGACTGAAATGTATCGCCCAAATTTTTTCTTAAGCTACGAATAAAAAAAATTCTTAAATATATTTTATAAATGGAAAGCAAACTTTTAACTGCTCTTAAAAAAGCATATTAATTTCCTAGGCTTATTTCAAAGTTAAACTAAGTTGCTAATTTGAAAACGGGAATCAGCGCTGAATCTTGAAGTTCAACACAGAAACTGAGAGAAAAGGTGATCCAAGCCTTTGTTCACGAGATCAAACCAACGCAAAATGACCTAAATGGCTTTAGCTCTTTAATGAAAATAATGCGTGACCAAAAGCCACAATACTATGACTGCAACAATTTGCAACTCAAATCTGAAACGAAAGTTGATTAGTTTCAGCCTTCCACGATTTAATCATGACTTTGGAAGGATCAAAATGGCATCTAGTTTTTTTTTTGTCTAAGAGTTCGTTGTAAATATAAATATGAGTATTATTGCAGTTATATAAAGTGCTAAAAGTGGGCTATACAGTGCTGGGAATAATGAAGGCTCGATCCTCCTTCCACATAGCACGCAACGAAGGTGTTCCCTAGACTTGCAACAATCCTGAGAGCAAGTGAGGTATCACTTACGTCGTAGTCCTGTCTCTTCATCCTCTCCTCCATGTCGTACTTCTCTGTCTCAAGTTTGACGATGAGGTTCCACATTTCGTCAGCCTTGCCGCGGAGGCTGCTAGCTCCGATACCATCAACGTTGAGGGGTTTTACGCGAATGGAGAGAGCAATTTTCTTCTCCTCGGCCAGCTGCTCGCGGGTCTTGCCCAGCTCGCCCTTGGCCGCCTGGATGTTTGAAAGCTGCAAGAACAAGATGCAAGGGTTAGTGGCCCCTCTTGCAAAGCTGCAGACGAGGTATAAGGATTTCACACTATCGTAAAATTAGCAATTTTGCGTGAGTGCGAGGGATCCGGTCGGCGACCTTACACACACAGCCTCTAGGTCATAATGTGATCCAAATAATCGAATCTGATCATATTCTTATACAGAATTGTCCCAAATCACATTATTCACTCGTGGCCTAAAACTGATTAAACCGTTCTGTACGTAGCTATTGGATCAGGATTAGGTGAAACGTGTTCATTACGAACAAAATACTCAGAGGAATAGAACGAGTGGAGAGGAGAAGTTCCTTGAGATGCTAAGCTAAACAATCCTCTCTCAGCTGTGAACTCAACAGATAAATCCTAGTATTCTTTACAAATATATATTACTAACAAGCTTGTGCAAAATTTATTATTGAGGAAAAAAAAAATATCGGAGAGTGATGCACAGTTACTTTATTCCTAGTAGTAACTAGGCATCTAGTAGTTGAATATTGTTAGGTAAAGGGAGACAGATGTAACTAATATATTATTGTGACAAAGTTTGGTTCTCCAGGAGCCACTATACAATGTTACATTAGTTGTATCTAATTGTAACTAGCTTTTTGTTGGTAATTATTCTATTATTACTAATTGAATATTGGTGGTATTTTGAGAAGGGTGGGATGGGGAAGGGGGGGATAGTCGATAGTGGTATACCATCCATTAGGCCTTGGAAAGAACTCCAGTTAGGTAACAGTTTCGGTCCTGGTACCTCAGGGGCCCAGGACTGAAACGTGTATATTTGAGTCTCGAATTTCACGGTTTATACCAAGCTGTTAGTCTGAACAAACAACAAAGGCGTGACCTTGACAGCCACTCAGTGTGACCTTGACAGCCACTCAGTGTGACCTTGACAGCCACTCAGTGTGACCTTGACAGCCACTCAGTGTGACCTTGACAGCCACTCAGTGTGACCTTGACAGCCACTCAGTGTGACCTTGACAGCCACTCAGTGTGACCTTGACAGCCACTCAGTGTGACCTTGACAGCCACTCAGTGCGACCTTGACAGCCACTCAGTGTGACCTTGACAGCCACTCACCTTATCACCTCCCTTGGAGCCAAACTTCTTGACACCATCCTGTAAAAATAATATGTTTCATGTAAACAAAACGAAACTTAAATTGCAGTCACTGTCAAATATCATCAAGTACTTTTTCTTCTGGAAATCTTTTAATAATCTTAACATGAACATTTCTATACAATGTATACATATATTATTATTATATATATATTATAATTTATAATGATATATATTTATAATATTATATATATATATATATATATATATATATAATATATATTATATATATATATATAATATAATTACATACATACGTATATGTACGTACCATCGTGGCACCGGAAAACTTAATACATATATAGTTGTAAATTGTCACACTTTAAAATATCAACATTGATACATAAAGAGGATTGGTTAAAGACGATATCAACACAAGATCAATAATGCCCACCAACTTAAAAGGAAGGTGTCTGCAACACCCAAGACAACTCATGTTAAAATAGTGGAAAAGATAATTTGGAATCCTGCAAATACCCCATTGAGATAACCAAAAGAACCACGATTTGTTGTGTTTTAAGGTAAAAAAAAATAATCAGATACATAGAGAAGGAAAATAATTGAGCATATAGTTGGAAAAACAACAATGTTATAAAATATATCAGTAAACAATGGGTTAAAAACGGACGGGGACATGACAAACCACACCAGCATCCTCTGAGTCAACTCTTCTGTGTTATGAGATGAAAAAGAGAGAGAGTTATGGGGTGGAGGTGGGGCTGCCAGGGAGGGCCTTCATCATCCATATTAATATTTAATCCATTTTTTGAGGGACAGAGGGAGGAGTTGACAGCAGGAAAATTAAAAAAAAAAACAAAGGGACGTGCATATACTTTCTACTTGTAATTTTTTTATCCATTGCTTCAGGAGAAACTGAATCTCACCTCCTGGAAAAGAAAACGAGAAAGTGATGCAGCAGGCTGAAGAGACCTTAAGATATTATCTATGAAAACATTGTAGAATTAAGAAACTACAAAGAAAATGGGGTAATATGCCATTGTCCAGTATGAAGCTTCATTATACTAAACTATTTTATCTTAATAGTTTAACTATTTCATCATATTCATCATTAAACACAATTGTGTGTAACATGCATACACACACACAAGCATTATATATATATATATATATATATATATATATATATATATATATATATATATATATATACACAAGGTTCCTAGAGAAGTGAAAATAGAAACACTTTCTTTCTCTGAAACACTATTCTGATATATATATATTATATATATATATATTATATATACACAGTAGTGCACTATCAGACGTGTAAGTCGAGCTACATATATTTTAAGCAGCTACAACACAGTCTTGTACAATGTGAAGAAACACTGATTTTCTAATGATATGAATCTTAGTGGTAATTCAGGCTACAGTGGTGCGTCTCAGTGCTTACGGTGTGTTTAGTAGTGTTGGGTATGTGTAGTAGTAGTGTGTTGGGTATGTGTAGTAGTAGTGTGTTGGGTATGTGTAGTAGTAGTGTGTTGGGTATGTGTAGTAGTAGTGTGTTGGGTATGTGTAGTAGTAGTGTGTTGGGTATGTGTAGTAGTAGTGTGTTGGGTATGTGTAGTAGTAGTGTGTTGGGTATGTGTAGTAGTAGTGTGTTGGGTATGTGTAGTAGTAGTGTGTTGGGTATGTGTAGTAGTAGTGTGTTGGGTATGTGTAGGTAGTGTGTTGGGTATGTGTAGCAGTAGTGTGTTGGGTATGTGTAGCAGTAGTGTGTTGGGTATGTGTAGCAGTAGTGTGTTGGGTATGTGTAGTAGTAGTGTGTTGGGTATGTGTAGCATAGTGTGTTGGGTATGTGTAGCAGTAGTGTGTTGGGTATGTGTAGCACTAGTGTGTTGGGTATGTGTAGCAGTAGTGTGTTGGGTATGTGTAGCAGTAGTGTGTTGGGTATGTGTAGCAGTAGTGTGTTGGGTATGTGTAGCAGTAGTGTGTTGGGTATGTGTAGTAGTAGTGTGTTGGGTATGTGTTGCAGTGATTTGGGTATCTTGCTGGTCGTCGCAACACTTGTCATTCTCGCAACTTTCTGGACATGCAGACATCAGTCACATGTCAATAATTTGGTTTGGTACAATAGATGCGCAGAGCAACTGCTAGCCTGTGAGGGCGTCTAGTGTGACCAGTGTCAAAGGACTTCGATCTGTGAGGCAGAAAGATTACTTAAACATGATCACTGAACTCTCAAATTGATATGTATCGTTATCTGATGAACAGCGCATATATAATGAAAATGGCGATGTTGTGTGTGTGTGTGTGTGTGTGTGTGTGTGTTTGTGTGTGTGTATGTGTTTAACGAGGGAAAGGAGTACCAGGGGTTGGGGGAGATGGTCGTCGGGAGAAAGTCTCTCCGCCTATCTTCTAGAGGCGCAACACACAATACTCACGCTAGAACCCTTCATCATGGACTGCCTCTTCTTTTCGACCTCTTCAAGACGTTTCCTTTTTTCCTCCTGCTCGCGTTGCTTCCTCTCTGTTTCTTCACGCATCTTACGGTCCTCCTCGGCCCTCTTTTGTTCTGTCAGCTTCTTCTCTTCTTCAGCCCGGAGGATCTAAGGTTACGAAAGCGGTTACTCGAGTTCGACCGAACAAGGTCAAATATATGGAGAAAAATCAGAGATGGAGAGTAGATGGGTAGAGAAAATACAAAAAAAAATAGTTCAAGAAAAATATAAACTAGTCAAAGATGTTTATACAAAGATAAAAATATAAATATGAACACAGAAAAACATGATATAGAAAGATAAACATTGAGATATAATCACAAAAACATTAAGACAGAACGAAAAACATTAAACTGCTAAAATGAAGAAAGAAGCAACACACACACATAGAATTTAACGAAGACGTAGGCAAAGAGTCGAACATTACAATACACAGAGCTGTATAGCCCTTGTGGCTTAGCGCTTCTTTTTTATTATAATAATACGATATACAGATAAAGAAAGAAAACACATACACTGATAGGCGGGCCCAGGAGCTGAGAGTCGGCCCTTACAACCACAGGTACAGACAGGTGGGAACGGGATTACATACTTGGCAACAGAGACAGAGAGAGACAATGAAGCATTGGAACGCACCTTCCTCTTTGCTTGCTTCTCTTTAAGTTTCTTGAGCTCATCTTCTTCCTTTGCGCGTTGTTTCCGCCACTCAGCGATGTACTCTGCCAGTTGCTCATCCAGCTCGGACATCTTTATCTGCTGGCGGTTCTTAAGGAAGTTGGCCCCCTCATCTCCCCTGAGAAGCGACCCCGTAAGATCAGTGTCAAGGTTTGTGTATGTGTGTGTGTGTGTGTGTGTGTGTGTGTGTGTGTGTGTGTGTGTGTGTGTGTGTGTGTGTGTGTGTGTGTGTGTTAAAAATTTACAGAATTTATTTGATATGAATGAAGGGTATATAAAAGACATAAATGTTATAAATATATCCAGTTGTGAAAATAAAAGTACCTGGGAATGCTTTTCAGTGATTTAAACTTAATGGCCTGAAATATCAACAGAAAACTGATAAAAAGTATAATCATTAGCACAAATTTTAATATATAATTAGAATTGCAAGCAAAACAAGAGAACTGACTCACTTCTTCCTCCTCCTTCGGTGATCATCAACGCGTTGAGCAGAAGAGAGGAAGGGAAAAGAAAACAGAATAATTAATACATAGTCACTACCTATTACTTAGTTTTATGAGGAATAAATAAGAGATGTGTGAACAAAAGCTAA